>OX328131.1:51361396-51533896 GCA_946811695.1 Gonocerus acuteangulatus
GGATTTAGTTTATTTTTACAACGTATTTCTCTCTTTAGACGAACACAACGAATACCGAGTTTCGTTGAAATATAACAAAAACTACGGCTGGCATAGTCAAATTAGTGTTTTAGGTCCGGGGTAAGCCCCCCTTCTCCCGGTGGACCGATTTTGGTGGTTAACGAACTCGTTCAATCGTTTGCCAAATGAACGCTATATACCAAGTTTCGTGTCAAAAATGCAAATACACTTATATATACAGGGGGGTCCCGAAGGAAATCGCCATACTTGAGGGGTGCGTACGTCAACTAAAGTGTAGTTGAATACCACCAAGGGGCATTATTTTCCAAGATATAGGCGTTTCCGTGTTTTTTTTTTTGTTTAAACGCTAGTTTTTTACCATTTGTACGCTATTTTTCGTTCAAGCCAAGTTAAATAACTTATCACGAAATAAAGTTTTTTTATTTTTAATGTTCCAAATAGAACACAAATGATAAAAAACTAGCGTTTAGACAAAAAAAAACAACAAAAAACAAAAAAAAAACATGGAAACGCCTATATCTAGGAAAATAATGCAAGTAAAAATTTCTCCTTGGTGGCATTCAACTACACTTCAGTCGGAGTACACACTCCTCAAGTATCGCGATTTCCTTCGGGACCAAGGAAATCTTAGATATAGATATGTATATATGTGTATATATACATATATATATATATATGTATATATGTGTATATATACATATATATATATATATATGTATATATGTGTATATATATATATATATATATATATATATATATATATATACATGTATATGTATATATCAGTTTTAACAGGGGTCCTTTTCGGTGTCTACTAGGTAGGACAGATAAAGATTTGAAGACCTTTTCAAAAATTCAGAAATTAGTGCAACCTTCGGAGGAAAGTGCTAAAACGAGCCATATTTATGCCAAGAGTCTTTTCTTCTTTTTTTTATCGTGCATCGATTTCCGAAGTTTACCGTTTTTACCGAGACACCCGATATAATTTGCAGTAAATATAGGAAGCCCCTTGCAATTTAAAATGATAGCATCATGACGTCACATCCCTGTACGGCTTGGAGTACGGTACTATCCACAATGATAACAGGAACCCGATGGGCGATGCGATCAGGGCGCTATGACGGATAAATCCCGAACCATTGTCGTTTGATTTACTATGACACGGAAGCATTTCCTGGCTGTTGTCGTTGGGTTTTCAATGATCGGAAGCATTGTCTACGTCTGTTGGTCAACGTGCTGTCTCATGTAACATCAGGAGGAAATGGTCAGGAAGTGTTGGTACTCCTGTCCTGGTTTAGAATCTGTTGGCGGGAACTAATTTTCACGGGGGTAATATATATATAGCGACTAACAAACAGTGGCCTTTTAAATCACAGAATGCATTTTTGTTCCAGAGATCATCAAAATAGGACCAATTTTTAGTATGTTAGAGAGCTAACAGGCAGATCGTTTAAGTGATAAATCGCAATGTGACCAAAAAAGCATATTTGTTTGCGTTTTTCTCGAAAACGAGAAAATCGCCAAAGGACTTTTTGACTTAGTTTTTCGATTCCCCATCGATATACGAAGTCTGTAAGACTTGGAAACCATGTATATATGAACTAACTCAATAAGAGTTCACTTAGCCGTTTCTTCACAAACGTTTCGTAGACAAGTAACAACTCTTTGGTAATGATCAAGTAAAAAAAAAAAAACTACTACCATGATAAAACACAAAATCTACAGATATTGGATATTAATGCATTTTATACGGACATGGTGACTCCTGTAAATCACAATATAAACTTATGTTTTTTTATTATTTTTTTTTTTTTTACCTAAATGAAGATAAGTCGAATTATGTGATGAATCGGTTATCTAAAAGTCCAACTGTAGACAAGTCAAATACTTTTTCACAGACCCTTGATGATGTCGACTGTAATAAAAAATATCACCAAACAAGAGGAAAACACAAAAATCAAATAATATATTTTTTTTAGTTGAGAGGAGATCGTTGACCGTTGATAATGCGAAGGTAGGGATTGTCAGGGTTCGGTCGTTATTTCTTAATAGACCTACATTTTACATGTGAAAATGGTTTTATTGTTGCCAACGTTTCGGCTTGAAATTCAAGCCTTCATCAGGGCTGTAAAAGGGAATGTTTTTTTCCCCCCAAATATGTATGTATATATATATATATATATATATATATATATATATATATATATATATGTGTTAGTATTAAATCTGTCCAGCTTGTTTTTACAGCCCTGATGAAGGATTGAATTTCAAGCCGAATCGTCGGCAACAATAGAACCATTGTCACTTGTAAAATGTAGTTTTATTAAGAAATAATTACCGAACCCCGACAATTCCTACCTTCGCATAATCTTTTTAAGTGTAATACGAATTTGGAAATATTAATAGTATTAATTACCACTCATTATAATACATTAATCGCTAAAATATTTTCTTTTAAAAGAAAGTTGTTATTTTTCCAGAGGTAAAGAAGCGATAATTTCCCCCTTGAAAGTTCCGGCATTTTCCAATTTATTTTCCTTCGCAAGACTTGAACCTTTCAACCCCTTCAACGTCAAATCTTATTTTTTTTTATTTCAATTTTCCTTAACAAATAGTAGTAAAGTTCGTATAATTTAGTTATTTAAGGTCGGGCGTGGTCAGTACCTGAATGGGTGACCGACCACGTGCTGTTGGCATTATAAAAGGGCGGCAACCTATAGATAGCCCGGCGCTAATGGCCAAGATGTAGATGCGCCGTAAAAAAAAAAAAAAAAAAATAAAAAAAAAAAAAAAAAAAAAAAATTAGTTATTTTTATTCATTTATTTTTATACGTCAATTTATACATAAATAATATTTCTAGGACGGTCTATTTCCAGATTACCACCCATATCTAGCCAAGATATGTCTTAAGCAATACTCGAATCTTTTGTCTTTGATACTCCCTGAAGTATTACTCTGATTATTCAGGGTGTGCCGCATTGAGGTGTCATAACATTAAGGGGTTTATTCTGCACCTCATTTGTAGTTAAGGGACGCAGAAATGAGTGTTCAATCTGAAGATGTGTTTTGAATGGAACGGCATTTTTCTCCAGCGGTGGTACTCCTCCTCACTTCTTCCTGGAATATTTCGGTGGGTTCATTTCCATCCAGGAAGAAGTGAGGAGGAGTACCACCGCTGGAGAAAAATGCCGTTCCATCCAAAATATATATGTATATATATATATATATATGTGTGTATATATATATGTAGTTAAGGTAGTATTCGAAAAAAATGTACTGATATATACTAAAAGTTATAGGATCTTCGTATATTTTCGGAAAATCTAAAAAAAAAAGTTAAAACGTCGAGGTAAGTAGAAAGCAACCATTCGGAAGCCTAGTAAATTTTCTACAAAAAATATTATAAAGCAATTATTGATAGGACGATGTCAATCGGAGAAATAAGTTCTTAAGTTCCAAAGGGTTTGTTTCGTGCTTTTGAACGGAGGTTTGCCTTTGTTTAACTCACTTTTTAATTGGTTGTTTTTTTATTATTTCGTTTTTCAGTAAAATTAGTAATTTAGTAAAATTCGGCAAGAAAATTACAAACTTATTGGTAATAGTGTTTTCCTAGGGCAAACGTTGAGGAGGCGGGGGGTCATTTCCTCTTAGGATACTGTGATTTTCCTGTTTTGGCACCGTAATTCTTCCTTTTCTTCGAGATTTTATTTTATAGTTTTTACGACTTGTTTTATTAGTAGACAGGAAATGTTTTTGAATCTTCGTATATTTTTGTAAACATCTCGGAAACGATTCGAAAATCGTGGTGATTCGAAGGTAGCCATTCGAAAATTTACTAAATTCTCTACAGAAAACGTCATCAAGCCATTTTTGATGGAGCGATCTCAATCTTAGAAATTGTTAGTTTTGTTCTTTTGAACGAGTTTTTGTCTCAGTTTACCTTACTTTTTACTTGGTTGTTTTTTTTTTTAATTGAAACAATCGATCAATAATATTGGTATTTCAGTAAAAGAAGGCAAGAATATGAGAAACTGGTGGGTAATAGTGGTTTCCGAGAGCTAACGTTGAGAAGGCGCGGGAATCATTTCCTCTTAGGATACTGTGATTTTCCTGTTTTGGCACCTTTCTTCCTTTTCTTTGAGATTTTATTTTATAGTTTTTACGAAAAATCAAACCCTACCAATAACTGCTTCTGTTCTTTTACTTACTAGACATATAACGGAACTGCACTAAGCTCAGTTATACTCATTGAGTGTAAATACCGAGAGTATTTCATAAGAAGAAAATTCCCTTAAGAGTTACGATTATTTTTATTTTTGTGTTAACGCTTTATAGCGATGTACATCTTACATTATATATATATATATATATATATATATATATATATATATATATATATATATATATGTATTACATTATTTTCTGTATGTTAACATTGAGTATATATCATTACATTATATTATATTATATTACATTATTATCTATATATTTATATCGTTTATACATTATTACATTATATTAAATTACATAATTGTCTATACTTACATCATTTATATATTACAGTATTATATTACGTTATTGTCTATATATGTACATTCTGTGTAACTAAGGCCTAATACAATTATTATTACAATTATACAATAAATACTATATACATATACAGTTATGTTAATTAGTACATATATAAAATCATAGGAATTTCAATTCTACGTATAAATCTAATTATACAGCCGACTGGTCTAATTCAAGGTTAGTTGTGCATCATCAAAGCAATGCCGATTCAAAAAGTTAAGCTGGCTTTAGAAATGGTGCAATCAGTTGAGAGGGGAGAAAAAAAAAAGAAAGAAAAAAAGTCTTCTTTTGGAAGAGCTGTTTGGTCCACCTTAATGTTCTTTCTATTTTATTTTATTTTATATTTTGTCAAATATGTTGGTGTCTTTTAGGTGTGAGAGTATCTTGTCAAAATAAGGGCTGCCATCTCCAAGGAGTTCTGTCATGTCGTGAGGAATGTCCAAATTAAGTCGTGATTGACAGTCAGTTAAGATATGTTGTACGGTTAGGTCACTGTTACATATTGTACAGGTTGGTTTTTCAGTTTTGGTCATCAGGTATTCATGAGTTAGCCGTGTGTGTCCGATCCTCAATCTTGCAAGTACAACTTCTTCACGACGATTGTCCCGGTTGGATGATTCCCTATTTAGAATGTAATGTTTGATATTTCTTAATTTATTGTCAGTTTATTGTGTCCATTCCTGTTTCCATTTGTCGAGTATTGTCTGTCGGGTTTGCCTAATAACGTTCTTATAGTAGATTTCAGTCTGTGTGTAAGTTTGTTTTTCTGTAATATCCTTGGCGTGTCTGTCAGCAGTGTCACTCTGTCCAAGGTTTTTGTGTCCTGGCAGTCAAAACAGTGTTGCGTGTTTGCCTCTTGTTTGTAAGTCGTGTATTTTGTCTTGTATTTCAGTGCATATGGGATGCGTAGCGTAGATGTTCTGAAGATCCTGCAGTGAACCCAAAGAGTCGCTGCAAACGATAACATGCGTTTTGTGGGTCGGTGGGATGTTCTTCAGAGCTAAAAGGATGGCATGTAATTCCGCATCTAAAATGCTTAAAGAAGGCAAATGTAACGTTTTACAACTCAATTGCCACCTTTTTTATTTCTATTGTAACCGTTTCCATTTCAATTGTCACCCTTGAAAATGTTTCGAAAATTTACCTTAATGGCGAATGGGCGAATTTAGGGCCTCAGAACTCAACGGGATAAATCATGATAATATATTTTTTTTTCAAAAATATTATTGGAAGAAAGCAGTAAAAAAAAAAAAAAATAAAAAAATAATATTTATTTTTAATTTTTCAATACTCATACTTTATTCTTATACGAATAATTTTTAGATAACAATTTTAAAATAATTTTTATTTGCAAAACTTTTATTTAAAAATGTCAAGAGAATTTTTAAATAACTATTTGAAAACAATTTTATAGATAGAAATCTGATTTAAATGTTAAAAAATAATTTTTTGCAGAGTTGTGACAACACTTTCGGTCCCTGAAATTTTCGAAACATTTTCAAGGGCTATATATATATATGTGTGTGTATATATATATATATATATATATATATATATATATATATATATATATATATATCAAAGTAGACCACAAATCAACTAAACAATAGACAAATCGATTATTTAATGAATTAAAAATATGAATTATAACCTTGCGTTAAAACTATATCAGATTTAAAGCTCTCTACTGTGTATGTTTACAGTCTATTTCTGTAAAACCATCTAAGATGATCTATCAGCTATCAATGTAAATAATATCCATATGAAAAGCTCTTGTCGCCAAAGCTCCGAAGTGTCTCAAGAAATAAAAAAAACAAATCGATTAAATTTTACTTATGACTAATCAATCATAGGATGAAATATTATCAGAATTAGTCATGATTAAATTATTCCCGTTAATCATTAGTCGTAGATCATATTAGGCATTAATTATATGTGAAATTAGTCATCAATCTATCCGTTCGTCGTCAATCATTGATAGTCTTTAGGTAATGGTTAACGTAATGAAATGACTAACGTTGTAAATACTTTCTGTATTACCTAATTGTTTACAGATATACATTAAGGATTAGAATTCCTTCATCAAGCAGATCTGTTTTATCTTCTGAACAGACTGTTCAAAAAATAGAATTGTTCAGAAGAGTGAACGAGGAAAATTTTGAGACTTTTGCTTTAAAAACGTGATTATTGGTGTAATTATGTATACTATTACGCTCAACACTGAAAATACCAGAACCGCGCTAAGATGACGTAGTTCCTGCGAGTCAGTTTTATTAATAATTTCATTGATAAATTATAAAGAATTGGAAACCATTGCTAATGAAGTTGACGAATACGAAATTCACACGACGAATCCTGCTTGATAAGGAAAGTGTCGTGTTTATAATTATCAATCCGACACCTTCTTCCCGGATATAATTCTAATTGTATCGAAAAGCTACAGCTCTGAAGGGTTTAGCGGAGCTGTATTCCCAGCTTTAGCAGGCTTAGCCATGCTCAAGGCGTGAAGCCGGCGCGACAACTTAAGCTCTAATTTACATCAACCATCAATGAAGAAATATCTTCATTATCATAATGACTTCAGCATCTCTCCTCGTCTTAAACTAAATAAATAACAAATTACCAGAGCACAAACAGCAGTAAAATAGTAATCTATATGTATAAAAATCACGTGTCTGTTTTTCTGTTTGTTTGTTCCTTATACAAATCCACATCGTTTGACTGATATTGACCAAACTTCGCACATAGATACGTCTTGATCCGGGAAATCTCCTAGGCTAGGTCAAAATAGTCAAATTTCGAAATTTGGTCAAAAGGTCAAAAGTTTTGTTCAAGAAAAATTGCCTACACTGAACCGTTCATATTCTGACAGCCATTTTGAATATTTTCTCAAATTTATTTGTTGATGTTCTTGATAATTAGAATAACTCGAACTCATTGATGACTTTACATCATTACATAATCATATATATATATATATATATATATATATATATATATATATATATATATATATAAAATCTTTTAGGCTTCACAGTTCGGAAGTAACGAGTTCCAAATTGACAATTAAAGAAGAATGAATTATTCAGAAATAGTAATTTTCTTTCCAGTGTTGCCTAGGTGGAGATAAGCAAGCTAAAAAAACTTTCTTCTTTTTTTGCGAACAAAACTTTTCAGTTTTAACCTTTGTATGTTTATTTAAATTATAGCCGTATATTCTCAAGATTTGGACAAGTAATATCATATAAGATCAATTTTATTAATTTCTCATGAAAATGTAGAGCAACACTGAGCTCCTAGAAACCATTAACCATTATCCTTTTTTTAAGTTTGGTTTGTTTATCTAATTTCCAAAACTTTTTATTTTTAGTAAAATATTTGTGTTTACCTAAATTATAGCCTTCTTAGAATTTTGACTAATATATATTAATAAGTAATTTAAAATATTAAGTTTTTGATCAGTTGAAAAATGTTGTGATTATCTAAATTATAAACCTATATTCTCAGATTTTGGATTAATATCATATATTAGTAAGTAATTTGAAATATCAAGTATTTGATCTGTTGATTTGGAGTTTCCCGTTTGTTTTCCATAGTTAATTTTTGTGTATTTGTGAATTTCATTTTATCTCATGCATTTGCTTAACATAAACTATGTCTTCAACATTAACCCATTATCCTGCACAGAACTTTAATAATTTAAATACTTTTAGTTCTTTAACGTACCTCCTAAAATCATCTATGTGTGACATGATATTTAAACATTTGGGTCATTCCATGTCAAATCAACCCAAAAAAATAGGAGTTGACACCCATGATCTCAGATTTTAATGAAACTTGGCGTGTTCATTCCTTTCATGGATATAAGTAAGAATATAAAATAGTTTTTCTCAATCTCAAATAGTTTAATTTCATGCTCTGCTAAAGTATTTCAAATTTTGCAGTTATCATCGATTGGACAAAGGAAGTGCACTTAGTTCTAGAATATAAATCATACCTATCGACCAATGTTGATGACATTTTCTATGACAATACTTCAATAAATATGGAAGCCAGAAAAAAATAATATAAGCATAAAGTAATTACAAATGTTCTGAAAAAATCCTGAAGTGGTAAAATGCATTTTGTAAAAATTAAATATGGCGTTCCACACTAAGTGGAATATCATCAAACGATAAAAAGAAAATCACTAAAATTTTTTTTTTATTATTATTCTAAAAGGTATACACTATCACATGAAAAAATAAAATGTATGGTTTTTTCATTCTTTAATTTTTTTTTCCGTTAAATACAAAAAATTGTTCAATTAAAATTTTAGCTAACAATATATTACTTTTTATAGTACAGCGATTTAATTTTAAAAACTATAAAAAATATCCCAAAGCTATTCAGAATGAAAACTACCTACATGTACAAAACATTCATTACTTCAGTGAAGGGTTTGCTGGGCAATATAAAATGAAATAAAACTTAATTTTTATCACATGTAACTGCACACCAGTAACTAATTAAAATTTGAAACATTAAGTCTTTGATCTGTTAACTTGCTGGCTTCAGTTTGTTTTCCATAGTTGAATTTTTGATTTGCGAATTGCATTTTATCACATGCATTTGCTTAATAAAAACTATGTCTTTAACAGTAACCCATGGACTGTCCGAACTTATAGCAGGCTCAATATCTACTTGGCTCATACGGAGAATTGTAGTGTTTGTCATTAAACTAGATGCAACATTAGCAAACTCTACTGAGTTTTTTACATTTTTAGTTTCAGATTTGCTCATAACTTCCATTAGAGACCAAGGATTTTACTCTTTCTCCCACCCTATCTACTACACGTTTGTCATGAGCTGTAGTAAAATATTTCCGCTAAAACTTTTTGTGAAATTTTTCTGAATGTATGTAAAGCAATCTTGACATATATATATTTTTTTAAACTGAGACGATGGATTATCACTGTAAATAATTTCATTTTGACAAATCATTATTTTTTATTATTATATCATATAATCTTATCAAAAGTGCGTATACAGAATTCATACCTTTATGTTTAGTATCGGAACAAATGAGAAAAGTAGTGCATTTGTTTTTCACATTTTTATTAACTTGAAGTCCAATTTTCTAAGTTATTTCTAATTGTGGGTTAGTCACCTTTAGCACTGAGCCCTTCAATAAAGGTTCAGGTAACTAAATACGTGAACCACGGAATGCTGCGGAGGATCTTAAAAATTATCAGAAATCTATAGACAAAATTATCAAACTTCTAAAATTCTACAAAATATAAAGAATGCTATCAATTATCATGAATAAATAAAAAATAATATTAAGAGAAAAGAAAAAAAAAATAAGGAAGAAGAATAAATAAATAAAATTAGCTCTATAAACAAGATGAAATGTGTTTTACACGTGCAGCGTGTTTGGTTAATTATGGGAATCTAATGAATCATATAAAATAACAATAAACACAAATATAGAACAGAGATAAATAGAATCGAGGGCATAATAACCCTGAAATTACTCGCACAAATAAATTTACACACTAATTATCCCCTCCCCCAACTTTTAATTTATTTATTTATGAGCGACCGTAACTAAGGCGACTCGCTCAGAACAAAAATATTACATATATACATCTAATTAAATTTTACACATTTTTATCGAAATGTACAAATGTATATTTATGAACACATCAGTTAGCAATTCATTATACATCTATTTATAAGAAAAAATACAATATTACAATATATCTGAACATATGAAAACACAATATTACAATAATGCAATAAGTTTATACAAATAATCAATTATGTTTAGAGAATTTTACAAGGTAACAAGTTAAGGGATTTCACATTCCTTTAGTTTTATATTGTCAAATGTTGTAAGATTTTAGTGTAGTACGGATGTATAGTTTTAATATTTAAGACTTAGATGGTATAAATAAAAAAAGTCTCTTTTCTTAGAGACACTTATAAGGATATATTTTTATTTTTTTTTATTTATTTTAAATATATCCGCATATAGACCTACACACACGTACACACAAAAATGTATATATATATATATATATATATATATATATATATATATACCTACTTATATAAATACACACACACACACACACACAACACACACACACATACACACATCCACATATTTGTTTATTTACATTTATTTAAAAGCATGCATATATATAAACTTTTAATTTAAACATTAGAGTAATATGTTGCTTGTTCTGTCGAATAGGAACAATAATATATTTGTTAAGAACAGCTGGGTCTGTTATTAAAAGAAAATATTTAGTTTCTGACTAAAAAAGAGCTCTTTGTGAAAAAGAAAAGGCATCAGCCCTATCCTAGAAAAGGGTGGTAACCTATAGATAACCCGTCCCAAAGTTAATAATAATGGACGTCAATATTTAAATAAATGTTTATAAATCCATTTTTAAAGTCCTTTTTTCTTAAATGACACGAGTATTACATTTTCTTTTGTTATAGTCTGCTTCTAGGGGCCAACGCATGGCTCTATTGAGGTTTCCACAATTAAAAACATATCCTTGATGAAGTAAGAATTATAATCCAGCTGCTATAAGTGGGAATCGAACCCGCATCAGAACCAAACTTCTAGCTATCCAATAGCTACCGGAGAGACCATGAATATTGGTAGTTGTAAATGTTTCAGCCCGTGGATTACAAATGCATGGAGATTGAAGTTAGAGATTGGAACTTGGATATCATCCAAGGTAGATGAAGTTAGATTGAACGGGTTAATTCGCACAAATGAGTAACTAAATGCTAGATCCGAGGAACGGGTACAGATTCCAACATATGATTAACAGCTGATTCCTAGCCTTGATTAACAGCTGTTTGGATGAAGTTCAGCTGACGTGGCTTGATGGCAGAATGTTATCTCGTCTGATGAACCAGCTCAACGCATCATCAGGTGTCTCATTATATTATTCATTAGCTGATATAATAAAGTCGTATCATGTCTGTGAATTTATATATACAGGTTGGCCCAGATAAGCGGGCCACAAGAGATATAACTACTAAACGATTTCAGATATCAAAAGTTTTTAAAGGGGTAAAGTTGTAGTTCTCGACGAGATCTAGAAAATGGTGCCCTTAGAAATGAGAAATAACACTTGTAAGAGCTCGTATTGGCCTTTGAAGGGAAGGGTTTCCTCTTTACCCATATTTTGCATTATATTTTTAAAATGCAATAACAAAACAAGGAAGAACCGTGCAAACTGGGTTTCGATGCGTCAAGTAGTTTTCTGTAAAGATACGTTTTCATTTGCATGTATTCCTCATCTGAAATTCCAAAAAAAGGCAATTGAATTTATTTAAATAGTATTTTTGTTAAGGAAGAGCTAATTCAGCTTAGGAGAATTGTTGTCCCCGGGAACAACCCCGGTACTTTTCTTACTGGACTATTCATGGTGTCCCAGAATTAATCCAACATACGTCGTATGTCGACGGGGAATCGAAAAACTAAGTCAAAAAGTCCTTTGACGATTTTCTCGTTTACACTACGTTTTCGAGAAAAACGCAAAACCCCATGTTTTTTGGACAAATCCCGATTTATCGCTTAAACCCCATGTTTTTTGGACAAATCCCGATTTATCGCTTAAACCCCATGTTTTTTGGACAAATCCCGATTTATCGCTTAAACGAAGTGTGATACGAAAAAACATTTCAATATAAAAGTTGTAGGATTATCATAATACTGGAAATTAAATGAGCTATCTTCGCTTTATATTCGGAGTATCATCATCAATAAATAAAAGTTGCAGGTTAATAAATTATCTTCAAGATGAGACCAAGTTCAGCGTCTTAGCTTGAATATTTATTCAAACACGGGATAATCGTGTTTGAATAAACCATCAGATGGATCATTTTGTTTTCATAGAGTTTTTTTTATCCGACGTCTGCGTGTGGAGCGCAAAAAGTGGAAAAATAATCTCGGTTCACTTTTTGTTTTTTTATTTTTTATTTTTTTATTTATTTACCGCGCAGACGGTTCGTCGGATCAAAAAATGTCTAACTCTCCATAAAACAAAATGTCCATCCGATGGGTTATTCAAAAACGATTATCTCGTAAAATATTCAACCTAAGTTGCTGAACTTGGTTTTGTCTTAAAGATAATTTAATAACATACAACTTTTGTATAGAAATGTTTTTTCGTACAACGCTTTGTTTAAGCAATAAATCGGGCTTTGTCCAAAAATCGCGGGTTTCTGCGTTTTTCTCGAAAACGAAGCCAAAACGAGAAAATCGCCAAAGGACTTTTTGACTTAGTTTTTCGATTCCCCATCGATATACGAAGTCTGTCGATTTAAGACCGGGACACCCTCTACAAGTAACATAATAAAACATAATAATAATTAATGATAAATAAATGACTACAAATATTTTTGGGATCTTTACCCTACTTCATAAAGTTTATAATTCGCCATAAAGATATTTCATTCTGAAACGTTCCATAACTCGTTCCTTGGGATTTACACAGGTTTTTCTTGGGTTTCTCTCGAAAATTGCTTTCCGTACTCCTCCCTCATCTGCATATATATAAGCTGAGCTACCTCTAGCAATTCCTAGGATATTATATCTCTACGGCTTTCGTCTAAACATCCCTCTGATCTATGTAGGAACGGCTGGGGTACATTCGAAGCGAATAGCTCTCATGGGTGTATGTAGGGAAATAGCCCGAAGATGTAGGTTCATGATTTTTTTGAGGAAGTTGTATAGTACAGTGTGCTGAAGTTGGTACAAATCTATAGGTAGTTCTAAGATATTTTCATTAAACTGATACCAATATTGCCCTAGGGGACGAGGTTAGCTCAGTGGTAGAGCACTCGACTAATGAACTGGAGGACCAGGTTCAAAACCCGAGCAAGCACTAAAGATTTTTTCTTCTAGTGCTGCCGTTCGAGGGTTGGATTTGGGGTCCCAGATCGTCCCTAGGCTCACCCAGCCTTTAATTAACAATGGGTACCTTGGGTGCTAATGACTCTAGCAGTCGAAGCGGCCAAGGGGAAAATCAGGCGGCAGGAGCATAGTGTTGACCACACTATCTCCCTAGTGTGCCGTATGGTCAAGAATCAGATACCTCTACAGTATCTGCCCCTCTGGGCCCTTGTGGCCTGTTACGGGACTGATTTTTTTTTTTTTTTTTTCAATATTGCCCAAACAGTGCGATAGACAAATATATATATATATATATATACCTATAGATTTGTCTGATCGCTCTCAGACAAATATATAAGCAGTATAAGTTAGTAGTCAATAATTGAAAATTCTTTTTTGACTTGACCCTTGTTGCGGAAGGTTTGACTAACAAGGGGAGTATACAGGGATGGGGTCACCGATCTTGACCATTTTTTTTTTCTGGTGATTCTACATCGAAAAATAGTCGACACGTGTCCGAGAGTTCCGTCAAATGCGCCTTAGGAGCCGAGAAATAAAATAAAATAGGTTGAAAGGGCTTTATTTTTTTATATCAAGTTTAGAAAATGATATCGACCTGATTTTTTCACCAATTCATACTGTTTTATAGAGTAGATTAAAGGAAAAATATAATCGTTAAACAATAATTTATATTTCGTCAAATAAATTCAAAAATATGCTTACGTTTTCAAGTAAACTAGTATTATACATTTATTTACACGAAAAATAATAGCAGATTTAAAAAAATAATGATTTTTCCTAATCTGGAAGAGACTAAAAATTTGTAAGCGAAAAAGTAACGTGGCGTTTTGAAATTAAATATCTTGCCGCGAGATATTCCGATTTATACGTCATTGGAATCTTTTAAAAGAAGAAAAACTCCTCTTTCTAACCATATAAATGACTATCGTATTATCTCAAAAGGTACTTGCAAAAAATGGGTTTTAAAATAAAAATAAAATGTAAACGTTTTTGTATATAAAGTTGATCCCAGAGCATGTAGATTGGAGGGAAATGTGTCATATTAGGCCCTTTATTGACTATCCAAGCTTTGTTTAAATCGGGTAAATATTCTTAGAAATATGGCCGGATTGGTGAATCTTTAACAACATTTTAAGGGTCCCCCCTCAGCGAAAATAAAAATACATTTTTTTTTTATTTTTGTAATATTCCCAAAATTTGAATTTAGGGGATTTTCAATGTGCTAAAAACGAATCTGACATCTATTTTTAAATCAAATTTTTTTTATAATGGATAACTTTTTAAATGTAGGTATATGGAATATTTTGACTGAATAATGACTTCTGTAGAATCCAGAATGTAAAAAAATTTTTTATTTAAGAACGGTCTCTCACAGGCTCAAAAATGGTCCAATTTTGATGAAATTTGGTTTTAAAATCTTTCTTCTAATTTTATTGGTTCCATAACGTTTGAAAACGAATAAAACCATATATATATATATATATATATATATATATATATATATCATATATATATATATATATATATATATATAGTTATATTTATATAGTTATACGTGTATATGTGTCCTTTTGAGATAATACGATAGTCATTTATATGGTTAGAAAGAGGAGTTTTTCTTCTTTTAAAAGATTCCAATGACGTATAAATCGGATTATCTCGCGGCAAGATATTTAATTTCAAAACGCCACGTTACTTTTTCGCTTACAAATTTTTAGTCTCTTCCAGATTGGGAAAAATCATTATGTTTTGTTTTCAATGATATTCACTACATTAGGGTTTCTTGGGGTGCTGTTTTTTAATCTGCTATTATTTTTCGTGTAAATAAATGTATAATACTAGTTTACTCGTATATGTGTCCTACTAGTTATACTCGTATATGTGTCCTACTAGTTATACTCGTATATGTGTCCGTTAACACGATACAGGCCAGAGTTTTTGTTTTCTCGCCACGAAACTTGGTATATAGTAGTCCCCCATCAAACGATTAACCAACAAAATCGGTCCATCTTAAGGGGGGTTTACTTCGAAGCCAAAGTAGTTATTTGCCAATACCAGTCGTAATTTTTATTATATTTCAATGAAACTCGGTATTAGCTGTGGCCAACTGAGGAGAAAAATGTGTTGTAAAAATAAACTAAATTGGTTCATTAGGAGGGGGGGGGGGTTACTCCGGACCCAAGTTATTAATTTGCTCACACCGGTCGTAATTTCTGTTGTATTGTAACAAAACTCTTTATACGTCCTTGCCATCTAATAAGAAAGAAGTGTTGTGAAAATGAACCAAATCGGTCTATCGGAAGGGGGGGGGGGGGTGATACTTTGTACTATGTGTTGAATTGAATTCTCCCGCCAAACGTAGGTTCCCGTTTCTTTTATTATTCATCAAGATTAATAAATGAAAATGTAAAGCTTTGTGTATTTGTTACGTAGTGTAGTACCACGCATACACAAAACCCTGGATGGAAATCGGTCTATCGGAAGGGGGGGGGGGGTGTTACTTTGTACTATGTGTTGAATTGAATTTTCCCGCCAAACGTAGGTTCCCGTTTCTTTTATTATTCATCAAGATTAATAAATGAAAATGTAAAGCTTTGTGTATTTGTTACGTAGTGTAGTACCACGCATACACAAAACCCTGGATGGAAATCGGTCTATCGGAAGGGGGGGGGGGTGTTACTTTGTACTATGTGTTGAATTGAATTCTCCCGCCAAACGTAGGTTCCCGTTTCTTTTATTATTCATCAAGATTAATAAATGAAAATGTAAAGCTTTGTGTATTTGTTACGTTGTTTAGTACCACGCATACACAAAACCCTGGATGGAAATTAATACTTGAAACAGCTCCTCATAACAAATTCAAAAGAGCAGAACTATTAATGTTTTTATTTTAATTATCAATATATGTTTTTTTAAGTAAATTATTCAGGAATGCACTCGACACTACCCAATTCTGTGGAAAGTGCTTAGTTATGCAGCTCCTGCGTGACGGACTTTTTAATGCGATATTTGTAACAGTTTTTGAGAAAAATTGGGGGGGGGGGAAGAAATTCTATATCTTATTTTTGGTTGGAATAGGTGGGATTTAATTGAATCACTTTCTAAGTTTGAAATGCGACGTAGTTAAGATGTTTAAATTTTGGTTACTTAGGACTGGTACTAGACAAACGCTTAACTTGGAAGCCACACATAACTCAGAAAAGACAGGAACTAAACAGACGTTTTAGACTTTTATCACGCTTATTGGACAAACGCTCGAAACTATCATTGACTAACAAACGACTTATATACAATACCATACTCCGACCAATATGGACTTATGAACTAGAACTCTGGGGTTCCACTAAACCTTCCAATTCCTACAGAATACAAACAATACAATCCAAAATCCTTCGAAAAATATCCAATGCTCCTTACTATGTCTCGAACCAAACTCTCCATAATGACTTCAATATCCCCTTTATCCAATCCCTGGCCAAATCAGTCTATCAGAAGTTCCATTCCAATCTCCCAGGCCATCCAAATCCTTTGATAAATTCTCTATCCTCGTTCCAAAATCCACAAAATCCCCATAGAAGGCTGAAGCGGAGGTGGCCTAGAGACAATTTGCTTTAACATCTGCAGTGCACAAAGTGTATTATATTTTCATTTAAAATTGTTTACAGTTGTTTCATTATTATTTTATATTATCTTTTTATTTATTTATTTATTTTTTCTTTAATGCATTACTATTGTGGGTTTTGTAATTCTTCATATTCCCACATCAAGCCTCACAATGTCATTACAACAGAACCAGCAATATTACTAGAAATATGTTAACTCATATTGTTGTAATAAAAAAAAAAAAAAAAAAAAAAAAAAAAAAAAAAAAAAAAAAAAAAAAAAAAAAAAAAAAAAAAAAAAAAAAAAAAAAATTGGTTACTTTTGGAGTTAAGAAACCATTCGAAAAAAAAAAAAATTATTGATATATATATAAATAGATCATCGTATATTTTTGTAAATGCTCGGATATGCGTGGTAAGTGGAAGGTGGCCATTCGAAAGCTTTCTAAAGTCTCTACAAAAAATGATTCCAAAACTATTTTCGATGGGGCGATGCCTTTCGGAGAAGTAAGTGCTTAAGCCTTTGGATGTATTAGTTTTGTTCTTTTGAACGTGGTTTAGACTTTGTTTAAAAAGTGAGTTGAACAAAGTATTTTAGTAAAAGGATGTTAGAAAATGAGAAAGTTATTGATAATAGTGTTTTTCTAGAGCGAGCGTTGAGAAGATGGGAGAGTCATTTCCGCTTTGGATATCCTCCGTTTCCTGTTGTGGCGCCCTTAATTCTCTTTGAGATTTTATTTTACATTTTCAACGATGGATGAAACACTGCCAATAACTGCTACTATTCCTTTACTGATAGCACTAGAGATATGAACGGAACCGCGCTAAGATGATGCAGTTCATGCGAGTCGGAGGTTTTTACTTTTTAACCTTCCGCCCACGGGAAAAATATTGTTAGAGACGTTAGATCAATATTTGTATTGATTCACACAATGATTGTTTCACGGAATCATACAACAATCAATATTTGTATTAATTCACACAATGGTTGTTTCACGGTATCATATAACAGTCAAGTTGCCATGAATGCCGATGTGTCATCATTCCGAGCATGGGTTCGATTCCTAATAGGAACTGAAGCTTTTATTTTATATTATCCAGGGAAGAAAAGGGCGGTAGCCTATAGATCACCCGTGCCGATATTTCTCCGATTGAGATCGCCCCATCGTAAATTACATTAGAACTATTATTGTAGAGACTTTAGTACGCTTTCGAATAGTTACCTTCGACTTGCCAGGATTTCCCAACCGTTTCAAGATATTTTAGAAAAGATACGAAAATCCCAAAACTTTTCATTCCTGTTAACGAAATATTTTATTTCTAGTACTTCCTTAACACTAAACGGAACCAAAAATTACTAATATTAGCTTAGATGAATTTCAAACATCTGCAACAAGTTTCAACTAAATCAATCGTTTCTAAATACACAAACTGAAAATTAGTGTGGAAAAATGTTTGAATCAATGTTTCTCGTAAACACTTACAGACATCATGTCGAAAATGGTTTCATTCGTTTCCTAATGTTAAGAAACCTATAAAATGCGTACCTGCAAGCATATGGACTCGAAAACGTAAGCGTTACGATTTTTTCGCTCCACAATCCGTGTTCCGGTGGACGGATACTGCTCGTTAGCGAACATGACCTTTCAATTTAGACAAAGAATTTTCGTACGAAATTTTATCAAAATTGGGCCATTTTTGAGACAACGGCAGAGCGAACAGACAAATACTATATCCGGAAATTTGAATCATCGCTATTTTAGAGATGTTCTAGTCGGCACTTCTAGATTGCGGCATGAGGTCAACCTAATAAGGGGGTTTCCTCCCTGTGGAGTTAGGAACTGCGCTAAAACCCGCAGCTCCTACAGGTATTCAGGAGAAATCCCTGGGACTTGCCCTGCTTTTCTGTCAGGAGTTTATTATTCAGATAAATAGCGGAGTTTAGACGGAGTCCATCCAAGCTCGAGTAATGCTCCACTAGTGTACACAAACCCGCCGTCCATGTGTTCAACGGACCGAACTCCGTCAGCTGTTGTTACATTAAAAATAAATTCCTTCCTTCTCATTCTACTGGCAAAACAGAGATATGAATAATTATCATTCGGAAATGCACCAGCCATATTCGGACTCGGGATGGGTGATTACCTATAGATAACCCGTACCAGAAATCGGCGTCATTTATGGACGGACTCTAAAATGTAAATAGTAGTGAAATTAAACAGCCCGAGAAGATAAGGCTCCAATTCTAGCTGTCTTGGGGGAATTTAGGGCGTCAAGATGT
This sequence comes from Gonocerus acuteangulatus, assembly GCA_946811695.1. Classification (NCBI taxonomy): domain Eukaryota; kingdom Metazoa; phylum Arthropoda; class Insecta; order Hemiptera; family Coreidae; genus Gonocerus; species Gonocerus acuteangulatus. The sequence goes on from OX328131.1 coordinate 51,380,800, forward strand.
AGCTGTATATATGTATACAGTATAGTATAGCATTATGCGCCTGACTCAAGTTAGTATACATGACGAGAGGACTTCCTGATAAGGAAAGCCCCTGAATATGTGACAAAAAGGTACGAAACAAGACAGGCAAAACATTTAAGAACAATTGAACAAAATATATATCGGGTCAGCATTTAGAAGAATTAATATATATATATATATATATATATATATATATATATATATATATATATATATATATATTAATAATTAATTAAAAGAAACTAACGCTGAAAAAAGAGGCCAAGTTTCAGGCCTTTCTCAACAACAGTTAGCCTTTGAATGTTATGATATCATAGTATTGGAACATATTTTAGGCTCTTAATACCCTGTCAAGAACCTAATAGTGCCCACTCACTTATGAGTGCAATTCCAACTTGGCTAGCTTTTGATATGCCCGCTATGGCGATCGGATTTATTATAAAATTTCTGGCGCTTAAAGATTCAGGCCCTTAGGGTAACGATTCAGGATTATTATAAGCTCTCTGATGAGATGGAGTTGTATGAACTCGTTGTAAAACGTCATTAACGAAAACTGGCCAAGTCTGAATTGTACAAATAAGTGACAGGGTATTATAAGGTTCTTGACAAGGTATTAAGGGCCTAAAACTCGGCCAAATACTATGATGTCATAACTTTCATAGGCAAACTGTTTTTGGGAGGGGCCTGGAACATGGACTCTTTCTTTCAACGTTTTTGGTGAGATATAAATACTTTTTGTTAAGCGAATTTTGAGTCGGGCTGACGGCGTTTCGCTCGAGGAAGTTGACGCGGAGACATGACACATGGTAGTGCGTCAAACGAGAATTCCTGGGGACAGGTTAAAATTCAATTTTTCTGTATCTTCATAGTTTTTCTTTTTCTTTTTAGGTTTTCCTTACAGAGATGATTCCACAAAAGGGGGGGAGGGCGGAAGGAATGATGGCTTTACGTAGTAGCAATAAGTACAAAACGGGCACCTCCCTGAGCTTAGTCAAACACAAATTTTCAGTATTTTTGCATTTTTGAGAGAGAGAGAGAGAGAGAGAGAGAGAGAGAGAGAGAGAGAGAGAGAGAGGGGGGGGGGGTGACGGAGGGAGGGTGGGTGCTGGGAAATATAGGGATGAAGGAGGGCTTATACATTTTTTAAAATAATTTATTATTGTGTTAGGCCTTTGAAGGCACTATATGGAATATCGGTTTTTCTGTAACTAGTTGGATCCTGGCCAAGCACTCCCACCATAACCAGCCTACCCCCACTCCTTCCTTCCCCTACTCCTTCCTTCCCCCACTCCTTCCTTCCCCCACCACTCCTACTTCTATCCCCACCCCTGCGATAAGTCACCATTGAGACCTCCTCTTCTCCTATTCCAGGGATATTCCTTTCTTTTTTTAAATATCAGTTATTAATATACAAGCCGATAGATATTATCAACACCTCTGGATACTAGTGCCAACTCGCGCCATTTCTAAAACAATAAAGATAAACCACAAACGCTACAAGTGATGGATGTAGAAGGGAGATAACCTCCAATATAAACATAACCTTCCTGGATATACAGGGATATAGAAATTATTACACACATTTACTATTTGATATTATTCATACAGAGACGTATGAATGATAACAGTCATTGCTATAAAATTCTCCAAATTATTTTTGAACCGAGATAATTCATTTGTGATTACTAATTGTAAATAAGCTAGACTAAATTATTTGTTAACCATTATCTAACAGATATTAGATGTTGCAAGGTTAGCAACGTGGTAGAACATTTGACTAATATGCTGGAGGACTTGACTTAAAATACCGAGTATAGTACTAATGATTTTTATCTTCAAATGTCATCGTTTGGGGGTTGACCGTCCCCAGTCTCACCATGTTTTTCATTGTTTTTATAAATCGGTATCTGAAAATGGGAAACTCAGGCGGCCGGAGCATTGTTCTGTCCACACTAGTGTGCCGTATGGTTGAGAATCAGCTCCCTCTATAGCATTCTTGGTCCTTGTGGGTTTGCTTGTAACAACGTTGACTGCCAATCTTATTTCGTCCCTACCCTGCAAATTATCGAATATGAAAATCGAAGCATACTAGCGAACGAACATATTCGATCCATTGACGAAGTAAGACATTTAAAAATGGTTAGAGTTGCGACAATTGGCGACAAGAGCAAAGTCTCGAATCTGAAAAACGTGATTTTTCATATTCGATAGTTTGACATGTTACGGAGGGTATCTATCAAAAGCGTACATTTTTAAAATGATTTAATACATTTTAATTTTAATTTTTATTAATTATTGATAACAATTTGTGGAGTTATTTATTGGTTAACACCATTTTCTATCCACGAAAAGGTAGATATATTTACTTTTTTCCAAAGAAAAGCCACCATTTCAACCGGGAATCCAACCGATGGCACATATTGCACACGAGCAACAAATAAAATGGATATCTTGGAAGGTTAACTTTTCTTTAGCTTTTAACAAGGAGCCGATTTAGGCTAAAAATCGTGATAACCAAAAGATCACCACTTGCAAACAACGCTGTTACTTATGATTTTGGTACATAATTTATGATTTTGGTAGGGATTATCCAAACGTTACCAATCTTTTTATTTTTTATTTAAATTTTAACGTCCATTATTATTAACTGAGAATTTTGGGAGGGGTTCTCTACAGGTTACCATCCTTTTCTAGCCAGGATAGGGCTGGTGCCTTTTCTTTTTTCTAAAGAAAAGCCACTAATTCTAGTAGGAATCGAACCTTCGACCTTAGACAGGAAGTACTTACGTTTGGGATTCCAAAAGTGTACGATAAAATTTAAAATAAAAAAAAAAAAATCTAAATGAAAATGACAAACACAATTTATTAATAACTATTTTAGCTTTATGTTCTGAAGCCTCTGCACCTTGCGCGTTTCGCCTGTTCCGTGTAACACTTCTTCTCAGCACGAGTCAGCTTCTTCCATGCGCACTTCCCACGCGCAGCTATCTTCGTTATTGGGGTACCTTTCTCGAACCTCCTTCTGTAGATTCTGAGGAAGTTTATGAAAGGATGGATGCTTATTCTTGACCAGTTCCTGTTGCACAGATTGATCTTGTTCCCTTTAAACTTTCCGGCGCAGCAGCGCTTTTTGGCGCGGTATCTACGGCTTCCCGGGCAAAGGTAGCGCCGTTTCTTGTACCTCTTCTTACCGCAGCATCCTAAATGCCTCCCTTCAGTTTCGCTGACTTCTTCTTCCATTAGAACGAATTTTGTGTTTTAATTTTTTTTTTAACTAGATACTAATTTATATTGTGTTTCTCAAAAGATATGTGTGCAATAACATGTGGAAGGAATTAAAGTACTAACCTTATTATCATATGTCACAGAGAAATAAAAATTATGAAAATCCATCACTAGATTTTTAAGCAGGCCATTCACGTTCCGATTTGCAGTATGACTTAGGGTGAAAACATAGTGGAGCGGCGAGAAAAGAGGGTAGCCGAGAGGGTAGCTCAGATGGGTTTGACCCTCTCGGCTACCCTTGCCGCTCCATGCAGGAGACCCGGTAGCCGTGAGGGTTAAGGCGTGAGCACTTAACACTCCGTGCCAAAGGTCGTGGGTTCGATTCCCACTAGGGGCGGTGGCTTTTCTTTCGAAAAAAGAAAAGGCATCACCCCTATCCTGGCTAGAAAAGGGTGGTAACCTATAGATAACCCGTCCTAAAATTCGTAGTTAATAATAAATGGACGTTAAAATTTAAATAAATAAAATTTAAATTTAAATAAATACATGCATTATTTTCAACCCTCTGGGCTACCCTCTACCCTCGCCGCCCCACTATGTTTTGGCAAGTGTAAATACATGCATTATTTTCAACCCTCTCGGCTACCCTCGCCGCTCCACAATGTTTTAGCAAGTGTAAACACATGCATTATTTCTAACCCTCTCGGCTACCCTCTACCCTCGCCGCTCCACTATGTTTTAGCAAGTGTAAATACATGCATTATTTCTAACCCTCTCGGCTACCCTCTACCCTCGCCGCTCCACTATGTTTTAGCAAGTGTAAACACATGCATTATTTCTAACCCTCTCGGCTACCCTCTACCCTCGCCGCTCCACTATGTTTTAGCAAGTGTAAATACATGCATTATTTCTAACCCTCTCGGCTACCCTCTACCCTCGCCGCTCCACTATGTTTTAGCAAGTGTAAACACATGCATTATTTCTAACCCTCTCGGCTACCCTCTACCCTCGCCGCTCCACTATGTTTTGGCAAGTGTAAATACATGCATTATTTCTCACCCTCTCGGTATCCTCTACCCTCGCCACTCCACTATGTTTTGGCAAGTGTAAATACATGCATTATTTCTAACCCGCTCGGTTACCCTCTACCCTCGCCGCTCCTCTATGTTTTGGCAAGTGTAAATACATGCATTATTTCTAACCCTCTCGGCTATCCTCTACCCTCGCCGCTCCACTGTGTTTTGGCAAGTGTAAATACATGCATTATTTCTAACCCTCTCGGCTATCCTCTGCCCTCGCCGCTCCACTATGTTTTAGCAAGTGTAAATTAAGTACATGCATTATTTCTAACCCTCTCGGCTACCCTCTACCCTCGCCGCTCCACTATGTTTTCACGCTTAATAGGACTACTAGTTGGATAGTGGACTCCACTCACGCTCCGACTTGCTATCAAACTAGCGATCCAACTTTAGCCCTAGCCTGTTTACTTCGGAAGTTGGACCACAAGTCGTACTGCTAATCGGAACGTGAATGACCTGCTTTGTTGAAATTCGAATCTTAGTGGGACAATCTGAAGAACATTGCAGGGGTCAACTCCCATATATATGTTTGGATCCGGAGCTTTTATGCCAACATTTACGACTCTGCGGCGCTAATGACCTAGATGTAGATGCGCCGTAAAAAAAAAAAAAAAAAAAAAAAAAATTACGACTCTGAAGGAATCATCAAAGGATTTTTCAAGATGTTTCTTAAATTGAGATGTTTGATCAATAAGGAGGTAGCGCCACTTAAATATTCACGTACTAACGCCCCCCCCCTAAGAAATATTGCGCTTTTTATCACTTCCCAAGGAATTGCTATTGCAATAGCGTATATAGTATATAATTTTGGGGGGGGGGTATTTGTGGACAGGGAAAATTTTCAATATTTTAGTGTAAACTAGGGTAAGTGCTGGACATGTTTCGTTTTTATAGACTTTTTAGCGCGGTTACTCCCTATCTCCAGAGGGAGAACCCGCTTATGAGGTTGACCTCACGACGCAATCCGGAAGTGCCGACTAAAAACTTTCACGTTTCAGACCCTATAGATCACGAAAATATAGGTGGTCCAAATTTGTATATATATATATATATATATACATACATATATTTTTATATATATATATATATATATATATATATATATATATATATATGTACCCGCTTATGAGGTTGACCTCACGACGCAATCCGTCTACTAGAACCTTTCACGTACTACCGACTAGGAACATTCACGTTTCAGACTCTATAGATCACGAAAATATAGGTGGTCCAAATTTGTATATATATATATATATATATATATATATATACATATATATAAATTTGTATATATATATATATATATATATATATATATATATATATGCTTGTCTGTTAACTCTCTAGCAAGGTCAAAAATGGCCCGATTTTGATGAAATTTGGTACAAAAATCTGTCTTCTAATTTGAAAGGTCGAGTTCGTTAACCAGCAGAATCCGCCCACGGGAAGGTAGTATTTGGGGCGAAATTCGCGAAAAAAAAAGTCGTAACGCTTACGTCTATGTGTTTATATGCTTGCAGGTACTTGTTTTATAGGTTTCTTAACATAGGAAAACGAACGAAACCATTCAGTTCCAGTTTTTGAGAAAAGTGGATTCAATATTTTTGTAAGTCATTATTTTTTTTGTGGGTACTTAGAATCGCGGGATTCAATTGAAATATTTTCTACATATTGGAAATTAATCCCAACTAAGATTTTTAATTTTTGGTTATATTTGGAGTTAAGGAAGTATGCGAACAAAATATTTTATTAATAGACATGAAAAGTTTTCGGATCTTCATACATTTTTCGTAAATATCTCGATACCGGTTGGAAAATCGTGGTAAGTGGAAGGTGACCATTCGAATGATTACTAAATTCTCTACAAAAAAAGGTTCTGAAGCAATATTCGATGGGGCAACGTCAATCAGAGATATAAGCGCTTAAAACTTAAAAAGTGTTTGTTTTGTTGTTTTGAAAGGGTATTTCTCTTTGTTTATCTCACTTTGTTTTTAATTGGTTGTTTCTTGTTTTAAATTGAATTTATCAGTAAAATTAGTATTTTAGTAAAATAAGCTAAGAAACGGTGAAAGGTATTGGTAATAAGTTTGGAGTGGCTGTGGTAATCATGATGGCAGTGGCTTAAAACAAGATACTTAAAATGACAACGAATTTTTGGTTGTTTGGAATAGAGCCTGCTGAGCAGTATTCGTAGAGTGAGTACGTTTTTAGTACATAATTGTATTGACTTATTCAGCCTTCCTCAAGAATGAGGATTAAGAATTATCCGCTTCTGTGCAAGTTGGCTACTGTCAGTTTCCTTTTATTTGTGATGCCTAATTTACTCCACTTCTTCGAGATATACAGAACCACGCTAAGATAACGCAGTTCGTGCATGTCGGACTTTTATTGGTTGTATTTTCATCAATAAATAAATATGTATACATAATAGTCCGACTCGCAAGAACTGCGTCATCTTAGCGCTTTTCCGTTCAAATCCCTAGTGCCATTAATCTATTATATAAAAGTCCGACTCGCAAATCAAAGGAAACTGACAGTAACCAACTTACACAGAAGCGGATTATTCTTAATCTGTATAAGTCAATACAATTATGTACTGAAAACTTACTTACTCTTTAACTACTGCTGAGAAGGCTCTATTCTAAACAACCAAAAATTCGTTGTCATCTTGTTTTAATAGCAAATTCGTTTTACTGTTATAATCAACTGTAAATATGTGCTTCATGGCGAATAAAATTCCATTCTGTCGTGCGTTAAATCTTTCTATAAAATAAGAAATAACGATAACTTCAGTTGGAGGCTATGAGGCAGGTTATATAGATAGGAGAATTCAAAACAAACTACGTCATCATGATTAGCCACTGCCATCATGATTACCACAGCTACTCCAAACTTATTACCAATACCTTTCATCATTTCGTAGCTTATTTTACTACAATACTAATTTTACTGATAAATGCAATTTAAAACAAGAAACAACCAATTAAAAAGTGAGATAAACCAAGAGAAAACCCCTTTCAAAACAACAAAACAAACACTTTTTAAGTTTTAAGCGCTTATATCTCTGATTGACGTTGCCCTATCGAATATTTCTTCAGAGCCTTTTTTGTAGATATCCACTTACCACGATTTCCCAACCGTTATCGAGATATTTACGAAAAATGTATGCAGATCCGAAAACTTTTCATGTCAATTAATAAAATAATTTTTTTCGCATACTTTTTTAACTCCAAATGTAACCAAAATTTGTACATCTTAGTTGGGATTATTTTCCAAGATAAAGAAAATATTTCAATTGAATTCCGCGATTCTACGTACTCACGAAAAATAATGACTTACAAAAACATTGATTCCACTTTTCTCAGAAACGGTTACAGATATCGCCTTAAAAATGGTTTCATTCGTTTTCGTATGTTAAGTGACGTATAAAACAAGTACCTGCAAGCATATAAACTCAAAAACGTAAGCGTTACGATTTTTTTTGCGCGAATTTCGCCCCAAACACTATCTTCCCGTAGGCGGATTCTGCTGGTTAACGAACTTGACCTTTGAAATTAGAAGACAGATTTTTGTACCAAATTTGATAAAAATCGGGCCATTTGTCAGCTTGCTAGAGCATTAACAGACAAGCATATATATATATATATATATACAAATTTGGACCACCTATATTTTCGTGATCTATAGAGTCTGAAACGTGAATGTTCCTAGTCGGTAGTACGTGAAAGGTTCTAGTAGACGGATTGCGTCGTGAGGTCAACCTCATAAGCGGGTTCTCCCTACGGAGATAGGAAGTAACCGCGCTAAAACATATGTTCTCAATTATATTATTTTTAACAGTTAACGTATTAGGTTATTTGTGTATAAGCAAAAATGCACTCTTTGTTTATATTGTTTTAGAATAAATACGTTTTTAGCACTTTCCTCCGAAGGAAAGTAGCTATTGAGGTTGGACTCATGACGGAATTTTTGAAAAATTTCTTCAAATCTTTATCGATCCTACCTAGTAGACACCGAAAATGACCCCCGTTAAAATTTATATATATCTATATATATATATATATGCATATATATATATATATATATATATATATATATATATATATATATGCATATATATATATATGTGTCTGTAAACACGATAGCGGCCAGAGTTTTTGTTTTTTCGTCACGAAACTTGGTATATAGCATTCAATTAGCAAAGGATTGAACGAGTTCGTTAACCACCAAAGTCGGTCCACCGGAAGGGGGGGTTTACCCCGAACCCAAAACACTTATTTGACTATGTCAGCCGTAATATTTGTTATATTTCAACGAAACTTGGTATTCGTAGTGGTAATATAGAGAGAAAAGTGAGATATAAAAATGAACTAAATCGGTTCATTAGAAGGGGGGGGGGGGGTTTACTACGGACCCACAATACCAATTCGCCACTACCAGCCGTGGTTTTTGGTATATTTCGACGAAACTCGGTATTCATAGTGCTAATCCACAGGTGAATATGTGTTGTAAAAATAAACGAAATCGGTTCATTAGGAGGGGGGGGGGGTACTCCGGACCCACAATACCAATTCGCCACTACCAGCCGTGATTTTTGGAATATTTCGACGAAACTCGGTATTCGTAGTGGTAATCTACTGGTAAATATGTGTTGTAAAAATAAACTAAATCGTTCATTAGAAGGGGGGGTTTACTTCGGACCCAAATTCCTAATATACTCATACCGGTCGTAATTTTTGCTGTACTGTAACGAAACGCGGTATACCTCGTGGGTAACTCATGAGAAAGAAGTGTTGTAAAAATGAGCTGAATCGGTCAATAGGAAAGCGGGGGTTTAATATGTAATATATTTGAATAGAAAAGCCGGCAGACGTAGGTTCACAAATCCGCCGCAAGGAGCGCTTTCTACCACTAGAGTGACTGTATCCTGTTCCTGCGTTAGATCAAAATACGATAATATGAGGATTTTTGTATTTATTACGTAGTGTAGTAGGTACCATGTGTAAACATAACTCTGGATTCAAATTAATAATTGATCAGTTACTCATTACAAAATGAGAACTATTCACGTTTTTATTTTATTTATGTAGGATATTTTAAGCAAATTGTTCTGGAAAGCAGTCTACACTACCCAAATTCTGAGGAAAGTGCTTAGTTATGCAGCTCCTGCGTGACGGACTTATTTAAGTTAATGACTGTGACAGTAATAATAAGAACATGTGTGAGTGTTAAGGCTTGAGAACTTAACATTCCGTGCCAAGGGTCGTGGGTTCAATTCCCACTATAGGGTAGGTGGTTTTTCTTTAGAAAAAAGAAAAGGCGTTAGCCCTATCCTGACGAGAAAAGGGTGGTAACCTATAGATAACCCGACCTAAAATTCTTAGTTAATGATAATGGACGTTAAAATTTCAATAAATAAAAGTATGTATTCACTAGGTGATAGCCACAAATTTCTATAAAATTACAAAAGTGTTGTGTGTTTGTGACTTACTAAATATGCCTCATATAAGGTGGAAATTTAGGCAGAAGAACCCGAAATGCAAAGAAGCAAATTACCAATAATACCTTACATTACCTGTAATTATCAATGTAATCGTACTGCCCAGGAACGTGAAGATGGGAATGAACGTGAAAGAATTCGGTTAAGACAGACCCGTGAACCGTGATATTCGACTAATAATTGTGCAAGTTTGAATCGAGTTGCTTTCAGTTACGACGTGTCAATTGATTACAGTGCCTACAACTGTGTTGCTATTGGACCTATGAACTCAGTTTGACTATAAACAAATCCAAGGGGCAGTCATTAAGTGTTTGTGGTATTAATCTAGAAAACCCATTTTTCTCGCATGGTCAATTGTATGTTAGCTGTTCCCGTGCTGGAAAACCATCTGCTCTGTTTGTTTACAGGTCAGGTAATGAAACAAAAAATATCATGTACCATAAAGTACTCCAATAAAAATGAAATTTAATTTAGAACAGGTAAGTAAAAATAAAATGAAATATTATAAGTACATATCATAATAAGAAATCTGGAATTGTAATTTTCATTGTGATTTTTTAGTGAATATTAAAAGAATTTTAAGTGTTTTAAAATTTTTATTTTTTGACAATGTAATTGATGACTTATTAACTTTCTTTTTTAGCGCGGTTACTCCCTATCTCCATAGGGAGAATCCGCTTATGAGGTTGACCTCATGACGCAATCCGGAAGTGCCGACTAGAAACTTTCACGTTTCAGACCCTATAGATCACGAAAATATAGGTGGCCCAAATTTGTATATATATATATATATATATATATATATATATATATATATATATATATATATATATATATGCTTGTCAGTTCGCGCTCTAGCAAGCTCAAAAATAGTCCGATTTTAACGAAATTTGGCATAAAAATCTGTCGTCTAATTTGAAAGGTTAAGTTCGTTAACCAGCAGGATCCGCCCACTAGAAGATAGTGTTTGGGGCGAAATTCGCGCAAAAAAAAAATCGTACGCTTACGTTTTTGAGTTTATATGCTTGCAGGTACTTGTTTTATAGGTTTCATAACATAAGAAAACGAATGAAACCATTTATAAGGCGATATCTGTAACCGTTCCTGCGAAAAGTGGAATCAATGTTTTTGTAAGTCATTATATTTTTGTGAGTACTTAGAATCGCGGAATTCAATTGAAATATTTTCTACAACTTTGAAATTAATCCCAACTAAGATGTTTAAATTTTGGTTATATTTGGAGTTAAAAAAGTATGCGAAAAAAATTATTTTATTAATAGACATGAAAAGTTTTCGGATCTTCATAAATTTGTCGTAAATATCTCGATTACGGTTGGGAAATCGTGCTAAGTGGAAGGTGACCATTCGAATGCTTACTAAATTCTCTACAAAAAAGGTTCTGAAGCAATATTCGATGGGGCAATGTCAATCAGAGATATATGCGCTTAAAACTTAAAAAGTGTTTGTTTTGTTGTTTTGAAAAGGTTTTTCTCTTTGTTTATCTCACTTTTTAATTGGTTGTTTCTTGTTTTAAATTGCATTTATCAGTAAAATTAGTACAGTAGTAAAATAAGCTAAGAAACGGTGATAATAAGTTTGGAGTGGCTGTGGTAATGAAGATGGCAGTGGCTAATCATGATGACGTAGGTTGTTTTGAATTATCCTGTCTATGTAACCTTCCTCATAGCCTCTAACTGAAGTTACCGTTATTTCTTATTTTGTATAAAAATTTAACCCACGACAGAATGGAATTTTATTCGCCATGAAGCTTATATTTACAGTTGATTATAACAGTAAAACGAATTTTTGGTTGTTTAGAATAGAGCCTTTTTAGCAGCAGTCAAAGAGTAAGTAAGTTCTCAGTACATAATTGTATTGACTTATATAGATTAAGAATTATCCGTTTCTGTGTAAGTTGGCTACTGTCAGTTTCCTGTGATTTGTGATGCTAATTTATTCCATTTCTTCGAGATGTACGTAACCGCGCTAAGATGACGCAGTTCCTGCGAGTCGGACTTTTAATATACTAGCTGACCTGGTGTCCCAAATAGCAGAATAAGTATTAAAAAAAAAATTAAAGAATCGACTGTTAGGCGGTACGAAGTTCGCCGGGTCAGCTAGTAAAGGAATAGGAACTGTTCTTGGTACGTTTCGTATCTTTCGTGAAATATTTTAATTAAAATCCTGAAGTTTTGGGGCGCCAAAACAGGAAACCGACAGTATTCTAAGCGGAAATTCCTCCGATTCAAATGATAGGAATGATTTTTGGACCAAATTTCATAAAAATCGGACTATTTTTGAGCCGGTGAAGGAACAAACGGACTACACACACACACACATATGTGTTCTGATATATCGGTTCTGAAACGTGAAATTTTCTTGTCGGCAACCTTATAAGCGGGTTTCCTTCCTATGGAGGGAGGGAGGAACCGCGCTAAAAGTGAATCTTCGGTTTTTTCGTGCCCTATGAAACTAAAGCTCTTCCAATAACGTCTTCGGATCGACGACATAAGTGGGTCTTCATATGGGGAGGGAGGAAACTCATAAAAAGACAAAAAACAACATCTAATAATGTTACCAAGTCCTACTTCTTGAATTCTTAGTTTTAGAAAAGGAGTTATTATTATTATTTTTATTATTTACATACTTTGCTTTTAGGGCATGGCCCTATACAAAGGGGTGTGTGCTTACTAACAAATATATACAATTAACATTTAACAGAAATGAATAGTAAATCAATAATAATTAATATCAATAAGAAATGCCATACTTAGAGCCTAAAATATCTTACATTATCAATATTCTAGAGCGAATTTTCGGAGGTTCAGGGATGCTATTGTATAATAGTACACTTTTCGAGCTTGATACTCATTCAAATTGTTAAGGAGATTAAACAGGTTTTCGGGAGAGATGTTTATAATGTCTGGAAGATAGGAGATTCTGTAAGGATTATAGATTGGGCATGCTACTAGTAAATGATAAATATCCTCTAACTGATTACTATTGCAAATTGGACAGATTTCATTGGGGTTTATGGATATTGTAGTATTTTTGTAGTTTAGTTTTATCATATTTTTGTTAATTGTTCTAATTTGGGCTATTACTATATAAAATGGAAATGGGAGGTTCATATTTAGATAAGCAGGTGTTTCGTGGTTTGGATTAAGAACAAGTCTATACATGGGACAGAACGAAGACAAAGTGACGCTATTTTTATCTTGGTCCAATAGGAAAGTTTTATATTTCGCCATTAACCTTTTAATTTCTTTTCTTCTTGCCGGTGAGTTTGAAATGTCAGTAAGAATAGCTCCAGTTTCGAATGCTCTAATAATTTCATCTACTTGTAGGAACCAGTTAAATTTCTTTCTTTCTGGTGAACTCTCTGCAAGCTCCTTTAATTTTTGTAGGCATATCTTTGGGTATCGCTCCGTAGGCATGTCTAGAACTTTGTCCATCCAGTTCAAAGCTTGCTTTAGGATATTCCAGGAGACGGATTTAACGCCTGTCTCTGATCGTACTACATAATGTGGCGTGGACTTCTGAAGGCCTAATATCCTCTTGAAAAAGCTCAGGTGACAGCTTTCCAATTTGCCCAGATAGCGCAAACCCCATATCGATGCACCATAGAGCAGAGTACTGGAAACCATCGCTTCATGGAGTTTAAGCTTTGCATCCCAGCTGTTGCATTTCGACCTCCTACATATATCCCTCACCACACCGCTAGCGAGGTTTGTTCTTGCTACTGCTCGATTCGTAGCCTTTAGGAATACTCCAGTTCTTGAAAACTGCACTCCCAGGTAGGTACATTCATCCACCAACTCAATTACATCATCATTAAATAGAAAAGGCTGCTCTTTCTTTACCCTACCTTGTTGGAATCTAATGATATTTGATTTGGACGCGTTAAACACTAGACCGTTATCCCTGCAGTATGAGGCGAGCAATTTTAACTTCTCTCGCATATCTCGGTGACTGTCTGCAAATATTATGACATCGTCGGCATATAACAAACATAAGATGTCCGTCTTCTGATTAAGCTGAAACCCAGATTTTCCATGAGCCCTAAAGTAGTCCTCGATGTCAGCGAGAAAGCAGTTGAACAGTAAAGGACTGAGTGATTCACCTTGAAGAACTCCAGAAGTAATCTCTACAGGGTTAGAAGGCATCGCATCCATGGTAAGCGTGGCTCTCTCATAAATTGTCTTGAGAATTCTTATAAATTTCCCACTTATTCCCATATTGTGGAGTTTTAGCCATAGCAGGTTGTGATTAACCGAGTCGAATGCTTTTCTAAAATCGATTACAGCGGAGTACAATTTTCTTCTCTTGGCAATGGCTATTTGTATAAGGCAAGTAAAAGTAAATATATTGTCCATACATCCACGGCTCGGACGAAATCCTGATTGACATTCCGGTATTATTTCTGATTCTTCAGTCCAAACAGACAGGCGATTTAATAGGATCTGTGTGAATATTTTCAGCAAACAGTTAGCCAAAACAATGTTCCGATAGTTGTCGGGGTTTTTTGGGTCTCCTTTTTTGTAAATCATACTATTTGTGAAATTCGACCAACCGTAAGGGGCCTCTTCAGTAAAAAGAATTTTATTATATAGGCGCAAGGTAAAAAGTTTCCAGTTTTGGGGTAAATGTTTTAGTGGTTCATAGGGGACCTTATCAATTCCAGGGGTTTTGCCATTCTCACGACTCATCAAAGCTCTGTCCAACTCCTCGAGAGAAATGTCGGTATCTAAAAGTGGGTGAGTAACACCAAGAAACTGGATATCTGAGAGTAGCCGAGGTGGATACATGTTCTGAAAGTATATTACCCAATCCTCCGGAAGAACAGCACAAACATTATAAGGTTTCCTTCTTAACCCACGGACTGCAGACCAGAAGGATTTGGGATCCTTTGCATTACTTAGAGATTCTCTTAAGCTTTCAATATAAAATTCTTTCTTCCTTCTAAGAGTATTTTTGTAAAGAGTTTTAAAATACAAGTAGTTGCTGATTTTTTCTCCTGTAAATCCCAATTTTTTGCAATCTTTTAGTGCCTTTTTAGTTTTTAATTTAAGACTTAGGCAATCTGCATCAAACCATACCTTTTTATTTGTATTATTATTTGATTGCTTTTTCAGATTAACAGTTTTTATTAACCCTAAAAGAGAAAGGACTCCTTGAATTTCATTTAAAATAATTTCATGTAACTGGGTAGTATTTTTGTTTGTCTCTACAAGACCAACTGAGGGAGATCTTTTCATTAAATCAAAAAAAGCTCTAGAAGCGTTAGGGTCCCAGCAAATCTTTTTAACTTTTATATCTATGCCTGAAGGATGGAGTTTGTTTTTTCTTAATTTCGGGATATTAAGGATAATTTTAATTGGAAAATGGTCGGAATGAGTGGCTTTTAACTGAATAAGGGAATCAGAAACAAAGTTTAAATTTGTTAAATTACACCAGACAAGATCCACTGTACTACTACCGTTTGCAGAAATGAATGAGAAATTGCCTAGTGGATCACCAGGAGACCTTCCATTCAGCATAATGAAACCATTCTGCTCCATCATATCTGCCAGGGCTACTCCCTTACTATCACATACCTTATCCATACTACATCTAGTGTTAGTAAAGTGGGAGTTTTCTACAATAATAGGATCCAATTGGTTAAGGTCATACATACGGCAGTTGAAATCGCCTGACAAAATAATAGGGATATTACTATATTCTAAAACTAATTCTTTAATGGCATTATCTAATTTATCAATAATAAGATCAAATATACAAGAAGGCTTCAAATATATGATACCTAATATAAATGTAGTGCTACCGGCATTCACTCGCGCTAAAAACCACTCACAACTCTTGTTTAGAACAGTTACATGCATACTTTTATTCATTATTATAAGTAATATACCCCCACTTGCTCGTCCGAACTTCTTCTCCTTGACGGCAGGCACAGATATATAGGCTGATCCCGTAAGAGGTGCCGGTAGTGAGATAGGTTCAGATGTATGATGGGTTTCCAGGCAGCAAAGTAGATCCAGATCGGAGAAGTCGCCATAGCTGGGGAGATTGTGAAGACCTCTGCAGTTCCAGACAACCACGTCAGCATTATCTCGGGGAACTTCAATAGAACTTGGAGGAACTTGGGAAACACTCGGAGATTCTCTTACTAGGCCTACACCAGGTTCAACTGGCCGGAAGACCCGGCCTTTCGAAATAAAAAATCCTTCATCGAAACTTGGGCCGAAGGTTTTCTCTTTTTGAGAGGACTTTGGATTTCCTCAGGTTGATTTACATTATTAATTCCTCGTGAAGGCAATGAAGAGTCGACAGGAAGAACAGAAACTCTATCCTCACTTAGGAATTTCCCTCTTCTCAGATCATCCAATGAGTATTGTATTCCATTAATCACTGCTTTACTACCATGATATTTGGCGTTGAGTCCTTTTTCCCGAGCAGATTTTATATAAGGCCATATTTGTTTTCTTGTATATCGCTCTTGCTGGCTGTAATCCCAAGAAAAATGGATATTTGAGTCCGGAATATTTCGTGCTGCTTTTAAAACTTGTAGTTTTTTACGGAATGAAAGAAATTTAATCAGGACTGGGCGAATTTTGGCTGATTTTCTTCCAAACCTCCTGACAAAATCAGTTTCGGCCAAAGTAACGTCTAAGTTAAGGTTTTCCCTGATGAAAGTTATGACGCTTTCTTCCAAAGATTCTTGAGATTCATTAAGATGTTCTGGGAAGTTAAAAACAATTAAATTGTTCTCTCTTCGAGAAATATTATCAATTTGGGAGAGTTTATTTTCAATAAGATTTATTTTTACAGTTGTATTCTGCTCAAACTGCTTCTGAGCAGCTTCCAGTGATTCCAGTCTTGTTTTTGTTTCCTTCAATTCGTTATTAAATTGCTCCATCATTGTTCTCATAGCTTGGACATCTTCATTTCCTTTCCTAATTTCATTCTTTGTTTCTATTAATAATTCCATAATAGCCTGGAGTGAGACTGACTCAGCCATTTTTAGAGAATTTAAGAATACTAATAGATAAAACAGTGAATTACACCCTGTAATTTCAAAAGGAAGTATTACTCTTCAATTGTATATAAATGGAAACTATCTTTAAAAGTCCTTTCAAATACTACGTAAGAAGTTTTTTATTCAAAACATTCAATAACCTTCCCTGTCTGCTTCCTCAAGGAGCCTGATATCACTATCAGGAATAAGGTAAGGTGGGGATAGGCGCATGCGCTCTTCACTAATTAATATGGCTAATTGCCTACCTTCACTTCTCATTAATAGATTCTTTCCATCGATCTGGTCACTCACTAAATCATATCAGGCTTCTCTTATTCCACTAAACACATCAGTGTTCTTTATAGATACGTTCTGCAATTTTTCTTGGCGAACTTACACGTAGGGACACTTTAAAACAGAACTTTTTAGAGACCCGATATGAACCGTGTCAACGCTAGCACAGCACTCCTTAAAGGAGTTATACAAATGTAAAAATTATAAGAAATGTTATTATTATTATATGATATTTACAATATTTTTTTTTTGGTGCATCGACTACTGAGGTTATTAGCACCTTTTTACAACATTAAATATGAAATGCCTGGCATATATATATATATATATATATATATATATATATATATATATATATATATTGTTAATCTAAAACCAATTTTCTGCTGCCCATTGTCTAAGTTCTACATCTACTTCCGATTTGAACTTTCCCTGGAATATTTTGTAGTTCTGCGCAGGTTCTGGATCATCGTTCATGAGCTGTACGTGAGAGAACGCATCCTGAAAACAAATCGATGTTTAAATATAAAAGAACTTTATAGTTTGATATTCACCGAAAACAAAAATGGTTTATTTATTTATTTTCTCAATTGCAATTTGTGTAAACTAAATCCCGAAAAGAATGATGACTTAATTAATTAATGCGTACCTTCAATGGGAAAAATCAGGCGGCCGGTGCATAGTTATGACCACACTATCTCCTTTGTGTGCCTTATGGCCAAGAATCGTATTCTCGTGGCCAGAACAGATTTTTTTTTTTTTTTTTTTTTTTTTTTTTTAAACAAAAATGCCGTGAATAAATTTACATTTAAATTCTGCTACTGCAGAAATTATTATAGTTGAGAAAAAAATAAATTATTTTATAAAGAAGAATTAATTTTTTTTTGTTTTGTTTATATTGAATGTAAATTGTTGATTATATATATATATATATATATATATATATATATATATATATATATATATATATATATATATATATATATATATATATATTAGGAGGATAATAGCTCCCACTTTGTAAATAGGATTAAGCCTAGTATAAAAGGAAGTATTTTCAAGAATAAAGTCAGTTGCTTATCAGAGCCCGTGGTGTTATTACCTATTATCCTTTTAAAAAACGTCATTTACGTGATTAAACTCATACCTGGTGCCGAAACCCGGTTTATTCGCGGAGTTCGGGATCGCTGACACTACGGTGTGCATACCGTTCAACGGAACTTAGTGCATGGAAACGGGTCAGTGTTCTTCACGTCTCTCGCTGCAAGATCGTCTGAATAGCAGGAGGCTGGCAGAAGAACAAGAAGTAGTCATCATGGATCCTAGCACAGCTGTCACCTGCATAAAGATCAAGACCTCCAACGCACACGATATGCGAACAGCAATCTCAGAGGTGGAGCGATTCACAGGTGAAATAGGCGACCTAGCGCATTTCATCAAAGCAGGGGAACGAATAAATAAGGCCATCACAGAGAAGGAAGGTCTTGCCTGTCTAGACGCTGGTCGTGGGTGCGCTACGAGCAGCGTTGGTGAACCGCATCAGCCGAAGGGTCTTAAATCTCATCCAAAGCGACGAAGATACACCGTGGGACACGGTCAAGAAGTGGTTGAAAAAGGCATATGGAGGTGGTCGGTGGGCACCTGAAGAGGATAATCTTCGAATGTTCCGAGAGACAAAAAGCCCAAAACAGTCAGCAGGAAACTTCGCGTCGCGACTACTAGAGTGGTATGCAAAAATTTCGGATAAATTGAGCGAACAGTATACACCTGGAGTAAAACAGAGGATGGAGTTTTTAGAACCTGTTTTAAAAGTCCAGCTGAAGAAAGAAACGGGCAAAAGCCAAGATGCGACCACTACATTCGTCGACTATGCGTAACTGGTGATTGAAGAAGACGAAAAAATCGCCGAAGAAGATTTAAACGAAGGAGAAGATAACTGGACTCTCTACAAACCACGTCGACCCCGACGAGCAGAAATGAGGAGTCGAGAATGGAAAGGAGGTGAAAAGATGGAGAACAGACGGGAACATCTTGAAAAAAGAGGAGACAGAAAGCCAAGGCGAACCGAAGCAAAGCGATGCTACGAATGCGGAAGTAGCAAACATTTGGCGGCTCAGTGCGAGAAGACAAGATGTTTCGAATGCGGAACAGGAGGCCACGTCGCTAGAAATTGCCCGTATATCTTCAAGATGACCATAGATAAAGGGGAACCGATGGAGGTTAACGCTCAGAGGATGAGACGATCCTTTACAGAGGTCGTTACAAGAAACATCAGTTCAGCGGACTCCGAAGCGAAAGTAGCGGAACTTCCGAGACTACTTGGACGGGACGGTCGAACCAACGTCAGAGGACACGACAAGCGAAACCTACCCCACAATGAGGAAAGTGAGAGACGCGCGGCAACCAACATAGCGTGAACAACATACCTCAACGTAGGCAACACGGTACTCTGGAACCGAATTGCTACGCTGTGGAGAGAAGAGCGTATAGGTCTTGATCGCGGGTTCGTCCGATGTACGCGGCTGGGAGAACGAATAAGTGATAAAAGACGTCAGGATGAACTAACATTGGCATACCACCAAGGCAAGACCAATCATCGAGGAGAGTCGGAAACATTGGCCGCACTTCAACGTTCTTATGTGTGGGACTCTATGCGACAAACTGTGCGACAAATAATCGGCCAATGCCGTGTATGTCAACAGGTAAAATACGAACAGCGTCCGCAACACACTCGACAGGAGGTGACACCTACAGCTGACAAGCCCCTCCTACATATCCAAATGGACACTTTCACGTGGAGTGGACAAAAATGGGTGACCGTCATTGATACCTTCAGTAAAGTTGCCATGGCGATAGCAATAGAACAGAAGTCTGCGGAGACGATTCGCGCAGCACAGGTGTAAGGAGCCCCGACGAAGATTATCACCGACTGTGGCCGCGAATTTAATAATAGAGTTATGTTGGAATTTTCTATCATCATGGGACACGGAGCTACACCATATGTCTCCGGGACGCCCCCAGGGAAGAGGAATACTCGAGAGACTGCATGGCACTCTTACGAAACACTTATGGCTCGAGCCTTTCTAGTATATAACAATTCAGTGCAAGCCACGACGGGTTTTACGCCACTAGAAATTTTGTTTGGAGTTGGATGCCTCAGTCGCACAGGCCCGCAAACCGGAGAGGACGAAGGGGTTAACAACGTCATCAACGAGTTCCACAAAACCCAGAAACGTACAAGGGATGAAGCACGACGCCAATTGGACGAAGAAAAACGAAAAAGGGTAGCGCGTATAAACAATCAGTTGAAGGACCTTGCTACCCCACCTCGCATAGAAGACATCGTATACAGGCGCATTTCCTCAAATCGAAAAAAGGCTCCCTTCTTATACGATGGACCCTATAAAATAGTAACCATTCGGGAACATAACGTTGTCACCCTAGAGAACGTAGAAGATCCACGTCGAAGGCGCACTTATCACGTCGAGCAGCTCAGAAGACCACTTTGTCCCGCCCAAACAGATATACAAAGATAACAGCCTGTGTTCAGTCAATTTCGGTTTAGTGTACCACATAAAGTTCAGTTATACTTACTGATTGTAACTTCCTATTTGGTGAGAGTTGTAGTTCCTTTACTTTTTTTTTATCTTTGTAGACTTCCTTTCTTTTCCTCAAGAATTACTTCAATTATGTTCATTTATATTTTTTGTATTTCTTTTGTTGAGAGTTCCTGGTGTCCCAGGAACTGGAGGGGAGCTGTTAGGAGGATAATAGCTCCCACTTTGTAAATAGGATTAAGCCTAGTATAAAAGGAAGTATTATCAAGAATAAAGTCAGTTGCTTATCAGAGCTCGTGGTGTTATTACCTATTATCCTTTTTAAAAACGTAATTTACGAGAGTAAACTCATATATATACATATATATATATATATATATATATATATGTGTGTGTGTGTGTGTGTGTGTGTGTGTGTGTGTGTGTATGTGTGTATGTGTGTATGTGTGTTTTAGTCCCTACATACAAAATTACCTCAATTTCAGAAGTTTGTATAGCCAGTTCGCTGAATATGACGAAGAAAAGATAAGGGTCCAATCTCTTCATTTCTTGCTGCACTTGCTGAAATGTTGGCGCGAGATTTGACAAGCCAAAGCGACCCAAGTATTCGCTTAATGATTTGGCGTAGTGTTCTAATATCTGGTTGGTGGAGCTTCTTCGAACTTCAGGAGGCAGGCAGGTTCCGATGAAGAAGACTAGGTCGAAAGCATAGGAATTATAACAGATCACCTGGTAGTCGACGAATCTGCAATCAAAACACAAAATAGAACCATATATATATATATATATATATATATATATATATATATATATATATATATATATATATATATACATATATATAGGGTTAATGAGGATTAGCGGAGGATTTCTCATCCAAAACATGGTGAGTAATAAATTCGGTAACAAACAGGAAGAATAAATATATAAAGAATATTATATTTAAATAGAACTCATTGTTATAATGGTTTCAGGTAAAAATTGACAAGAAAACTTCAAAGATACTAATAATTAACAAAATTGTTGAAGGGTATATTGAATTAATAAATAAAATTATCTTTATGAGTACCAAATAAATATGAATAGCTTTAGAACAAAAAAAAAATATATATATATATGGAGAGAACATTTCGTTTAGAGCTTCTGCTCAAATTCAGAAACATAAATATGCTTTAGGTCCACCCAACAAATCTATGTAATATATGTACTGTATAACATATTGTCTTCTTTTTCGTACATGGCCACCGCGAATGAGCGAACGCCAGCGGGCACATTTTTGTAACACTTTTTTGTAACGCTTAGGTGTGCTCGATAACAGACAGTCTTCTTTTTTGTACGTGGCCACTGCGCATGCGCGAACGCCATTGCGCATGCCCGAACGCCATTTCGTATCCGCTTACGCCACTGGTCATGCGCAACGCCAGCGGACACTTTTTTATGACACATAGAGTCTTCTTTTTCGTGCATGGCCTTTGCGTATCCGCGATCACCAGCGGACACTTTTTTGTAAAGTTTTTTTTCCAGTTTAGTCACCGCTAATGCATATTTAAGCTAAAAAAATTTACAACTTTTTATAATCGTTATCCAGAAGGTAAACGGTATGTATATAAAAACAACTTTTTTAATTCGTTTAGAGCCTGGTGATAAATAAATATGCTTTAGCTCCACCCGAGAAACCTATGTAATGTACTGTATAACATACAGTCTTCTTTTTCGTACATGACCACCGCGCTTGCGCGAACGCCAGCGGAGACGTTTAAGTTTAGTCATCACCAAAGCATATTTATGCAAAAATAAAAACAATAAGGTATAATGTTATAAAAGACTGCCCTACCTGACTGCTACTGGTTTAGGCTTGGGACCTTTGCTGTACCGGAAGAATATATTAGTTGTCCAGAGATCTCCATGGCAGAGCACGTTCAATCTGTTGTCATCAATTTCCGCTAGACTCTCCAGCTCTTCGTGGTAAGACTTGTTTCGCATCCGGAGGGCGATGTCACTCCTGCAAGGAAATAGCAATGGCTTCAACACCAGCCTTGGAGGACCGAAGGCTGGAAGGTGCATATAGGTAGGTGCACAAATGGTACAAATTAGAAGCAAAATGGTGAGTTTTAAGCCGTTTTTGAAGACTCGCAAGTAAGGGGGCACCTACACTTGACCCGTTCCGATCCGATCCAATAGACACCGACTGTCGGAAGAAAAACCAACACATGCATCTCAATGGAGGGGACCTACATTGGTCTCGACCCGACCCGATTCGATCCAATCTGATGGCCACCTATTCTTGGCCATTCAAACATGTTTGTTTCTAGACCGATTTCGAACCGACGAAGCAAAATGGTGCCAACCCACATATTGTGTTTCAAAAAGGTCTACAGGTTCTAAATCAACCGATTTCAATGCATTTTTTTTTTTAAATCAAAGGAAATAACATTTAGAACAACATTGTCAATTCACATTTTTGCTTTTTTTCCCCATTATTTTTTTAATTGCGTGGAAATATGTTTATAACCATCCAACGTCTATAACCTTCTAATGTTTATAACCTTCCAATGCTTATAACCTTCTAGTTACCTTTCTTATAAATAATTTTAAAATACCAATACTTCTATTACCTCCAACATTCAACCTAATCGAAGGTTTCTATGCTTATTAGGTGGCATTTCTTAACTTAATCACTCATTTTCACTTCACTACGAGGTCATTACTGACGAGCCGATTACTAAATCGGATCAGATCGGGTCCAGACCAATGTAGGCACTCACGTCGGCCGCTGTTGGCCGTTTTCGATCAAAGGGAATCGGATCGGATTGGATCGGGAGAAATACGGGTCCAATGTAGGTGCGCCTAACGGGAGGTTGGAACCTCGAATTGTTAGTGTTCCCACTTTTTAAAAATAAAAAAGGAATTTTTGATACTTAATTTATTTAAAATAATCGCCAAGCCAGCAAATAATAGAGGGACGTGCCGCTGGCAGCGTTGTGCAAGTATTTCCAGCGTTTGCTCAGATTACAGTTAGAATACACTTCTTTAAAACTATGCGCGGGAGTCAAAAATATTAAACCTAGAAAAGTAAAGGATCCATAAAATATTCTCGAAAAATTAAATTCATTACTTTTGACATCTTACTGCCGTGTCCGGAACATTGATAAAACCGGGCGGGACACCGGGACAAGAACAAAATGGACGTATGGCAAGCCTACCTATAGAGCGTGTACACTCTGTTTCTAAGGTCTTGGGGTAGGTACCCATCAGGGCTGGTGGTTTCTCTTTCATACAAGTCAGCCTCGCAGGACCTGCGTCATCTGAACGGGTTTCCGTTCTTATCTATAGTCACGTTTGTAAAGGAATACAATCAGTTTTGATATTTCGTGAAACATTACAAAGACAGTAGACTCACCCTACCGGCGTACACTAGGATTAGAGAAAAAGCCGGATTGGAGAATTCAGTTGGAAACGGTATCTAATGTATTTAATTAATCAATCCGGCTAAAATGAGATGTTCCGCCTGCAGGTGCCTTCGTTTTTTTTTTAAATTTATTTATATATTTGGAATTTAAACAATGTATAAGATACATTTATAGTAAATTATTGCTAGATTATATTGACATGAATGTACATGAGGTGGGAAGCTGCACAGTTGTAGCACCCACTAGACAGTTTTTTTTTCACAGATATAAACTTCTAGAGTTGGCCTCTTGGCCACTTGCGTTTCAGTTGGCAAATGGGGTTGTGAGGAATGTGCTGGGAGGATAGAGAGTTTATTAAGGAGTTAGGATGGCCGTGTAGGTTCGAATGGAATTTACGGTAGAGGGATTTGGCTAGAGGATGGATAAAAGGGATATTAAGGTCATTATGGAGGGTCAAATTGGAGACATAAAACGGAGCATCCGTTATTTTCCGGAGAATTTTAGACTGCATGGATTGGATTTTGTAGGAGTTGGAAGGCTTTGTTGAACCCCAGAGTTGAATTCCGTAAGTACATATTGGTTTGAGAATGGTCATGTAAATGAGACGTTTGTTTGTTAGTGTGAGATTAGATCGTCTGTCAAGTATGTGTAGTAATAGTCTGTACCGTCGGCTGAGTTCTTGTCGCTTCTGGGTAATATTTGGCTTCCATGTTAGTCGTTTGTCAAGTATTAGTCCCAGATAGCGAATTTGGGATTTTTGCGGAATTAGAGAAATAATGAGGAATACTGCAGGGCAGGATGATCGCCTGAGGGTAAAGGTTGAATGGCAGGATTTCTGAGGGTTAACTTTAATTCTCCATTTGATGAGCCAGGGTTCGATCAGTCCAAGGTGTTCCTGAAGGGACTTGGATGTCAGGATTAGGTCATGACTGCAGGAGAACTGAGCTGTATCATCGGCGAACATATGGAGGGATGTGTCGGGGTGAGTTGGGATATCAGCCGCATATGTGAGGTATAGGACAGGACTGAGGATTCCGCCTTGAGGTACAACTGCAAGTTGGGTGAAATGGGGGAGGATGAAGTGCCATAGGAAACTTGGAAGAATCTGTCGGAGAGATCGGTTTTTATTACGAGGTAGTAGATTGATGGGAGAATTTGTTTGAGTTTGAACAGCAAGCTCCGGTGGCACACCCGGTCAAAAGCATGGGCTACGGGCGCCTTAGTAGAAACATTTATTTTCTTAGTAGAAACATAAGTTCCTACTTCTAAAACGGAACATATATGCCTTCTTCGACTTCCTTTCAATGAAATACCACGAAACAAATGTTTGGCTAGCTAGGAAGGGAAGGTTTTCTAGGAACTCATTCCTCTCGGAGATCGCCGGATTAGAGAACGCCGGGTAAGGGAGAGTCTACTGTACGATTCTCATTTTCTTACCTTGTTTTACTATAATACTCATTTTCTCGTTAAATAAAAAAAAAAAAAATATTAAAATGTGCCCTTAAAACAGGGAAAAATACCTTTCAAAAGAACGAAATCAACAGCAGTATTATACGTAAAAATCTCACACGGCATATTCACGGAATTTTTACGAATCACTCACTGACTCACTGATAAAAACATTTAGGCACTTCCCGATAAGCTACAGACTTGAAATTTTGCAAAATGCATTTGGATGTTATTAAAAGCAAAAATCGAAAAATCCTGACAAGTTGTGTTTGACTCTGCTCCCAAGATGTTGTACTTGTTCTTCGGAAACCCATTATTCCTCCTTAACCTAACGTTACAGACATTGGTTTAACACGTTCGGGCCCAGCGTCGTGGCATATGCGTCAGAGAGATGTTTTCTGCAGGCCTTGCGTCGTGGTGTGTGCGTGAACAGATAGCTTGGCTTTCTTTCTATCCCCGCTACTCCGAGCCTTGTTCTATACGCTTCGTATTTAGTTTGGGACCTCATTATGTTATTCCCGGTGAGGTTTGCGGGTCTAGTATCGTATGATAATGAATCCGCCAGAACAATTCCTTCAGCGGGCCCGTTGCGGAGGCGAATTTGACATTTTACTAAATTGTAATTAATCCACTAAAACTACATAATTTTAAACGTTTCTTCACTTATTTTTATTTATTTTTTTATATGTTTGCCGAAATAACTATACAAAAGGAAGACTTGGGCCCTGATGAACATTTTGTTCGAAGCCGTCGGTCCTCAAAGTGTTAACAGTGGCTTAAATCGCTTTCCTAGGTTAAGGAACCTATTTAACTAGTACCTACCTCCATCCATATGGACTCGAAAAGGTAAGCGTTACAATTTTTCGCGCGCGGATTTCGCTCAACAACCGCTAGTTCCGGTGGTCGGATTCTGCTAGATAACAACCTACCTTTCAAATTAGGCGTAAAATTTTTGTATTGAATATTATAAAAATGGGATCATTTTTGAGCCGATGGGAGAGGAAATAGATATACAAAATTGAAACACCACACACTGGGGGCAAACGACATTTCGTCTTTCAAAAAAGGCTACAGCCTCAAAATCTTAACCGATTTTTTTAAATGTAAGCTAAGAAAATCGGTTAAGATTTAGAGGCTGTAGCCTTTCTTGGAACACGAAATGTCGGTTGGCCCTACTGTGCGCCGTTATGTTCATGGTCTATGGGGTCTGAAACGTGCAGTTTTCTAGTTGGCACTTCCGGATTGCGTCGTGAGGTCAAACTTTTAAGCGGGTTTCTTCCCCATGGAGGGAGGGAGGAACCGCGCTAAATGTGATTTCGTCTCTGTACATATTCCTTATTATCCCTAAATTTCCACCATATCCTTCTGAGGACCAACATACCCAATAACATGAATAGTTCTCAGAACAGATGATGATATGTACTTACCATTCTTCTCCCCAATCTTCTAGAATAGCTCTGGTTCCTGCAGCGATGGCTCCTTCTCTATACTTCTTCATGGGCCTAGAACTTCGGGAGAGGAACGGGTCACGAAGTCCTGTCTTGTCTAACTTCCCGCGCTTTTCCGCCACTACGGAAGCCGCATGAAACAGTGCGATTCCCTTTGCAACTAGCAATGCATGCTCCAAGTCCAGGCGAGCTTTTCGGTCTCTTGTCTCGAAGTCTTTACCCTGCAAGAAATGGACCGGTATGTGAACATGAACACGTTTTACACATAATCATACTCAAAACTTTAAAAGATTGATTAGGCAGAATGTCAAATTTGACAAGAAATAACAATACAATATTCCAGCTTTACAATCCGCAGAGAATGTTAACCCAAGGATTCCAAGATGTTTCCAGTTACACCCATCACCAAGAGGGGCTCTTGAAGCCTTCAACTTCTTGAGCGCTTGATTTAAAAATAGGTTTCATTATTGTGCTTACTGTAGATCAAGGGAGAACTAATGTTTTCCATAATACCATTTTATTTTTTTCAGATATCTGCTCTTGCCAACTAAAACTTTAATTGTAAAATTTGTACATTACTTATATTACAGTTGGTATTTCTGAGTTTATTGTACAATAAATTCCATTTTTTAGAAAAATAAAAATTTTTAATTTTAATTTAAAGATATTTTAATAGGCCTACATTGTTTCCCCGAGGGACAGCTCTTGCAGATAGAAAAATATCGTAATAAATCGTTATCGCAATATTATAAATAATGATTGTATTTCTGGCAAATGAATTTTTTCTAAGGGTGCTTTTACACTTGATATTTCTGGCAGGAAATATATGTCACGATATATGTCGCGATATAAGTGTCGGATAGATATTCTGTTGCAAGTTTACATACGGACAGAAATAGCTAGACATTTATGTCATGGATATGTATAGGACGGTTCTCGCTTTGCAATAAATGTCCGGCCTGTTTACACTGAGACATATATGTCCTAGAAACCAAGATATTTCTGTCTGACATTTATTTCTCTCTTTATAATCAGCGTATTCACCTGACGGTATAGAAGTGTCGACACTTATTGCTCGGGATAGAAATATATATCTCAGACATAAATTGCTCATGGTTTACACTAGTCGCAATTTCTGTCTGATATAAATTTCCTGCAATAACTAGCAACTGTAAACCCACCCTAAATGTGGACAGAGGTCTGAATAAATGAAGGGAAAGGGAGGGGGCTCCATAAGGCCCCTTGGACATCTCACGGTTAATTGCGTTGGAAGGAAATTATTCTACAAAAATAAGAAGAAATCGACAGCAAAGCTGAGTACTTTCGCGAGAAATAATATTTTTGAATTCCTTAAGTAGATTTTTTTACAAGAAAATCGATATCCGTTCGTGTGTTATGTCCTTAGATGAGATCTCTATGTTAGTCTCGTGTGGCCAATTCTACGCCAAGCTAGTACTAATTCTATTTTTCTGTTAGTGGTAGCTGTATGTCTGTCTTCAGTAGTATTTCTCGCAGTTTTTAATTTAATTTTACTTCGCTTATTAACAATAATATTCCACATGACATTAAGGGTTGCCAATTCATGAACAAAATATTCTCATACAGGATCTAAGCAATCTAATTTGAAGCAGGGATCGAAAATAATTATAATTATACCTGGTTTCATGAAACCTATTCCATTAAAGCGTGCACACAGAATAAACTGTTTTCCATCAGTTTCGTGATTGATTCTGACAGCTATGCACTTGTTTTGTGGTGGTGGCTAAAAAATAAGAAGAAAACACGCAAGTACTGGGTTCACCCGATAATGATGGATCGGCAACACAAAAGCTCGCCAACTAAAACAGAGACCCTGATAAATTTATTAAGGATTTTTTAGAATGTCGAAGCCACTTTTTGATTGCTTATTAGAACTAGTAGATCCACTGATGTAACATAAACTGAAGCAATAGTAAACCGATTTAACGAATTTCATGAAACCAATTTAACAAATTTCATGTAACCTTGTAAGAAGGGAGCAAGAGGTTAAAGGCCTATGGTTCGAGACTCATGCTTCCTGGACATTCAACAACCTGTAGATCGGCCGGTCTTTTCCAATCAGAAGTTCATGCAATTAAAATTGCAGCCCGAGAAAATCTCAGGAAAGGTGTTAAAGGGCTAAAATACGCATTAATAGCGATAGTCAAGCTGCATTAAAGGCACTTGCATCGCATAGCGTCTCCTCAAAATTAGTTCTTGATTGCCACAATGTCCTAAATGATCTGGGCAGACATAACAGGGTTACGCTTGTGTGGGTGCCGGGACATGAGGGCAACGAGAAGGCTGATGAGCTAGCAAGGAAGGGATCGGAGGAGATACTCCATGGTCCTGAGCCGTTCTTCGGTGTATCTAAAAGCTTTGTTAGGAAGGTAGTAAATGCCTGGGAACAAGAAGAAATTCTCAAGAATTGGCAGGCCAAGCCAGGCATGTGGCAGGCAAAGCTACTTGTCCAGATTTCGAAGGACAGGGCAGGGTATTTCCTTCAACAGACAAGGACAGAACTAAGAAGGATAGTCGGACTTCTCACAGAACATGGTCCGCTAAGAAAACACCTGTGCACGATGGGACTAATAGAGGACCCTACATGTCGCTGGTGCCTCGAGGAAGAGGAAACCTCACAGCATGTCCTCTGCGAATGTGAGGCGTTGGCCTACAACAGAAGGCCATAGGGAAGGCAATTGCTATGCCCAAGGACATAGCCGAGTCTACTCCCAAGGAGCTCAAGCTATTCGTGAGGAGCTGCAAGTTGGAAAGGGAGTGAGTTAGGGACGCAAGTCACAATAGATCCAATAAGCGCTAATGACCTAGAAGTAGATGCGCCGTAAAAAAAAAAAAAAAAAAAAAAAAAAAAAAAAAAAAAAAAAAAAAAAAAAAAAAAAAAAAAAATAGGGTCGTAGTGAGCAAGGGCGAATTTGGCCCAGGTCCCCTTTTATTGTATTGTGTATTGTAGATCGGCCGGTGAAATTAAAAGGATGAAAATTTCCCTTTTCGCCTTAATTATAAATAAATAGCTGAATACCCGCGCTTCGTCACGGCAGATAAGTAGTAATTTTTTTACGTTAAATAATGAATCATCAAAATTAATGCTACTAAATAATTTTGTGCAGTTTATTATAGCACGGTTCCCGTCATACTATATGTTATTCATCAATTGATAAATAATCAAAGTATAATGTTTCTTGGCATTGGGGCGCTCCGGACCAGTGTCAACAAACAGACAACGTAGAGATAACCGGTTATCTATAGGCGAGTAGTAAAAGGAGTTTGAAATTTCTTGTCTATAATAAATGGATGTTAAAATTTAAAAATTTATGTTTCCAAGCTGAGATTTGGAAACAACTATTATATTTGCGAGCATTACCAAGAAATGTTATGACTAGGGATGCTTATGGGTGAGGAGGCTGTGAAGGGTTCGGGATATTATTACCCTGTATGGACCATCACCAAGTATAGATTAAAGTCAATGATGGACAAAATCACAGTTTATTTCTAGTAATTCAAGGTCTGCCATCATAGATGAAATTAACCGCTAATAAAAATTATATTATGTAGTAGATACAATACGGTAACAGCTGACCTGTTATCGTCCTAGCAACGCTGGCTGCCTAGGCTTGCCTGCTCTAACCAACTAAAAATTAAAACCCTTCGGAAATGCTTTATAATTTGAATATCAAAAAGTCCTTTCTTAGAGAGGGTTTACGTTATAAATGGAATGTCCATGCAAAATTTCAGAATTTTCAGTCTAGTGGTTTGGGCTGGGCGATGATAGGTCAGTGAGTGACTGACTCACTGACCTATCATCGCCCAGCCCAAACCGCTCGACCGAAAAATTTGAAATTTTGCATGGACACTCCCTACAGAACGTAGACACTCGATAAGAAAGGATTTTTTGATATTCGAATTTTTAAGTTGTTTTAGAGGGGTTTAAAGTTTGAGTTGGTTAGAGCAGGCAAGCCTAGGCAGCAAGCGTTGGTAGGACGATAAAGAACAGCTGTTATTATACATTATCTATTTCATAGTATTATTTTTAATTGAGGTTAATTTCAACTATGATGGCAGACCTTGAATTATTAGAAATAAAATGTGATTTTGTCCCTCATAGAGTTTATGCCCTGGTGATGGTCCATCCGAGGATAATAATATCCCGAACCACTTGACACAAAAATGTGAAATTTTGCACGGACAATACGTTTAGAGTGTAAACACTCGCTACGAAAGGTTTTTTTGATATTCAAATGTTTAAGTACTTTTAGGGGGGTTTGAATTATTAAGAAGTACCTCATCGGCTCAAAAATGGTTCGATTTTGATAACATTTGGTACACAAATCTTTCTTCTTATTTAAAAGGTCAAGTTCATTAACCAGTTGAATCCGTTTACTGGAACATGGTTTTTGGAGCGAAATTTGTGCGAACGATTCCTTAACGTAGGAAAACGAATGAAACCAATTTTTAAGTGAGTTCTGTAGTCATTTACCAGAAAAATTGATAGAAATACTCTTCAAAACTAATTTTCTGTTTGGGTATTCAGAAACGAAATATATATGAAAAAAAAATTGTATGAATAGTGATACAAAGTTTTCCGATCTCAGAATATTTTCTAAAATATCTCGAAAACGGTTGGGAACTCGTAGTAAGTGGAAGGCGGCTTTTCGAAAGGTTACTGAATTCTCTCATGGGGCGATGTCAATCGAAGAGATAAGTGCTTAAAACTTCAAATTTGTTAGTTTTATGCTTTTCAACGTGTATTTGTCTCTGTTTACCTAACTTTTTTTCTTTTCTTTTTTTTTTTTTTTTTACTCTCCAACAAGGAAGCAAGCACGGTTACCTCCACATGCTGATTCCTGGGTAACTTTAAAGTCCGTGCAATAATAAGCTGTACAAAATTATGTAGTAGCGTTAATTTTGTTCATATCTTATTTAACTCAATATAAAAAATACTTATCGGCCGTGGTGAAGCACGGGCATTCAGCTAGTATATAATAGATACAGGGAGGGTCGGTGGCCGTGAGTGTTAAGGCGTGAGCACTTAACACTCCGTGCCAAGGGTCGTGGGTTCGATCCCCACTAGAGGTTATTTGTAAAAAAGAAAAGGCATCAGCCCTATCCTGGCGAGAAAATGGTTGTAACCTATAGATAATCCATCCTAAAATTTTTAGTTAATAATAATGGCCGTTAAAATTTAAATAATAACGTTACAACTGAGTGAGCTTGTTGAAAGAGCTCTTTCCCCTTACATACAGAACATAAACATACCTTCATCTCAGCTTCAATCATCCCTTCAGCCTCCAAGAAGTCTAATTGTTCTCCTTTTGGCGGGGATTCCTTGACAATCAGCGACATCTTGTGAGTTTTCCCGCTTTCCAACACCACATCCACCTGCAGCCTGTTGACAAGACTCGCTGAAAGAGCCCTTCCCCCTTACATACAGAACACAAACATACCTTCATCTCAGCTTCAATCATCCCTTCAGCCTCCAAGAAGTCTAATAGTTCTCCTTTTGGCGGGGATTCCTTGACAATCAGCGACATCTTGTGAGTTTTCCCGCTTTCCAACACCACATCCACCTGCAGCCTGTTGACAAGACTCGCTGAAAGAGCCCTTCCCCCTTACATACAGAACACAAACATACCTTCATCTCAGCTTCAATCATCCCTTCAGCCTCCAAGAAGCCTAATAGTTCTCCTTTTGGCGGGGATTCCTTGACAATTAGCGACATCTTGTGAGTTTTCCCGCTTTCCAACACCACATCCACCTGCAGCCTGTTGACAAGACTTGTGAAGTTCATACCCGCGCCGCAGGCTGGTTCTGGCGCGCTAACTTCATCCACGCGGATTATCTTCCGACATGTTTCGTCGAATTTCAGCGCTTCTGCAAGCCACTCCTGTTTGATAGGCATCTGAAAGCAATATTATAATTTCATAAAATCAGATAAATACAATATCACACAGACAACATTTACGATGTCCCGGAATAATTCGTGGCGTGGAATAGCCGTCATTTGAGGATCACCCTGAAGTAAGTATATATTTCCATATGATATAGAATATGATGCTGTATTTATAAAGATTTTTTCCTAATTGTCTGTGCTAATATTTTTGAGTAGCGTCGTTCAATGCAGCGCCTATATCAGCTTACTACAAGGTATTGAATGCTCTTCGCTTTAGATGCGGAGCGTTATCAATAAATAAATAAGTATAAAGATTTCACTGATGTGCATAATCTGTTAGGAGTGTAATTCTTGTTTTTGGAGGTCAGGTGGCCGTGAGTGTTAAGGCGTGAGCACTTAACACTCTCTGCCAAAGGTCGTGGGTTCGATTCCCAATATGGGGTGGTGACTTTTCTTTAGAAAAAAAGGCATCAGCCCTGCCCTGGCTAGAAAAGGGTGGTAACCTATAGATAACCCGTCCTAAAATTTGTAGTTAATAATAATGGACGTTAAGAGTCAAATAAATAACAACAGCCTTGCTTCAGCATTCTTGGAGCGGAACTGCAAGCCATTCTCCTCGCATTAAATAACGTCCCATTTTCACACCTAACACACATAATCATCTGCAGTGACTCTTTGAGCTCACTGCAATGTTTACAAAACATATACTCCACACATCCTACTTGCACGGAAATAAAAGAACAAATTCATAACTTACGAACTTACGGTAAACATGTAACACTATGGTGGCTACCAGGACACCAAAACTTAGGACTATGTACAAATGCGGACCGACATGCTAAACTTGTAACGGAAAAAGAAACTTGAGTCGTACTACAAAGACGAATCAAGGTACACTGACCAAACAATCTTAAATAACTGGCAACTAGACTAGACTAATATTACAGAAAACAAATTAAGGACCGTGAAGTCTACAGTTAAAGATTGGCCTTGGTCATATAGAAGATCACGTCCTGAGGAAGTAGTAGTAGCAAGACTACGCATTGGCCACAGCTATCTGACTCACGAATACCTAATGACTAACACGGACAAACCAATATGTCGATAATGCAATACAGACCTCACAATCAAACATATACTGACTGAGTGCTACTTGAGGCGTGATCTAGATATCCCATATGACATGACAGAACTCCTTGGAGATGACAGCCGCCATATTGACACAATACTCAAACATTTAAAGAACATAAACATCTACAATAAAATATAAAACCTAAACGAATACCAAGCAAAATGTTCTAATAAAAGCATAGCAAATATAAGAAAAAATGTACACTCATTTAAAGATAAGATGAGCTAACACACCATTTTATATCGCCCTCTACAAAAACTTACTGAAGAAAATGCACATCGCCACGAAAGCAATGCATAAAAATCAATAATAAAAATAATTCTTGTTTAATTAATTTATTGTGCCTGGATGATTTCACAGAGTTGCCTTTATTGAAGTATCAAGAGGATTCAGAGTCGAATTACTATTACATCAGAGCAGACCGGCCTCTCTCTCTCTCTCTCTCTCTCACACACACACACACACACTCTCCCCCCTCCCCCTCTGGGATGGTGGATTTTCATTAGAAAATAGAAATGATAGGCATCAGCCCTATTCTGGGTAGAAATGGGAGGTAACGTATAGATAACCCGTCCCAAAATTCATAGTTAATTACAACGTGCGTTAAAATTTAAATAAATAAAAAATGCATCGAAATCCATTAAGATTTAGATGCCGTAGCCTTATTTGAAACAAGAAACGTCTTATGGTCCCAGTGTGCGTCGAGGATGAGTAGAGAGTAAGGCCTGTCGTCCACTGGATCCGAAAAGCTGCGAACTGCGAACCAACGAATTCGTGCGAATGCCTCCCGTCCATTGGATCAGTATTCTTCTGAATTCGCAGATGATGGCTCGTACTCATAGTCCATTTTCAACCATGACTATTCGCAAATATAAATCCCAGTAGGATGGGATCGGTTCGCACTTCGGACAAGTTCGGACGAATTCGTCCTAATTCGGACGAACGATACGGCCCAATGGACGCGGTCCATGATGGAGCCTCGTGTTGGGATTGTTCGTGCGTATTCGTCCGAATTCGGACGAATTCATTTCGCAGCTTTTCGGATCCAGTGGACGACAGGCCTTACTCTCTACTCATCCTCGACGCACACTGGGGCCATAAGACGTTTCGTGTTTCAAATAAGGCTACAGCATCTAAATCTTAACGGATTTCATTTATTTAAATTCTAACGCACGTTGTAATTAACTATGAATTTTGGGACGGGTTATCTATACGTTACCCATTTCTACCCAGAATAGGGCTGATGCCTTTTCTACTTTCTAATGAAAATCCACCATCCCAGAGGGGGGGGGGGAGAGTGTGTGTGTGTGTGTGTGTGTGTGTGGTGTGTGTGAGAGAGAGAGAGAGAGAGAGAGAGATGATGAGAGAGAGAGTAGAGAGAGAGAGAGAGAGAGAGAGAGAGAGAGAGAGGGGAGAGAGAGAGAGAGAGAGAGAGAGAGAGAGAGAGAATGTGAGAGAGAGATTGAGAGAACGAACAGGAGCGTTGGAATGGAAGGGGGACTGTGGAGCATGCGCAATGAGTACCTGTGCTATGGCCGCGTCCTCCAGCTGCTTGGTTCCGAAGTGTATATTGTATGCTGTAAAAGTGTGATGCTGCTAGAGATAATCCTCGCTGAACAGCTGATAATGACAGCACCAGCTATCAGGAAACAGCTGTTAAGAAATGGCGGGAATTCCCTGCATAGGAACAACCAATCCACACTAACAACACCGACACGATGTGACCTTCTCGCTCCTTGTAGCGACACTAACCAGCGGATCTAGTGTCCCAGTTAGTTCAGGTCTGCCCTTAATTTCAATGTTAATCACTCAGTTTAATTCTTATTATGGATAGATATCATTAGTCAGCTAGGAGCAAATAGTTTTTAGTCTACTCAAATGTAATTATCCAAATTATGGGACTAGATTCATATATATATATATATATATATATATCGCAAGTTAATGACAATACTCCTGGGGGCGAAACTTGACAAAAAATGAACTTAAAACACATCCATTCCAGACATATGTACAGACAAATAACAATAAATTCTTCAATCAAAATAAATATTTAAATATGGAAACCGCGTTAAATGAGCATTTAGTAATACAAAGGAGAAAATAAAAAAAAGTCCGACTCGCAGGAACTGCGTCATCTTAGCGTGGCTCCGTTCATATCTCTAGTGCTATTAGTAAAGGAATAGTAGCAGTTATTGGTGGGGTTTGATCTTTCGTGAAAAAATAAAATAAAATCTCGAAGTGAAAATAGATTTAAGGCGTTACAACAGGAAACTGACAGTATCATGGCGACTTCCTCCGCCTTCTCAACGTTTGCTCTTGGAAACACTATAACGTTTCACATTTTCTTACCTTGAATTAGTCAAATACTCGTTTTACTGTTAAATGCAATTAAAATGAGAAATAACCAGTTACAACTTTGGGTAAACAGATATAAAACCCCGTTCAAAAGAGCAAAACTAACAATTCCGAATGGTCAAGTCCTTATTTCTTTTATTGACATTTTCCAAACAAAAATTACATCAGAACCTTTCGAATGGTTTCCTTCCATTTACCACGATTTCCCAACCGTTTTCGAGAAAGTTTGGAAAATATACGAAAATCCCAAAACTTTTCGTGTCTGTTTATGAAATATTTTATTTGAAGTACTTCCATAACTCAAAACGGAACCAAAATGTCCCTGTCATAGAATATAAAACACAAGTTTCAACTGAATTAATCGTTTCTGAATACCCAAAATGAAAATTAGTTTGGAAAAGTAGGTGTTCCAATGTTCTTCGAAAAAGGTCACAGTTATCGCTTTAAAAATGGTTTCATTCGTTTTTCTACTTTAAGAAACCTATAAAACGAGTACCTGGAAGCACATGAACTCGAAAACGCAAGCGTTACGATTTTTTTCGCGCGAATTTCACTCCAAAAACCATGTTCCGGTTGACGGATTCTGCTGGTTAACGAAATTGGCCTTTCATTAGCCGAACGATTTCTGTACCAAATTTCATAAAAGTCGGACCATTTTTGAGCCAAGGGGAGCTCGAACAGGCAAATATATATATATATATATATATATATATATATATATATATATATATATATATATATATATATATATATTCCAGAGGGTGAAACAAAATTCAGTCTTCCCACAAATTTTCTTTATTTTGCACTAGGCCTTTCAACACAAATGTGCCATCATCAGGTGCTAACAACAAATAAATACATGCATTAATATTGTTTGACTCCTTAATAACAATTAATATTGTTTGACTGTTGTATATATATATATATATATATATATATATATATATATATATGTATATATGTATATATATATGTGTGTGTGTGTGTGTATGTGTGTGTATATGTGGATATATATGCACATATATGGTATTTTAGCTATAGTAATAATACAATATAAAGTTACATTATTTTAAAAACTTCATTTAGACACCTTAGTTTATGAATTTGTAATAATTTACTAAAAAACTGTAATCTATAACATTATGTTCCAATTTTTACTATTACCGTTTGCTTCATATATTCTAACTATTAATTATAACATTATGTTCTAATCTATACTTTCACCGTTTGCTTTATAAATTCTAACTATTAATTAGACTAATAACTGTTCAACAACAGTCAAACAATATTAATTGTTATTAAGGAGTCAAACAATATTAATGCATGTATTTATTTGTTGTTAGCACCTGATGATGGCACATTTGTGTTGAAAGGCCTAGTGCAAAATAAAGAGAAAATTTGTGGGAAGACTGAATTTTGATTCACCCTCTGGAATTAAGCAACCCCACTACCGGAAAACATCAAGAAAAAAAAAAATATATATATATATATATATAAATTTGAACCACCGTTATTTTCGTTCTCTAGGGATTCTGAAACGTTAAATTTTCTAGTTGCACTTCCGGATTGCGCCATGAGGTCAACCTTATAAGCGGGTTCCTCCCTATGGAGGGAGGGAGGAACCGCGCTAAATGTGAGCAGTCTCATGAAGTACACTATTTAGGGCTGATCAAATCAGAAGCTACATTTAAATTATCTAATAAAGAAAAATGAATGTAAAATTGTAGCATGTCCGGTAAACGTCACAATTTGACGTTGCTAGCGAACATGAGAATTTTATTCTCCTCCCTGATTGATGATTGTACAAGTCCAGCAGAGAGGAATAGCGGATTCAAATTTAATATAGCAATCGAGTTCAGATTTGATTGGTGATATGTTTGTTTTATGTAAATATCTGATTGGTAATACTGACCGGCCAATATACTCTCACTCAAAGCATGACAATAAAAATTGTTTGTTTTAGATTTTACGTTTCAATTACGTTAATTAAGGTTATATATATATATATATATATTTATATATATATATATGTATATGTATATATATATATATATATATATATATGTATATATGTATATAAATAGGGGATGGTGTTGTACCTCTGACCGCCTAGGCTGTGGCCTATGTCTTTATGATATGTGCTATATGCATTTTATAAATATTGGTGTAATTAGTGTTTAGCTCCTTCACTAGAGGGCTTGTGTAACCTACTTTGGATTATTCAAGCCAAAGAGGATTCTTGCAAACAGTACTTATCCATTTTTATCATAAAAATGTAAGTAATCTATTGATAAATTGATTGATAAATTAGTTTTGCCTAATAATATTTTGTGTTATGTCTTTGTCGATGGAAATCATTTGACAAAGTAGCTACTAGAATAAGAAATATTGTTTAGCTTCTGAAATTGATTTATCTTAACTGAAATTGAAAAAAAATCATTAAATCCGAGCGAAAAATATTAGAATGATTGTACCTAACTAATTTCTTCTAAGACTGATTATAGTTCTTGAAGGAAATCAAACAGAATGTCACTCGATAAATTTCTAATTTAAACTTGACGATGTTTAATCTATGATAAGAGTCGAACAACAACTTACTCTATGTTCAAGGGTCGAGTGTTGCAGTCAACACTGTGAGCACATGTAGTCTCCGTGTACGATGAATCAGCTACTTGCGTACTGATAGTGCATTTTTACGATGAAGAGGCAGTATGGGGTGTCTCCGAGGCAGAATAGGGCAAACTGTGATTAATATTGTAACTAAAGACTAAACCGATCGTCATGTCCCAACGTCATCCTCTTCAAGCCAAACTTCGACGGTGCCAACTCAAAATTCAATAACAAAAAGTATTGATATTCTCTCAAAAAACTAATTTTGGAAAAAAGATGCCAATTTCCAGTCTCCTCGCAAAAACATTTTGCCGAGAATGTTATGATATTTCATAACATTCTATGTTTTGGGTCATCTTTTAAGCCAAAACCTTGTACTTATTTGTGCACTTCCAACTTACCCAGTTTTTGTTAAATGATGACCGTTTTAACTTGCATAGAGTTTATGCAAGTTTTCTCTATATCAAATCAAATCAAATTATTTATTTGTTTTTGAGAATGTATCCCATACAAATAGAGTGTGTACTACTCATAAATATACAGTATGTATATACACAGCATTTCATAATTCTTTCTATTGACAAGCTCCATAATTTTACATTGAAGAAAAAAAAACACTTTACAAACTTATAAATTAATTTAAAAAAATAAATATATATCTATATAAATAAATTTATGACATATAAAAATATTTATTAATATTTGTTTGTTCAAACACTAATTGGATTTATTCTTCTAGCATAAATGTTCTGAGGTTAAGACTCCGGATAGTGTAGTGGAGAAGAGCCCTGATGGTCGACTTATCGGTGTATTGAGAATCTGATAAAACTCTTCTGTTGATTTATTGATAAAGTTGGGAAGATAATATCTCCTGTAGGGTGAATTGATTGGGCAACAGCAATAGAAATAAGTTTTCTCTATATCATCAGAGAGTTTATAATAATCCTGAATCCTTACCCTAAGGACCTGAATCCTTAAATGCCAGAAATTTTATAATAAATCCGATCGTTGGAGTGGCCAGCATTTAACGGAAACTGGCCAAGTTTGAAATGCTAGGGTATTTTTAGGCTCTTGACAAGGTAATAAGGGCCTAAAACTTGATCCAAT
The DNA here is from genome assembly GCA_946811695.1 of Gonocerus acuteangulatus. Classification (NCBI taxonomy): domain Eukaryota; kingdom Metazoa; phylum Arthropoda; class Insecta; order Hemiptera; family Coreidae; genus Gonocerus; species Gonocerus acuteangulatus. The sequence continues at coordinate 51,420,934 of OX328131.1, forward strand.
ACTATGCCATCAAAACTTTCATAGGCCAAATGGTTTTGTTAGGAGCCTGGAACTTGGCCTTTTTTTTCCAACGATAAATTTTTTTTGGTGGGGGTCATGTTTAAAGCATATCATGAGATCAGTAGAAAGTCTGCACAATACAAGCATAATACGACACTAACGTAGGCATCTAGAACCAGCGTGGCATTCACCAGTTCGGTACGGAGCTAATTATAAGCGTATCACACATTTATAGAATCACGCCGTAAACTATCAATCTAAACAATATTAATGTAGATGGAGATAGTTAGCCGCTGCAGAGATACGAAGACAGGTATAGTTGGGATTCGGCTAGCAGAAAAACGTCAGACTTTCAAAAAGAAATCTGTATTTTGGACGTTTCGACTACACAATGGCAGCCTTCTTCAGCTAAAAAATATATACAAATTATAAGTAAAGAAAATATATATGTACAACTAGTAAGTAAAAGACAGGCAGAAATGAGCGGAGTATATATATCAATCAGAGTTGGGCATAATTTTATTTATAAATAAAAATACGAATTTATTCGTACTTCATATATTTGTGAATACGAATATAAATAAATTCGTATTCATAAGTGTGAATGCGAATTTATTTTTATTCACATATATTAAATATAAAAATACAAATAAAATTTTATTCGCAAATTTTTCTGCGAATAAAAATAAATTCACAGAAAAAATTGTAAATAATCACAAAAAATGTGAATATTTACAAAAAATCAAGTGATTACAAAAAAAATCACGTTAAAATATACGAATAAAAATTTATTCACATTATAATTTGTGAATAAAAATTTATTCACAATAAAATTCGCAAATAAATTATGGATTTATTCGTATTAAGATGATATTACGAAAGTTATTGAAGGTCATTTTTTTTTTTTTTTTTTTTTTTTTTTTTTTTTTTTAAAGCGTTTAACGTCTAGGTTATTAGCGCCTAGATTTTTTGTTTACACCGAGTCCACCGCGAGACCACCAGCCATGCTGCAGGGACACAGTTTGTCATCTGTACCTCCATAAAAAAAAAATCACCTTCAATAACTTTCGTAATATCATCTTAATACGAATAAATCCATAATATATTTGCGAATTTTATTGTGAATAAATTTTTATTCACAAATTATAATGTGAATAAATTTTTATTCGTATATTTTAACGTGATTTTTTTTGTAATCACTTGATTTTTTGTAAATATTCACATTTTTTGTGATTATTTACAATTTTTTCTGTGAATATATTTTTATTCGTAGAAAAATTTGCGAATAAAATTTTATTTGTATTTTTATATTTAATATATGTGAATAAAAATAAATTCGTATTCACACTTATGAATACGAATTTATTTATATTCGTATTCACAAATATATGAAGTACGAATTTATTTATATTCGTATTCACAAATGTATGAAGTACGAATAAATTCGTATTTTTATTTATAAATAAAATTATGCCCAACTCTGATATCAATACAATACATTTTAACCAATCTTATTTTTAAAACAATGAAAATACGGTAGTTGGAAAGTAAACAGCATGTAGCAAGTGTTAGTAAAACAGTACAAAAAAAAAATTAAACAGTAAAAAACAACGAACATTTTTTATGTAGTGAAAAACAAAATCTATTTTATAAGTGAATACAATTTATACCAATTAATATATAGATACATACCACTAGAGAATGCCTAGGGGGGAGGGAGGAAGACCTCGAGGACAACTTAGGTAACCATGGTTGGAAATATGAGGGAAAGTCAGTGACTGCAAAACTCACAAAGACTTTAAAAAAAGCCCTCCCGTCACTAAACTTTGGGTTAAAAACCACTAACAAACTTACTACATTGTACACCAAACTCAAAGATCCCCTTCCCTATGACTGCGCCACCCACTGTGTTTACCAAATACCCTGCCAAACCCCCTCCTGTAATGCTGTATACATAGGTGAAACCAAAAATTATATTCACTCCCGCATAACACAACACAAACGGACAATAAAAAACAAAGAAATCCACAAATCCGCCTTAGCAAAACACGCCATAACTAAAAAACACACTTTCAACTTTGACGACACCAAAATACTTTCCACTGAACGAAACACCAAAAAACGACAGATTTCCGAATGCGTACACATTAACTTAAACCCCAATAACATTAATTACAAAACCGACAAACAAAACATCTCCCCTGCTTACTCCTCCGTCTTCCATAAATTGTCCTGACCTCCTTTTTTATCTTTGTTCCCAGGCTCCAGACAATTTTTCTACTTGTGTGTCCCAAAGTTCTTAACACCTTTTACAACTCCTTTTACAACCCGCTTTTACAACCCAGCAATTGTACCTTTCATCTTCACCGACTTACCGCCTTAACCCCTCATCCCACCCCCTTTCATAACTATAAAGACCCCCTGTGTAGTTGCTGTCCCTCATACTTCCAACCATGGTTACCTAAGTTGTCCTCGAGGTCTTCCTCCCTCCCCCCTAGGCATTCTCTAGTGGTATGTATCTATATATTAATTGGTATAAATTGTATTCACTTATAAAATAGATTTTGTTTTTCACTACATAAAAAATGTTCGTTGTTTTTTACTGTTTAATTTTTTTTTTGGACTGTTTTACTAACACTTGCTACATGCTGTTTACTTTCCAACTACCGTATTTTCATTGTTTTAAAAATAAGATTGGTTAAAATTTATTGTATTGATATATATACTCCGCTCATTTCTGCCTGTCTTTTACTTACTAGTTGTACATATATATTTTCTTTACTTATAAGTTGTATATATTTTTTAGCTGAAGAAGGCTGCCATTGTGCAGTCGAAACGTCCAAAATACAGATTTCTTTTTGAAAGTCTGACGTTTTTCTCCTAGCCGAATCCCAACTATACCTGTCTTCGTAAACAATATTAATAGCCTCATTTGACAGCCCCATTTTTTTTAAAAATAAACGATTTCAGAATATATATATATCACTATCTGTTACCCGGCGTACTATGCTACACCTACTTTCTGCATCTATAGAAGCAAAAATAAATTACAAACCAAATAATTAATATTAAAATCTAATAACGCAAATCTGTAACTATTTTGGTTCATTGTATCGAACTCGTGATCTCTGAACTGTGAGTCATAGACCATTTTAACCAAGCCTATGACTCTCCCCATGTCCAGACCTACCGGTATGCCAAGTTTGGTCAAAATCGGACGAAGGGTGTGGATTTGTATAAGGAAAAAACATACAGACGGGCTGCTGGTAGACGTTTTTGACTTAGCCTACGAGTCTTCCCGTATAAAGACCTACCAGTATTCCAAGTTTGGTCAAAATCGGTCAAACGGTGTGGATTTGTATAAGGAACAAACAAACGGACAAACAGACAGACACGTGATATATATATATATATATATATATATAGATATAACGAAAATTATAAATTTGAGGTGGAACTCACCGGATACGCCCCTCGCCAGTGTTGTACAAGGCTAAATGCTGATCTCCAAAGGAACGTTGCTAGATGCCTAGAAGGTCGGGCAGCCTTGTGGTGTTTACCTCAGCAACAAGATAGGAGTGGGAGGAAGTGATAAGTGATATCAGTATGTGTTTGGAAAGTGGATGATATTGTTGCCTTCTATAGTGGAGGGGATGATGGGCTGTCAACAGGTGGGACAGCGCCTTCTATTCCAGAAGATGCAGACGTGCAAGACAATGAAACTAGCCTGTACGAATGAAAAGCGTATTGTAATTTAAGTAAGCTAAATAACACAGGACCAATAATAAGGACAGTATTTGAAGGGGTCGGGGCAAAACAGTGTCAAGCAATATTTCCAACAAAACTTAACTGTAGCTGCTATATGTTGGATATCATGTGGGACTATCAGTCTACGATGCAAATGCTACTAAAATATGACTACGAGCTCTGTGTACTACTTAATCTTGTGGCTCCTAACCATTTAAACTGATAGTCCCTCATAATATCCAACAAATAGCAGCTACAATTAAGAGTTATTAAAAATGTTGCTTGGCACTGTTTTGCCCCGACCCCTTCAAATACTGTCCTTATTATTGGTCCTTCAATTCAATTCAGTTACATTTTAAATGTAATAACATTTAAAGTAATTATTATAAAGTATATTACATTTCTTCTTTCTTTGTAATATACGTTTCATTTTTTTTAGTTATTTATTTAATGAGCTCGCATCAACAACATCAAGGTGATTTGCCCAAAAAAAAAAAATTAAAACTATATAAACATAAAAGAGTAAAAAATAGGTTCAACTATAATAAATAAAAGTTCAGTATATTATATTATAACAAAACATGAAACGAAAAACAAAAAATAAAATAATAAATTTCACTATTAAATATATAAAAAATTAGTAAATAAGCAATGAGAAAATTTAAATAATTATAAATAATGAAATAAATAATTCTTTTTAGGAAGATGAAAATCATTTTATTGTTGTAGGCTTTATTTTCTATTCTGAAGCCGGTCTTAAGTACAATCACACTCTCACACACACACAGACACACATACAAGTTGTTTCAAGTTTTATCATATATATATATATATATATATATATATATATATATATATATGTATATATAAATCACGTGTCTGTCTGTTTGTTCCTTATACAAATCTACACCGCTTAACCGATTTTGACCAAACTTGGCACAACGGTAGGTCTTGATACGGGAAATCTCCAAGATTAGGTCAAAATAGTCAAATTTCAAAATTTGGTCAAAAGGTCAAAAGTTTTGTTGAAGAAAAATTGGCTACACTGAACCATTCAGAATCTGACGGCCGTTTTGAAGCGACGGCCGTTTTGAAGCGACAGCCATTTTGAATAATGTCTCAAATTTATTCGTTGATGTTCTTGATAATTAGAATAACTCGAACTCATTGATGACTTTACATCATTATATAATCATGCAATGCAGTTTATTTCAATTTTATATCAACAGTCACTGTCTAACTAAGGAGCGTTGGCCTTTCTTTGATAAGAGCTATCTACTCGCTGGCTGTGGTGCTGGTCTCTGTCGGCTGTTTCATGAATTGCTGAGGTGCTGGTCTCTGCCGGCTGCTTTCTGAATTACTTTACAGATATAGACAAATTCACAACGTTTGGCCGATTTTGATGTAACTGTGTATACAGGTAAATCTTGATACGGGGAGTGTCATAGGCAGAAAGTAGGTGTAGCATGGCGCACTGGGTAACAGCTATATAATATAATTGGAAAGTGTCCTTCCATTAACACCTTTTCTTCTTTTCCTGCCATAAAACCTCTTTGATCTCTCCAGACTCCCCCGCCCCTTTCTTGGTGTCTAGTTACCTATAGCCTGGAAGAATACATTTTCACCATGGTCACTCAACTACTAACTTTGGTCTTTCTCTAGTTCCCGGCACTCATTGGTACTATTTAGTATCTTAGTTATTATTAAAGATTAAAAATATTATTATGGTTTCTTCATTTGTACTTATTTCACTTTCCTGCTTATAATGTTCTGTTACTTATTGGTGTTTACTTCAAAATGTTCAAAAGCGTTTTGTATTTGTAGATCCACCATATTTCTTTATTGTGTTTATTAATTCTGTATTTTTATTTTTGTCTTTTAGCTGACGAAGGCAACCAAAGACCAGCCGAAACGTCCTTAATGCAGATTTTTACAAACATCGTATTGATGTTTTCCTAGCCGAATCACAACTATTCCCAGGCTGCTTATCACCTCGACGGCTAACTACAACACATTTAATCATATAGTTTTATTAAAACTATACCAAATACATAGGTTGTGTCATATAGTTTTATTAAAACTATACCAAATACATAGGTTGTGTCATATTTAATCATATAGTTTTATTAAAACTATACCAAATACATAGGTTGTGCCATATTTAATCATATAGTTTTATTAAAACTATACCAAATACATAGGTTGTGTCATATTTAATCATATAGTTTTATTAAAACTATACCAAATACATAGGTTGTGTCATATTTAATCATATAGTTTTATTATGTTTAATTATAATAGTCAAACATTGTGCACATTTTGTAAGCTAAAGAGTTAAATCTTTCAATGTAGAATTGAATAATATCGTAAAAAAAGTGTTCTTCTCTGGGCTATTTAATATATCAAATATCGAATAATATAGGTAGACAAAAACTAGTGACGTTCTAATAGCCAATTAACTGCTTGACAAGTTAATTCGTCATTTTTCGCTAGTCATATTATGTAGACTGGAGAAATGTACTTTCCCCTGATGATATTCGTTTGCCATACAAAGGTCATATGGGGCATAAAAGGGTCATGCAGGTGGAAAGCTATTTTCCAATTGAATGACGCTGAGACCACCAATCCGATTGGTTCTTACATAACAAATAGAGTAGAAACGAGAGAATGACTTATTGTTTGTTCTGGAATGTTACAATATGTTTGATAGAACAAAAAAGAGAAACATTAATAAATCAATTTAATATAGATTCTTAAAATGTGGTCGTTATTTACGATACATTGATCAGAAATCCCGAAAACAATCTTTGGAAAAAATTAAGTAGTTTTTAAAATAGACATGCTCTGCTACATTTTCAGATAGAACGCTCATTTTTGTGTCACTGAACTACAAAAGAGGTGCAAAATAAAAGCCCTAAAGCTATGACATCTCAATGCGGGACAACCTGTATATATAACTTTTGATGAATTTCGTGCAATGTTCGTCAAACCGAGGAAAGAAGTAATGAACATAAAACTCATTATAATGTATTTATTTATGGTTTAGTCTGGTGTAATGGGAGAACTAGTGGTATCAGTATGTATTTACATAGAACTGATAACAATGCAAATAGTAAACAGATGGTCTATCAACAAATTATACATTATGTAATGCATTCTAGGATGGCCGATGCCCTTCAACACTCTGTGCCTTAAGGTTTCTGGTTCGATTCACGCAAGTTTTGTAGGCATTTCTTTGGAAATGAGAAAATCATAGTTGTACGGAAAAAATAGTAACCTGTTGATGATTCGTACTCTAATTTCTCTTCCGTTTCAAAATGACATTTTTTTTTTTGTCTATTTATTTACAGAAATATTACAGTCTACAATCGTTTGTATTATTTGATTTGATGCCAGAAGCTTGACCACGCCTCAGGTACCACCAGTTGTCAGACGAATACCTTCCTTGTTAGGAAGGATTCTAGGATGACCTGGAGTTACCTTACGCCATCCAACCACACCCTGCGACTAGCAGGGAGGATTGGAGGCGAATGAGGCGTGGCCTGTGATATCCTGAGGAGAGAAAATATCCATCGATATCACTCTCAATTATCATAATTACAATTACACTGATTTTTGATCACTCCATGACACTTCACTGGTTTAATATATCCCGGAGCCACTTCCTATTAAAACGTCTTGGTGGAGAGGAAGGATGATTGGTGCTGGATAAGGATTGGGCTATAGGATTAGGATGATTGGTGCTGGATAAGGATTTGGCTATAGGATTAGGATGATTGATTAATTTACTATGGAAAGATGAGAAGCGGCTAGGGATTATATCTTGGACAAAAGGGATATTTAGGTCATTATGGAGTGTGCGATTTGTAACATAATAAGGAGCATTGACTATGGTACGTAGGACTTTGGGTTGAAATGTTTGGATTCGGTAGATGTTCGAATGCCTGGCTGTCTCCCAGAGTTTTATTCTGTATGTCCATATAGGTTTTATTAATGAGTTGCAGACAGTTATTTTGTTATGTACGGTTAAGTGTGATGTTCGATTTAGTATTCTGTATAGCTGCCCGAATCGTCGATTGAGTTCTTCTCGTTGGGTTTAGTGTGAGTATTCCAAAAACATTAAAATTAAATTAAATTCCAATGCATTTTGGACAAAACTTTTGACAATGTGGAAGTTGTGTCATCTTTTCGCGTTTCGTGTATGATAAATACTTATCGCTGTGAGTTTTGAAAAGCTAAGGGTAGAATAACATTCTAAAAGAAGGAAAATACTAAAATTTCCCTAGAATACCTACGCAGGAAAACATAAAATTTGACATACTTTCACACTTTTCAAAGGAATTCAGTCAATGAAGTTGCACACATACTGCCTACTAGATAACGATACCCTGTAAAATTCAGGTATATAAAATTGAATGAAACGAAAAAAAAAATGTCATTCTTGAGCTGAGATATGTGGCCCTTAGGAATAATTTTGAATTTGACAGTTCGAGCAATTTAAAATATTAAATTTCGTCACTGAAGTATGAATGGATACTTGAGCAGAGGTTAGGTGAAACTTGCAGGGATAGAAAGTGGTGGAAGAGTCGGGATTTAAAGGTTTCTAGGTTGGTAGAATGGCGGACAGACAGAGGTAAGGAATTCCATAGCGAGGTGGCACGGGTGACAAATGATTTTTCTAATAATGCAGTATGGTGGGAAGGAATATAGAGATCGGAAGGACGAGATCGGGTGTTGAGGGAGTGAAAAGAGGATTTAAATTTAAGGATTTGAAAGATAAATGAAGGTCTACGGGATTGAATTACTTGGTAAAGGACTGAGCCGAGGAAGTACTGTCGACGATAAAGAGGGAATAGGCAATTTAGCTCCTGGTATAAATGTGATATAGTCCAGACGAACGGTGCTCAAAAAGGGATCGAAGTGGAAAGTTTTGGTAAAATTGTTTTGGTTAGCTTATTCTATATTTTTGAGGTGCTGAACACGAATCTGAAGTTCGGCAAATACGAGAAATCCTCACAAACCATTATAAATAATGTTTTTTAGTTCTTTTCAGCTTATAACTTGCAAACCAAGCTATTTACGCACACGGTGATTCCGTAGTAAAATAAAGAGGTTAAAATTACCTGCAATTTATGTTTCTAAATAAGTTTTCATACATCGCACGGTTTCCACGAAAAAGAGTGTTGAAATATGAGAGAAATCAGTAATTTTTGTAACTGTAAAATTATAGGAGAAGCCCAGACTTGTGGGGATAAGCGCCAAGCACTTGTCTTAAGGCTTAACGGTTCTCCTCAGTTCGTTCAGTGCTGCTGTCGTTGTCGTGTCATTTGTCTCTCTCAGTAAAGTTGCAAAGTCCAGTTATTTTCGTTTCCGAGTATTTTCACAATTTCCAGTGATTAGTGTTTTATTTGTGAAAAAGGTTCTCGTGAAAGGGGTCAAGGAAAAAGGAATAGAAAGTTTACGTGACGATAGTAAAAAAATAAATTATCTGAAGATTGAAGTATGAAGTTGTTTTGGCGGGTAAAACGTCAGTAAACGTACATGTTTTATGTCGGAAAAATTACACAAATGAAAAAATTATAGCTGCTTACCTAATGATGGCTGCTCAATCAAGCACATCTAACTAAGATCATTTTCTGAGGTTTACTTTTATGTACGGAACATGTATTCCTGAGGATTACATGAGGTCACAACGACTGCCTCATTATAAATGTAATTATTAAAAAAAAAATGTATTGAAATCGGTTAAGATTTGGCTTGGATCGGTTGAGAAAGGCTGTAACTTTTTTTTAAACACGCAGTATCGTTTTGCCCCATTGTTCCCCGTATCAACGATGCCAACAGCACGTGGTAACCCATTCAGGTACTGGCCACGTCGCACGTTGATAACTTATGTGATCAACGGGAAACGGTGCATTCAGCGCGGATGTGGCAGTTGGCAATGCCCTTTATTGAGTGAAAACTAAGAAAAAAAAAACAAAAAAAACATTAGAATATAAGTCATCCAAGATGGCCGCCTTTTGTCTATTCAAGGCTTCAGGGTATTTCGTTTACCCCCCCCCCCCCTACTATCTCAATGTAGTAAACACTCGAATATGGGTTTATCTATCATCCAAAGAGGAATATAAAAAGTATACAAGGGGATATAAATTCATAGAGAACGGTGTGGATTAATAGTTAGTATTTCCGGAGCAGTATCTGAAAATAAATGGATTGTCTGGTTGAAAGAAGATCATCCATGTGGAAGATTAGATATCCATTCATAAATTCTCTTTCCATTCATAAATACTCGTGTACATTAAAGTGGGTTATCATCGCTCTAGCGGTGTTCATGCTACCATCAGATAATCTAATACGATTTAGCAGATTTTGATGGAATTGACTCGGAAAATTCACAGCCTAATAATGTGTTTTAGTCGGAGGAAAATGTTTTCCACGCATACTGAGCAATATTCAATCCTCCACACTGAATAACTCGACGTAGAGATGAGCAATCTAAAACGATCTCCAAGAGCCAATCGTTTTAAAGAATCGACCTATAAAGCTGATATTTTAATGAATCGATCTCTAAGGGCCCATCCTTTAATGAATCGACCTTCAATGGCCGATCTTTTAATGAATCGAATTTCCAATGGCCGATCTTTTAATAAATCGAACTTCAAGGGCCGATCATTTTATGAATCGATCTCCAATTGCTGAGGTTTTAAAGAATTGATCTATCTAGAATTGTTTCAAATTTTCTTCGGGCTTTACGGTCACAATTTTCCAAGTCATAGACTGTTAACATCATGAAGTTACGAAAGGAGGTTTTGGAAAAAGCATGTCACATACTCAAACCCGATGGCGGTCATATTAGTTGGCCACATCTCTCAAGTAGTTTTACTTTGTTTCTAATGGTTTACGGGGGCAAGGTTAGCTCAGTGGTAGAGCACTGGACTAATACGCTGGAGGATCTGAGCTCAAATCCCGACAATAGTACTAAATATTGTTATCTTCTAGTGTCTTCGTTCAGGAATCCAACCCATCGATCTTTTCAATCGATCTGAACTCGCCGATCTCTTTTGTTGACCGATATTTTTATTTAGATTCGAATCGATTCATATTCGATATTTTTTTATTCATTTATTGGAGCACCACAACAAAAGCTATTACATTTCCGAAGAAATTGCATCAACAGTTAAAAATAAAGTGCACAATAAAACATTGGTGTGGCTGTCATTGGAAATAATACTAACTTGGATTAAAGATATTTTATGATGAACATTGAGTGCTACAATTTAAGCAGTTAAAATGATAGCCTAATATACTTTATAAAAAGTCCGTCACGCAGGACCTGCATAACTAAGCACTTCCCTCAGAATTGGGTAGTGTCGAGTGCATTGCTAAATAATTTGCTTAAAATAACCTATATAGATAAATAAAATAAAAACATTAATAGTTCTGCTCTTTTGAATTTGTTATGAACACCTGTTTCAATTCAATTCAAACATAGTACAATGTAAATCCCCCCTTCCGATAGACCGATTTAGTTAATTTTTGCAACACTTCTTTCTTATTAGATACCCAGGACGTATACCGCGTTTTGTTACAATACAGCAGAAATTACGACCGGTATGAGCAAATTAGTGATATTGGTCCGGAGTAAACCCCCCCCCTCCTAATGAACCGATTTAGTTTATTTTTATAACACATTTTTCTCTTTAGTTGAACAGAACGAATACCGAGTTTCGTTGAAATATAACAAAAATTACGACTGGTATTGGTAAATAACTACTTTGGCTCCGGACCGATTTTGTTGGTTAACGAACTCGTTCAATCGTTTGATGGGGGAATACTATATACCAAGTTTCGTGGCGAAAAAACAAAAACTCTGGCCTGTATCGTGTTAACGGACACATATATAACTATATATATATATATATATATAACTATATATATATATATATATATATATATATATATATAGAGAGAGAGAGAGAGAGAGAGAGAGAGAGAGAGAGAGAGCTATATAGCTAACTTATATAGCTATTGAGGTTACTTCCTTATCCGAAGGATAGTAACCTCAATAGCTACTTTCCTTCGGAGGAAAGTGCTACAATAGAATAACTTTAAATAATATTATTCAGATTCTGTGATACATGTTTATGTGTTTTAAATATTGTAGTATAGAGTGTATGTATGGACTACCTTCTGTAAGAAGTTCTTGTAGGTCGTGTGGAATGTTCAGTTTGTCACGTCATTTACATTCAGTGAGTACGTGTCTAATTGTCAATGTTATGTTACAAAGTCTGCATATCGGATTGTCTTTTTTCTCCATGAGGTAATTATGTGTGAGCAATGAGTGTCCAATGCGAAGTCTGGTCAGTACTACTTGGTCTCTTCTTGTCAAGGTGTATTGTTTGCTGTACTCCAAGCTTTTAGTGTGTTCTTAATTTGTGATAAGAGAATCGGCCATCAATTTAGTCACCCGAATTTCACAAAATATTTTTTCTAGTGTCTGCATACTCCAACTTGACAAACCTAATTTTTTAATCAGGTGTAGATAGTTAGCTGTCGAGGTGATAAGCAATCAGGGAATAGTTGGGATTCGGCTAGGAAAACGTCAATATGATTTTTGCAAAAATATTAGATTATATAGGAGAAATGGCGAACTGTGTCTGGACCTCCTGTATCTGGGCTTACCATACGTCCCGGTTTGACCGGGACAGTCCCGGCATTTTGCTCCGTGTCCCGTCTGGAATTATCAATATCCCGGAAACCGCTGTCGTATGTAAAAAGTAGTGGATTTATGTTTTTTAACATATTTTCTGAATCGGATATAACTTTACTACATTCAAAATGTTTGACTACCGCGCACAGTGTCAAAGTAAGAAGTATTCTAACTCTAATCTGTGAGGAGGAGGCCCGGTGGCCGTGAGCGTTAAGGCGTGAGCACTTAACACTCCGTGCCAAAGGGTCGTGGGTTCGATTCCCACTAGGGGTGGTGACTTTTCTTTAGAAAAAAGAAAAGGCATCACCCCTAACCTAGCTAGAAAAGGATGGCAACCTATAGATAAACCGTCCTAAAATTCGTAGTTAATAATAAATGGAGTTTGAAATTTAATAAATAATCTGTAAGGAAACGGTGGAACTAGTTGCACAGCGCTGCCAGTGACTAGCCCCTTTACTATTTAGCAGGGCGATTTATTTAAGCAAATTAAGTAGCTAAACTTCCTTTATTTTTATTTAAATTCCCCTCTCCCGTTACTTGCGAGGCTTAAAACTCGATATTTTTCTTCTATTTTTTTAACAATTTTGCGACCCCCTCCCACTCTACCATCCCCCCCCCCGCGAATGCCTTTCCCATAAATGTGTCCCGGTTCACTCAACAAAAACAAGGCAAGCCTACCTATATCCCTGTATGGGTGTCCTTCCATTAACACATTTTTAGCACTTTCCTCCGAAGGAAAGTAGCTATTGAGGTTGGACTCATGACGGAATTTTTGAAAAATTTCTTCAAATCTTTATCGATCCTACCTAGTAGACACCGAAAATGACCCCCGTTAAAATTTATATATATCTATATATATGTATATATATATATGCATATATATATATATATATATATATATATATATATATATATATATATATATATATGTGTCTGTTAACACGATAGCGGCCAGAGTTTTTGTTTTTTCGTCACGAAACTTGGTATTTAGCATTCAAATAGCAAACGATTGAACGAGTTCGTTAACCACCAAAGTCGTTCCACTGGAAGGGGGGGTTTACCCCGAACCCAAAACACTTATTTGACTATGTCAGCCGTAATATTTGTTATATTTCAACGAAACTTGGCATTCATAGTGGTAATATAGAGAGAAAAGTGAGATATAAAAATGAACTAAATCGGTTCATTAGGAGGGGGGGGGGGGGGGGTTTACTCCGGACCCACAATACCAATTCGCCACTACCAGCCGTGATTTTAGGTATATTTCGTCGAAGCTCGGTATTCGTAGTGCTAATCCACAGGTAAATATGTGTTGTAAAAATAAACGAAATCGGTTCAGTAGGAGGGGGGGGGGGGTTTACTCCGAACCCACAAAACCAATTCGCCACTACCAGCCGTGACTTTTGGTATATTTCGACGAAACCCGGTATTCGTAGTGGTAATCTACAGGTAAATATGTGTTGTAAAAATAAACTAAATCGGTTCATTAGAAGGGGGGGTTTACTCCGGACCCAAACTCCTAATATACTCATACCGGTCGTAATTTCTGCTGTATTGTAACGATACGCGGTATACGTCGTGGTTAACTCATGAGAAAGAAGTGGTGTAAAAATGAGCTGACTCGGTCAATCGGAAAGCGGGGGTTTAATTTATAATATATTTGAATAGAAAAGCCGGCAGACGTAGGTTCACAAAGCAGCCGCAAAGAGCGCTTTCTACCACTAGAGAGACTGTATCCTGTTCCTGCGTTAGATCAAAATACGATAATATGAGGATTTTTGTATTTATTACGTAGTGTAGTAGGTACCATGTGTAAACATAACTCTGGATGCAAATTAATAATTGATCAGTTACTCATTACAAAATGAGAACTATTCACGTTTTTATTTTATTTATGTAGGCTATTTTAAGCAAATTGTTCTGGAAAGCAGTCTACACTACCCAAATTCTGAGGAAAGTGCTTAGTTATGCAGCTCATGCGTGACGGACTTTTTTCCATTTCCTGTCATAAAACCTCTTTGATCTCTCCCGCCTTCCCCCACCCTTTCTTGGTGTTTAGTTACATATACCCTGGAAGAATCCAGCTTCTTTATATATTTTCACCATGGCCACTTAACTGCTAACTTTAGTCTTTCTCTAGTCCCCGGCACTCATTGGTATTATGTAGTATCTTAGTTATTATTAAAGATTAAATATATTATTATATTGTCGGTTCATTTGAACTTATTACATTTTAAATTTCTATGTTTGTGACTATTAGTCCATACTCTGAATTAAGTTATATGAAAAAACTATTGTTCACTTACCTGTTTGTAATGCTCTGTTACTTATTGGTGTTAACCAAAAAATGTTCTTATCAGTGATTTGTCTTTGTAGATCTACATTTCTTTATTGGTTTAACTATTCTGTTAATTAATTCAGCATTTGTGTTTTGTATTTTAGGTGAGGAAGGCTATCAAATATTAGCCGAAAAGTCCTTAATACAGATTTTTACAGGAATCGTATTGATGTTTTCCTGGCCGAATCCCAACTATTCCCTGACTGCATAAACTTAATTTTTGACTCAGAAAAAGAATGGTTTTATCACAAATTTATCAACATTTTTTTTTAAATTCAATAAAAAAAGTATCAACATTTTTTCACCTTTTTATTTGTATATAGGAAAAAATATACACTCATTTAAAGATAATATGAGCTAACAGAGCATTTTATGTTCCTCACTGGATTCTCAGGTTGAAGATACAGGTTCGACTTCAGTTCAGTGGGTTGACATTTTTCACACTGGGTTTCCTGAATGAATCTTCACTTTTATCCTGGATGACTGGGGAGGAAGGAAGGGCTGTGCTTCATTCCTGGATGCGGATGAGCCCTACAAAAAAAAAAAACAACAACAAAAAATGAAAGAAATTGAGGTAAACAACTGTTGAATCCAACAATCGAATAATACGAGAAAGAAACTGAATTGTGGCAAAATTGGATTTGCGCTAACAAAGAGACCGAGCAAAAAGCGTTCAGGACGAGTTCGTTATTCTTCAAAGGGTTACAGAGCATGTACAGTCGCGTCCCTTTGGAATAGTGAATCGCTGCTTCTGTATTACTACGCCAGCACAATTCATCTCTTTACCTTCAAACGTTCTTCATACAAATTTGCATTTACTTCAGATGCGGCTTGTACTCCGTAGGGGAACAATTGTAACGAAATCCTTTCTGTAAAATAACTTTTACTGGATCAATATCAAACAAGCGTTTCGTATATCCTACAGGCGTTTTGTATATCCTTCAGTTCAGCCCAAATAGTTAGGAATATAATATTAAAAAATTCCGACACGCAGAAACTGTGTCATCTTAGCGCGGTTCCATTCTTATCCCTAGTCTCTTTTGGAGAGTAAAATAGAAATATTAATGCATGAACACTTGTCACTCCATGTCGAAGGTCGTGGGTTGGATGGGTGGTGGCTTTTCTTTAGAAAAATAGAAAAGGCATCAGCCCTAACCTGGCTAGAAAAGGGTGGTGACCTGTAGATAACCCGTCCCAAAATTTGTAGTTAATAATAATGGACGTTTACATTTAACTAAATAAATAAAATAGAAACAGTTATTATTTTTGTTCGACCTTCCTTGAAATGGTTTTATGGCAGTAGCAGGTCGATATTTAATAATTATGATTCTAGACATTATTCACAGATTTACGGTACAATACTTTGGAGATATAAGTAGTATGACATATACATGAACATATTTGTTATACATGCACAGATAAGAGCTTATACGGAACATATGAATAATAAAAATGTATTTTTATAAATTTTAATAATTTCAAATTGAAGAACTGTTCTTAACTATGTATTTTAAAATTGGAAGAAAGTCATATATTATAAAACGACAATTTCTTATTTATTTATCATTATTACATGCTCTTTAAGTTTCACGCCACTTGACACCTCTTCAGGAGCAACTTAAGTAAGTACATTGCATTTCTGCTGGCCGACACTGTAGTACGGCTATCTCTCTACCTGTCCCCGCCCCTATTACGATGCTATTCTCGCTGTCCTATACCTCCGTTAATTCGCAGAAATTAATAGAATTCTATTAAATTCTGCGAGTTGGATTAACTAGGGTTTTGATATCTTCTTGAGCGAGCGAAGCGAGCGGAAACACATAGCACGTATGCCCAAAAGTCGTCCTAGGCATTCTTCTAATTCTCCTAGACATCATAAGACGCGATGTTCATGGATATAAATCCGCAATCGCACCGCCGCACAGTGGTCAACTTGATTTTTTGAAGTATTTTTCCGAACCCATTTGCCTTAAATATATGTTAAATACCCCGTGAGAGTGCCATTTCTTGAACTTTAGGCCCCCACCGTTGATTGCAGGACGGTGGTTAATCATTGAATTACTAGAAACGAAGAAAATTTACCAAATCCTCATGTACCAAAATCGTTCCTTTAACTTTACTTTTTAGACCGATAAGGTTGCCGCATGTTTTTTTTTGTTTTAATGGGATGTTCGAAGGGCAAAAAAAAATATGTTTGTATTTTTCGAATCGCCTTCGTGGACGGGGATACTGAAAAAGTAAAAAAATTACACGTATCAAATTTCGTTTTGCCATATAGCTTTTGCGTCTCTCTAATTTCGGACTTAAATATTCCGTTGGCATGTATAGAAAGACCCTAGACTGAAATTAGCTCCATAAGTCTGCCTACTTCGGTGCTAGAGGTGAACGAACTCGGTAAGACAGTCGCGCGTTATCTCTATGTAAAAATTGGAATCAAATCGAAGATGGCTTTTTTTTGCAGTACTCAAGTCAGTGTTGACTGCAAAAAATGACTGAAGTGAACCGAGTGAAAAATCGTGTCCTAGTTGAAATATTGTAATTTGAGGTTTCTAAATCAACAATATCAAATGTTATTAAGTTTTGAGCGCTTTTGGGCGGGTTTTGACCACTGTGCGCCGGTAGTTACTCCTACAAGCTATAAATCCTGTATTTCATACTTTGCCTAAAGCACAGTAGGCATTCTATAGAATGCCTAGGCAAAGTATGAAATAAGCTTTATTTCATACATTGCCGGCTGGATTTAGGCATTCTATAGAATGCCTGATTATATACATAGCCGGTAACATATACATTAAAATCTCTTACACAAATAATTCACCTTTACCCGATTTTGCTAGTTTATATATACGTATATATATATAGTAGCATTTACATTATCTGGTAATGCCATACCTGGATCAAAAGTACAAATCATTGCCTCTGCACATCGAATGTGTCTGCGCCGACAATAGGACGTATTGCAAACCTGCGAAACAGTATTGTATTGCTGGTTTAACCTATGTCGCAGGTATTTTAAGATAATTATTTTACTAACATTCTCATCATATCTGTTGATATGATGGTATGGTTGAAGTCTATATCTTGCAGGACGACATAAATCTCCCCTGAATTTGTTTGTAAATACTGATCTATCGAAAGCTGATTTCCTTTGCCACGTTCAATGGTCCGGTTCTCGTTGATCACAGAAGTTAAGCAACGTCCCTCGTGGACAGCACCTGAATGGGTGACCCTGAACATGTATGTATATATATATAGGGTAGCCCAGAGAAAAGAGCCACAAGATAAATAACTCCTAGACTGTTCGAGATTTTTTTTTTTTTTTTTTTTTAACGGCGCATCGACATCTTGGCCATTAGCGCCGGGCTATCTACAGGTTGCCACCCTTTTCTAATGCCAACAGCACGTGGTCGGTCACCCATTCAGGTACTGACCACGCCCGACGTTGCTTAACTTCGGTGATCTACGGGAACCGGTGCACTCAACGTGGCTATGGCCGTTGGCGACTGTTCGAGATATCATCATTTTTCAAGAAGTTGTAGTTCTCGCCGAGATCTGCTAGCAATCTCGGGCAAAGCGGTGGAACATTCTGTTCGTCTAGCACATCATCCAGTAATAGCAGAATCTCTTTGTAAAGCTGTCATAAAAAAACAATAAAATATATGTATAAAAAAGAATAGTATAAATAAAAACACTAATAATATAGCATTATGAGAAGTAAACTCATAAATGATCATTATTTTACTCCTACTCATACACTATGCGGTGCACAGTTCTTGGCATTGTATTTTCCTCCTCTTCTTTGTTTTAAAATAATTTGCATATATGAAATCACTCCGAGCTTATATTTTATAGATTGTAAACATTTATCTTCGATAATTTCTACTACAATTAAAGTAATTTAAAAACCGAATGCATGTTTGAGTGTTTGCCAGAAACTGTTGTGATTATAGCGTTCTGCCACTAAGGAAAGACTGCCATGGTTTCGGCAGCAGTAATTATTCTACATGGATTTTTTTCCGTTGCAATTTCTTTATTCTGCGTTAAAAAACCGTATATCTCAATTTATATGTATTTAATGTTGTGAAATTGTATTAATATCACGTCAAATATCTCGGCATTGGTATAAAATCTAAAGAACATGATCTCTGTGTACTCATGAGCTATTAAATTATTAATTAGGTCCTTCAGAGGATCCCTAACTATGCAAAAGGATTGGTTAGGGAAACCCCAATTCTATAGGCTTAAACTGCATTTTTAATGAACCCTACTGACTACAAGATTAGAGCTTAACAAACCTACCGCTAGATATCACAAGTAGCTGTCACACAGTGGTGGCTTTCAGTTCCGAAGAAAAGAACTGGGCAGGCCACGGAGTTGGCCGATTTGTTGTCACAAAAGTGGCTATCAGGCCACGGAGCATGCTATGCCTTGGGAGTTAGGAAGATTAGATGTCTTGGGAGTTTGAAGATTTAGGTGCTTTGGAAGTTCGAAGGATTAGGTGCCTAGGGAGTTAGGAAGATTAGATGTCTTGGGAGTTTGGAGGCTATGGTGCCTTGGAAGTATGGAGGATTAGGTGTCTTGGAATTTTAGAGGGTTAGGTACTTTGGGAGTTCGAAGGATTAGATGTCTTGGGAGTTTGGAGGCTATGGTGCTTTGGAAGTATGGAGGATTAGGTGTTTTAGAATTTCAGAGGATTAGGTACTTTGGGAGTTCGAAGGATTAGGTTCCTTGGGAGTTAGAAAGATTAGATGTCTTGGGAGTTTGAAGAATTAAATGTATGGGAGTTTGGGGGGGTATAGATATATGAGGATGAAGTTTGGTCAACTTTAATATTAATGTTTATTTTATGCGTTATGTACAGAAGAGAAACAACATTTCTGAGGGCATGGTGACAACACCGTCAGCCCAAATTGGTCAACTTTAAGGAAAAAAACAAAAACATTTTTCTGTGAGACTTTACGGGCGAGGCAAGGAAAAGCAGAATTAAAACCATCACTTTAAGAAAATAAAATATATTTACAATAAAAACAAGACACTTCAATGGGTTTTCCCGTGGTTCAGCAAGCTGGTTTCCCACTTTGGAAATGCGGGTTTACGTCCAACTTGCATCACTTGTCTTCCGGGACGGTTTGGGTAAAAAAAGACTTGATCAAGCATAAAAAGAGATGGTTGCTAGCGCAAATAGCCTAGATGCAGCCGTAAATAGACATGTTAAATTAAATAAAAACCATCTCCAAAAATGAAACTATTATAGATATCCACTTTGAGCCCAATGGCGTAGTTCTTCGTCGATCTGCTGTTTGTATGTTCCTCGGTATATTTCTGGATTGAACGGGTCAGATCTTCCTTCTGCTAGGCCTTCAATGTCAAATCCATTCTGAAAGCAAAGAATATTTCATAAATTAAATTAGTATCCAGCCAAAAGGTCCCAGGTTTGTTATTTTTGGGAACAGGACATAGTACCCAACACCATTGTATGGGAACAGAACATAGTACCCAACACCATTGTATGGGAACAGGACATAGTACCCAACGCCAATTTATGGGAACAGGACATAGTACCCAACACCATTGTATGGGAACAGAACATAGTACCCAACACCATTGTATGGGAACAGGACATAGTACCCAACACCATTGTATGGGAACAGGACATAGTACCCAACACCATTGTATGGGTACAGAACATAGTACCCAACACCATTGTATGGGAACAGGACATAGTACCCAACACCATTGTATGGGAACAGGACATAGTACCCAACACCATTGTATGGGAACAGAACATAGTACCTAACACCATTGTATGGGAACAGGACATAGTACCCAACACCATTGTATGGGAACAGGACATAGTACCCAACACCGTTGTATGGGAACAGGACATAGTACCCAACACCATTGTATGGATGGAAAAAATCCACATTAACCCTATAGAGACGGCAGCAGTCATATGAGCGAGGGGACCCTCCCGATACCTGCCTGTCCCTCCTGACGGCTACTAGCTGGCTACCTTTAACGGGCGCTCGACAATTGTCTTGTTTTTTAGATTTGTATTCTCGTATAAGTAATATATATATATATATATATATATATATATATATATATATATATATATATATATAATATTCTTTAATTAGTGCAGAAACCTTTCCACGTAACACCTTTGTACTACTGATAGAAAACTTATATCCCTGGAAACTGCGATGCTTCCTCAGCAAATTACATTGTTTACGCTTCGGATAAAGCCTATTGTCTTCGTCAAAATCCTAGAATACTCTTCAATATTACTTCCTGGAGCTGAGGAAGGACTGGGCTGCGATTTATCATCTTCCGAGAAGTCTCAAACACGTCTACTAAGAAATCTGACTAATATTCTAAAAGAACTAGAGAAGCAAGTCGTCCTTATTTTTTTTAATTTAATTTTCGAGCATCGCTGAATAAAAACTAAGTTTTTTCAATTAAAATTATATTTACAAAAATTTATTTGAAGTGGTTTATCGACCATCCAAATTTAATCAAAGAAAAAGAAATTATAATAGAAATAATTATACAAAAATGTACAAAGAATTAAAATCAATTATTCGCTGTCCGAAAAACTATCTTCGGATGGCGATAAGTTGTCCAGTTTAACTTGGAAAGAGTTTAAATTCGTGTTGAAATTAAGCTTTGAATTTGAATGGTTTATTTTCCTGTTTAAAGAAACTAAAGGGTACGAAGATATTAAAAGACGATTTAAAAGGTCAGCATTGGAATTGATCCTATTGTTTCCAAAATGTCAACATTTTTGGGTTTATGTTTTGTAAAAGAGAAAAATAAACACAGAATCATTCAAAGCAGTTGAAAGCAACTTCATGTAGTATATACATGAAGTATAACTGTTATTAAAGCAAAATAATTCAGAAACTCAGGATGTTTTGAATCGAAATTGAAAAAAGTCTATATGATGTTATTTTAAAAATGTTATTTAAAACATTTACGAAAAAGGTTAAAAACAAAGACAATGGACATTTTCTTACCTTCTTCGATGCCTTCCATACTAAAAATTCGAAAAGATTTTTATATGGAAATTGTTTAGTTTAGAAAGATAAGCGAACTGCCACTTGTTCAAACATGCTTTGAATCCTTTGTGTTAATAATATTCGAATAAAAGCTTCCCATATATATATATATATATATATATATATATATATATATATATATACACATCTATGTAGTATATTGTGTGGTTACCTTTGCATCGGACTGCATTACAGCCATAAAAGATGTTAGGGCGAAGAAATAAACAGGTTCCAATCTCTTCACTTCTGCTTGTACACTGCTAAGATTCGGCGCAAGATGGCCGAGCCCAAACAGCTGTAGCGTCTCACCGAGTGCTTCCGTGTAGCTCTCCAATAACAGCTGCATCTGCGTCCGTCTGATGTCCGGTCGGACGCTCAGGGAAATAAAGTATATGACGTCAAAGGCGTACGAATTGTAGTGCGCTAATTGGAAATCCACAAATCTGTAATAATAAAATGTGAATATCAGTCACACTTTATGCATGAAAAAGGAACCTCAACAATATTAGAATTAACGGTTTTTAGAATAACTCAGAATTTCAGGAACTGCGTCATCTTAGCGATTTATGTCTTATGCATGGTGTGTTTTGTCTGAATCATTCGTTAAAAATATAATCATATATAATATATTTCTCTTTCTGTTGGATTAATGTAAGAAAACAGACAAAACATTTAACAATACACACAATATTCAACAGACAGAACATTTATTAATCAACAGACAGACACTTTTGTTTGTACTTTTTGAATTGTGTATTCAGGAACAGAGCCGAAATTTTGTCACCAAATGGTGAAAAAACTAAAATATATAAATAAATAATCACATATAAAATGAAATCTCTAAAGCCAGGTTTTCACGGGGCAGTAATACGAAAGCGTGGTTGATTTTGTTTCGCTTTAGTGGTCATAATGCAGGCACTTGCCTGACGCGAAAATGAGAGAGTCACGAGAGGACTTCCTTACAAGGAAAGCCCCTATTGAGGTGCGAATAAAGCACGAAACATGTCCGGCAAAGTTTACAAATTTAACTACTTTAAACGCAACTTAATGGACCCCCTGCCATAGAAATAAGTAAGAAGAAGTGTGTATATATATATATATATATATATATATATATATATATATATATACAAATTAGGAAGCCCGCTTATAAGGTTGACCTTGTGAGGCAATCTGGAAGTACCGACACGAAAACTGGTTGTCCTCCATGTAGTTACAGGTACTCTGTTTTAATGGATGAAGTTAGAGAAGTTGACTTCCATTGGCTACAGTTTGGCATTTATTATTATATTTTGGAGTACTGTTAATTTGAGTTACTTATTATACTCTTTTTTATCAGTTATTATCAATTATTATTTTTTTTTATTGTTATTTATTGTTAGTGCAGTCGTATTTTTATAAGTTATTTATTGTTAAAATGTGGTCATATTTAACTAATTTAAGGTCTCACAGCAAATAGGCTTGGGCTCGCAAGCCTTAACAACGAGGGTGAAGAAGACGCCCAATTGTAAACTGACTCATATTTGAATATGTATTATGGATTAATTGTATGAAGGTGCTCTGTATCTCATAATAAAAAAATAAAAAAAAATAATATATATATATATATATATATATATATGTATATATACACACACAAATTAGGAAGCCCGCTTATAAGGTTGACCTTGTGAGGCAATCTGGAAGTACCGAAACGAAAATTACAAGTTTCAGATCCCATAGATGACTAATATGACGGTCGTTCACATCATATCCGTGAACCATGGGATCTGAAACGTGTAATTTTCGTATCGGTACTTCCAGATTGCGTCATAAGGTCAACCTTATAAGCGGGCTTTCTCCCTATGGAGGGAAGGAGGAACCGCGCTAATAAGCGAATTCTCAAAAACATCGGGATAACAGAACTTGATATCGAAAAGCACTATTGTTTCAAATAATGTAGAGATTCTGTATAAATATATAAATGTGTATATATATATATATATATATGTATGTATATATATGTATATATATATATATATATATATACACACACGTCTTTATGTAAGTGAGTATAGTTTATGTATATTAATAAACTATTACCTACTTTAGGCCAATCGGTTTATCGGTTGTTTTTGAATACTTGAACATAATATTTGCAGACCAAAGATCGCCATGACACAACACATTCAGTCTGCTTTCGTCAACTCTGCCGACATCTTGCATTTCCTCATAGATTCTCTCAGATTTCTTCAACACTTTATCGCTCATTTCTCGCCTACAAATAGAAGCACATAAGAAATACAACAAATATAAATAAATAAATAAAATAATATAATTTCAGCAAAGGGGTCTCCTCTTGTTCTAATAGCTAATTGGAGAAGGTTCCTAGCTATATGATGGATGTTGGCGCTAATTTGCCAATTCTATGATATCATAACTTTCATAGGCAAAGTGTTTTTAGGAGGAGCCTGCTAATTGGCCTCTTTTTTACAATGATAATTTTTTTGTGGGGTGGTGAATATATTACCCAGAGAAGAAATTTAAAAAAAAAAAAAAACACATTTTACTTATATGTATATTTATTGAGGATGATTTTCGTATCGATATGAAGATTATTTGAGAAATGTTTTCAAATATTTTTCATTATGTTTTTTATAATTTTTTTCGTAAAATGCTTAAAGTCGACAAGAACCAATACTTACCATTCCTCTCCCCACTCGTCAGCCATAACACCCGCCAGTGTCCTAGGAGCAGCCTCGTCCTGCTTTCTCATCTCCATGGTGTCTCTCAAGAATAGCCAGCATGGAATTGTCGATACGTCAAGTCGACAACCTCGATGTTTCAGGGCGACACTAGATCCATGTAGCAAAGCCAAACTCTTCAACACCAGGAGCGTGTGCTCCAAATCTAGGTGGTCAAATCTGCTCGCTGTTCTATAGTTCCTTTTCTGAAACGCATCAAGTTTGGGTTCAGCTAAATGTTCAATAAATGTTTAAAGTTTACGCTACCTAATCATCTAGGTACTTGCAGAATTTGCGTACTTCACAAGCAACTGAATAGCTCAGTTACCAACAAGGTCTTAATTATGAGTCAAACAACAGTACAAGTAGTACTGACACTTTTACGGTTTGGCCACACTGAACTTACTTATGCATAATTCTTGACAGAAGAACATAAAATAATTTGTCAAATAAGCAAGATGGTTTTGAGTATAGAAGACTTACTTATGTATTGGTATATTTTTCACCCCAATTATTTCATTTGATGACACTTTAGTTTTTAGTTTTGCCCAACATTGCTTACCTGTAAATCACTGAAGATGAGCGAGTTTCCTCGTTCCGCTAGCAATCTCGGCCAAAGCGATGGAATATTCTGTTCGTCTAGCACATCTTCTAGTAATGGCAGAATCTCTTTATAAAGCTGTTATAAAGAAAGAAATATAAAAAATGATTAAAACGATAATAATAAAATAAAATAAAATTGAAAAGAGGAAAGATCTTTGATTTAAAATAAGTTTTTCTTGTATACTGAAGGAGCTTATTGATACGCATATAAATCATTTTAGAAGGGATGATACATGGATGAGAAATTGAAACTGTTGAGAAAGGATTTATCTATCAAATAATAATAATAATAATAAAAAATCAATAAAACAATTAAAATTAAGAACTTACAAAAATAAAAAAAAAGTCTAACTTAGCACGGTTCCGTTCCTATCCCTAGTGCCATTAGTAAAGAAATAGAAGCAGTTATTCATATTTTGTTACGTTTTGATATTTTGTAAAAAATATAAAATAAAATCTTAAAGAGAAGGAGGATTTAAGGCACCACAAGAGAAAACTGATTTTATTTAATTGGAAATTACTGTACACTTTGTCTCAAGGTTCCACCTGGAAACACTATATCAATGTTTATCATTTTCATGCCCTGTTTTACCAAAATACTCATTTTACTGTTAAGTGCAATTTAAGAAAACACGGACCAATTTAAAAGTTAGGTAAACAGAGAGAGAAAGAAAAAAAAAAAGAAAAGTTGGTTAGAATAAAACTGACAATTTCGAAGTTTGGCTCGATCTTTTTTTCTCCGGTTGAATTCGCGACGTCGAATATAGCATTAGAACATTTTTGGTAAAAACGTTAGTACGCGTTCGAATACTCATGTTTCACTTACCACGAATTCTCAACGGTTTTTGAGATATTTTAGGAAATATACCAAGATCCTAAAACTTGTCATGTTTAAGAATAAAATATATATTTTTTTAGTACTTCCTTGCCTCCAAGAACACCCAAAATTTAAATATCTTAGATTAGATGAGTTCCAGACATCTGATCCACCTTTCATCTGAATCAACCGTTTCTGAGTACCAAAACTGAAAATCAGATTGGAAAAGTATCTTTATCAATGTTTCTCGGAAAACGGTTACAGATATCTCTTTAGAAATTGTTTCATTTGTATTCATACGTTAAGGAACCCATAAAACATGTACCTACATGCATACGAACTCGAAAACGTAAGCGTCAAGATTTTTTCGCGCGAATGTTTCTCCAAAAACAATGTTTCGGTAAACAATGTTTGATGGTAAAAGGAGGATTTTTGTATAAAATTTCATCAAAATCGGACCATTTTTCAGTGTGTGAGAGAGAAGAGACGTATACTTATATATACAGGGTGTCCCGCATTGAGATGTCATAACTTTAGGGGTTTATTCTGCATATCATTTGTAGTTCAATGGCGCAAAAATTAGCGTTCTATCGCAAAATGTAGGGGAGCTATTCAAAGTTTTGTCTTTTATAAAAACTACTGTTTTTTTAAAAGAAAAACTGAGTTTTTGGAATTTGCGATGAATTTATCGTAAATAAAAACCACATTTTTAGAATCTACATTAAATTTACAAACAGAAACACCCATTATTGAAATATTACCATGTAAATTAAGAGATACATTAAAAACCATATAGATAAGTCTGTTTAATATTAGTTTTTGACTAAATTATTCAATATTTTCTTAATCAGCTCTTTTTAGACTTAGAGGTTTGCCTACGCCTCAAATGTTGCATTATTTAATAAGCTTTAAAAAGGTACCTCGTAGTTCAAGAAGAAAATCTATGACATCTAAACGTTATGACATCTAAACGTGGGACACCCTGTATAAAGTCGTGATGGGATCTAAACGTGAAAATGTCCTGTGGGTACTTCCGAAGTGTTTCATTAGGTCAACCTTTTAACCAGGTTTTGCCATATGGAGGGAGGGAGGAACCGCGCTAAGAACCCCTAAAAATAAGTAAACACCATAAAACACTAATAATACTTTATCTTTATATTATTTTATTTTTGTTTACCTTTATTTCTATTTCGAAGAATAAATGTTTCTTCAAATGCTGTACGACATATCCTTGTATCGGCTTCTCTTTGATTACTATCCATATCTTCTTCTTCTTCCCGTTCTTTAGAAGAACCTCGATTCTGCATCTCTTGATATCACTTGCATAATTCTCACCTGCAGCTGTAACTGAAGATTCTTCATGGAGTTCTTCAATGGAGGCGATGCTTCTAGAAGATTCATCTTCTTGCAGAATATCTTGGAGCAGTTCTTTATTCAGCATCCCTAACAATATCAGATATTAAATAAATTTAGCCATTTTACAGAGACTTTTTTATAAATACAAACTTTTAGGACGGGTTATCTACAGGTTACCAGGCTTCTCCAATTAGGACACCCTCCACCCCCCTTCTACAGGTTCGTCAGGATAACAATCATTTACCATCTTTTACTTAAATAATTATTTTACTGTAAGTTGAAGGTGAGGTTGGGAAAGGAACAATGTATTCTTGAAATAACTGGGGCCGCTCCACAGAATTGTTTAAAACATTAACTTATATTTCCGACGTTTCGAACCTTTTTAGGTTCATCTTCAGGCGTCTTAAATTAAATTCTGTAGTCTGAATATAATTTTGTTTGAATTTGACTTGTCCATTCAACAAATTATCATATTCTTACCTAGATTTAACGTTTTACTCTCAAAATTCAACATTTCTTAACTTTGATATGACATTATCAATATTATAGTAGATTTTTGCACGACTTCATTAAGGATGCCTGAAGATGAGGTACTTCAAAGATTTCATTTTACTGTTAGATGTAATTTAAAACAAAAAACTAACAATGAAAAAGTGACAGATACTAAAATCCGTTCAAAACACTTTTGAAAAGTTAAGCACTAATTTCTCCAATTGATATCGCCAAACAGAATTTTTTTGTTTTTGAGTATTTAGTAAGCTTTCGAGTGGTCCCTTTCCCCTTTCCACTATTTCCCAACCGTTTTTGAGATATTTAATAAAATGCGCGAAAATGCCAAAAGTGTTCATGTCTATTAATACATTTTTTTCGAATACTTTCCCAACTCCGATTCTAACAAAATTTAATATATCTGAGTTCAGATGAATTTTAAACATGCAGAAAATATTTCAATTTAATCCAACTATTTTAAGTACCGAAACCGAAAAGTAGGTCGAAAAACTATTTTTACTAACTTTTCTTGAAAATGGTTACAGATTTTACCTTGAAAATGATTTTATTCTTCTCCCTACATTAGAAGCCTATAAAACGAGTACCTGCATGAAAACGCAAGTGTCAGATGTATCCAGATGAAACGCAAGTATCCAGATGATCGGTTGAATTTTATTAGTGATTGCCTCACGGAAGAAATTACTAGCTCCAGCATAGATGCTCATAGAGGCTGGTTACCTGTAAATAGGCCGGTTACAACAGCCACAGACGAAATGAAAATACTCCGTAAACTCACCGTTATTCTGCACGAGCATTGTCTTGTCACTGCCTCTAGATTTGTAACTTCAGTCATTATATATTCCTACAGATAAGGGATTGGGCACACACTTTATCAGATAACCTGTAACTGGGCTCCCACGGTCATTGGTCATCTTACAATTGCACCATTCGTGTATTAGAATTACAGCATTTTGTGTAATGATTTGTCGGATATTTGTCTCGTTTGGAGATTCGGTTAGGATCTGAAAAATATTATTATTAATTAAGAGCACACAAAAAGGCGATTTACTCTTGAAGTCTATGTGCGAACAAAGCTAAATATTTCTTATACTATATAAGCTAGAAGGCAATCAGATGGAAAAAATACAAAAAGATACTGTAGTAGCAGAAAACATGTATTATTGTTCATGAAAACAATTATAGGGAAAATTTCTAAAAAAGTTGGAAATTATTTTTATTTTTTAAATATTTTAGAATATTATCAATGTTTACTGTCCTGTTTAACCAATTCTTGGAAGTCTGTAGGTAATTCAATGTCTTACTATACGCCGTGTCAATGTCTTAAAACATACGACATTATACAAAACTTGCCACCTTCTACCATTTCCCTTCTTCTGAATGCATTCAATGAGGTGTTTGAAGGAGGAATCTATCCTCACTGGAACGAATCTATCATAGTTCCGATTTTCCAGTTATCGTCCAGTTTCTTTAACCAGTTGTTTGTGCAAAACCCTGGAGAGAATATTAAATCATAGGTTTACATGGTACTTAATAAGAACAATCTTATTTCTGGCTATCAATGTGGGTTTAGAACAGGACACTCTACGATGCACCATATTTTAAGACTGGAGAATCACATTTTAGAGGCTTTTGATAAAAAGCAGTTGTATATTGCAGTTTCTCTTGATAGTGCAAAAGCGTTTGATAGTGTTTGGAAGCGGCTGATATTGCTGAAATGGATTATTGGTCGAAAAATGTTTATGTTTGTCGACATATTTTTGTACGGAAGACTATACCGCCGAGAACAATGAGACGATGTGGTTGAGGAGCTTATCAAGGGTGATATTTGGTAAGTCAAGGGCGTGCTAGGCCAGGAATTTGTTTGAGGTATTTTTCATGGGACAGTACCGTAAAATTGGGTCACATTAGTACATTGTGGTAAAATTGTTACAAACCTATACTGATTATATATTTTTCTGAGATCGAACAGACAAATATATAGGAAATGTATATTTGTCTGTTCACACTCTTTGGGAAAAGTTCGACCGTTTGGTATCAGTTGAATGCAAATATCCTAGGAGTATAGGTGTGTATCAATATCACCACACTGTACTAATGTGAGTCCATTTTTCAAAAGGTATCCAGATTTTTAAGAGAGCGGCTGGGATTCTATTTATATAGGAGTCGATATAGCTTGGTGTGTGGTTCTAGGGTTGTACAATTGTTATCAATAATTTCTAGGCTCTTATCAATTTCGGGGAGAATTTCGGTGAAGAGGGTCTCGGCGTCTAGAGAAGTCGGCGTTATTTAGAGGGCGCGTACGGGAATCGTGTAGTTTTTTGAGGTTATAGGACTACGAGCTCATAGGAAATCTCATGTTTTCCTCTCACGGGTCATAGGTATGTTTCTTCTCATGTTCCCCTCATGTTCCTCCTCTACTCATAGTTATATTTCCTCTGATGTTCCCCCCATAATGTTCCGCCCATGTTCTTTCTCTACTCATTTTTTTTTATTAATTTATTTATGTGAAATGTGTACAAATTATTATAAGTAAAATGGTCAAGTTTGTTGATACAGATGTGTAGGTAAATTGAACAAAACGGTAAAAGTAAAGTAAAATAAAAACCATACCAAATTTGGCAGAAGCCAACCATTGTGGAACCCCGGGGCTATCTAAATAAATATTTCAATGGTCATGATAAGGTCAGGTGAGTAAGTTGTCTCGAGGCCACTGCCTCTTAAGCCGCCTGGGAGGATTGTTTGGATGGGATTGGGAAGATAAGGATAGACCTTCAGGATTAGGATGGAGAGACAATTTCGAATCTAACACTTGAAAACGGTTTTTAGCAACCAATGGGATGCTAAGGTCATTATGAAGGGTTTTGTTGGAGACATAGAAAGGGGCATTTACAATTTTACGGAGTACTTTTGACTGGAATGCCTGTATTCTGTTGATGTTGGATGGTTTTGCAGATCCCCAGAGTTCAAGTCCGTATCTCCATATTTTCTGCTCATAGGTATGTTCCCTCTCATTGATCCGTACCCCGTCACATTTTTCCTGTCTTTGCAGGTATTTTTCCCTTCATGTTCCACTCATGTTCTTCCTCTGCTGATAGTTATGTTCCCACCATGTTCTCCTCTTATTATAGTTATGTTCCCATCATGTTCTCCTCTCTTCATAGTTATGTTCCCATCATGTTCTCCTCTCATTATAGTTATGTTCCCATCATGTTCTCCTCTCATCATAGTTATGTTCCCACCATGTTCTCCTCTCGTCATAGGTATGTTCCCATCCTATTAGGAGAATTATCCATAAGAAGCTGCAACAGTTAACTTCCAGTGGCCAGAATTCAATTCGAATAGTTACTGACTAGGAGTGAGTGGTAGAGGATTCGACTATTAATTCGAATAGTTACTGACTAGGAGTGAGTGGTAGAGGATGCGACTAGTAATTCGAATAGTTACTGACTAGGAGTGAGTGGTAGAGGATTCGACTAGTAATTCGAATAGTTACTGACTAGGAGTGAGTGGTAGAGGATTCGACTAGTAATTCGAATAGTTACTGACTAGGAGTGAGTGGTAGAGGATTCGACTAGTAATTCGAATAGTTACTGACTAGGAGTGAGTGGTAGAGGATTCGACTAGTAATTCGAATAGTTACTGACTAGGAGTGAGTGGTAGAGGATTCGACTAGTAATCTTGAGACCTGGGTTGGAAACTCGTGCACTCAGTGGGATATTTTACCTTATGGTGTTGCATTCTAGGTTTAGAGTGGGGATATCGTCCACCCAGCCTTCAATAGGTACCTACATAGGTGAAAGTCAGGCGGCTGGAGCATGATACAAACCACATTATCTCCCAAGAGCCATAAGATCAAGAATAAGAGATACCTACACCATTTGATTCAATTCATTCTGTCTGATAATAAATTATGTCTTAGAAATCATTGGGGTCCAATAAAGAGCCAAGAGTTATTAGCATACGATTTTAAAGACAAATAGAACGAACACGCGTCGAGGTCCTTCAACAAGTGCTTTCAAACACTGATTAGAAAATCAAATATGATAACAGCTCTGTAGAGATAACACAAGACAAACAAGACAAAAATGTACTCCACATGCCATATATGGTTGCGATAATTCTGCAGAGTGTTGAACTCAGCTTTAGAGAAGCATCTGTTATTTTACAATCATCACAAAATGAAATACAACTATCGTCAAAAATCAGTAACACCAGCGAATCAAAATAAAGTAAAGTGGTTTCTAAATATTACCGAATGTCTAAATGTGTTGAATGTTGAATTCAAGGGGTCTCCCGTGGTCTAGTGGCTAGCGCGCTGGATTCATAAGCGGGAGAGGGTGGGTTCGATCCCCACCGGCGGCAGGAATTTTCTCATCTCAGGGCTCGCTGAGAAAATTCATGGCTGCACCCTGGATGTAGGCTCTAATGGCCATGATATGTCGATGCGCCGTAAAAAAAAAAAAAAAAATAAAAAAAAAATGTTGAATTCAAATCTGAGGTCTGAGTTGAGAGTTTAGCTAGAAGGCCGTCAACATTTTAGGAGATAAAAACCATGTTACATATCTGGATCGAGTAATATTTTTAGGATACCTTGAAACCTTACCTTAACGTCAGGAAAAATAATAATAATATAACTGTATTAAAAAGAGTAAACGGATAAAAGTAAATTAATAAAACAACTAAAAATGTCTAAAATTAAATCTTAAATATCATAAAAAATAAGAATAAAGGAATGTAGTCCAGGTGATGATTCAAAAAGTGCAAGATTAAATTCATCAAGCTGACAAAATATTGTAAATTTTCAGTAAAACATCAACATTCAATATCCCCTTTATCAAATCCCCGGCCAAATCAGTCTATCTGAAGTTCTTTTCCAATCTCCCTGGCCATCCAAATCCTTTGATAACTTCTCTATCCTCCTTGCATAATCCACAAAACCCTCATAGAAGACTGATGTGGCGCACAGTGGGGCCAAACTACTTTTCGTGTTCCAAAAAAATGCTACGGCCTCCAAATCTTAACCGATTTGATTGAATTTTTTTAAAATGTAAGCTAATCAAATTTAGAACAACTTTATCTGGCCAGCTTTTTGTGTTTTCTTTCCCCGAAATAATTCACGAAGTTTCACAATTGAATATAAAGTAAAATTTTATTTTTCTTATAACTTAATATCAGCACTGATATCGTTAAAATTAAACATTCAAACCCTGATTAAACTTGGAAAAAATCAAAATCTATTCAAAAATCATATTATTTCAATTAATCTCATTTGAATTAAGATAAATTTACGGTTTGATGATATCAGTCTGATTTTTTTCAAGTCTAACGACGAAAAGTAGTTTGGCCCCACTGTGCGGCAGTGGCCTAGAGACGATTTGTTAAAAAATGCCATCTGCAATGCTCAAAATTTATTGTTCTCGTGGGTTATGTAATTGTACATTTTCCCACAGCATGCCTTGCAATGGTGATGTTCCAAAGCCAGCAAAATTACTGGAACTATGTATAGCTTATTTTTTTTTTATTTTTTTTTTACGGCGCATCGACATAAATCTTGGCCATTAGCGCCGACGTCCAGGGTGCAGCCAGGAATCTTCTCAGCGAGCCCTGAGATGAGAAAATTTCTGGCGCCGGTGGGGATTGAACCCACCATCTCCCGCTTATGAATCTAGCGCGCTAGCCACTAGACCACGGGAGACCCCTGTATAGCTTATTGTTGTGATTATCGATAAAGGTTTTTAACAACAACAACAACAAAAATATTTATGCAACTTGTCCCGAGTTCCGTGATTATTGCTAAATCTGTGAGAGAAAAGCTGATAAACACTTTCAGAGGTGAATTCTATAGGGTGATTTTGATAGGGAAGGCCTTAAAAAGATTATACGACCTTTGTTAATATATTATTGATGTATAAAAATACTTTCATAGCATCTGAGCCAATCTAATACCAATGCAGTACTTATGTTACTCAACTACCCTATCTTCCAGTGTCTAAGATTAAAATATATCCCGATGGTTTACAGAGGATCTGTGAAAGACCAACTTATAACTCTACTTCCTTGAGAAAATCAACAACTAAATAATATATTAACATTTATAGACAAAAGTTTGCAGCTCAAGAGGTTATTATCAATATAGGTTTATCTTTCATTTTGTAATCATAAAATTTTTTCATCTGAAATTATACATATATGTATTACTTTTATAAAGTTTTTTCTTTTGGTAATTTTTTACAGGCATTTTTTGATTTACGTTCCTGTTTCTTTCTTTTGTCATTACCACATAGAAAAATATTTAATTTAGTTGAGGAGCTAGTTTAAGGAATTATTTAGACTATTTAATTTGTATTTTTTTCTTTTTACTTTGTATGTTGTAAGGAATTGTGAATCTTATATTCTTTTTTATTATAAGAGTCAGCCCTTACTATACATACTTTTGTATAAAAGTAATAAATATATCATATCATATAAATTATCGATGTGTGTAACCTACAAACTCTTACTTACTTTTCATGAAGTACTTAGTGAGTAGCGCGTTATGGTGCTATGTTTGTATCTTGGCAAGTTCCTGGGCTATTTCCTTTCTGTATACTAGAGTGTCTTATTCTGCGAGTAACTAGACAAAACTTCCTTACAGCTGTTGGGGCCGTCTCTGAATCAGTTGGAGGCTGAATTAATCAACCACCAATCTTCCTATCCCCTCTCCTATTACTAGCTACATTCGAACTGCCTAGTCCTCAGATTGGCTAAATTCTCCTTCATACCGCAAATTATTTTCTTTGAAACGATTTGTTTGTAGTTTTGAAATTAATTGTGAAACTTTTCTACGATTAGGATTCTATACTGATTATTGTCTGCTCTCCATGATCGAACTTTGCATGTCCACACGAGTGTGAATAGGCCACCCACGCATTACACATGAATACATAAATGCTCAACATGTCAAATCTGAAATCGTGAACTAAGAGTACAGCCAACATATACTGAATACCTCATCAGAATGAACTTGGACATTCTGTGGGAGTTTGGTCACTTACACTCATGAGCAAGCATATTCACAGAAGAATTACAAGATGTAAACATAAAAATTATTTGTTACTTGAATTTTATAAATACACATTTAATGACTTAATAATAATATTTTATTAAGAAAAGAAATGGCATGAGTAGAGGCATAACCCATAAATAACCTGTGAAAAAACTGTTAATACCCAATGTATAACCTGTAGATAATATGTTCTAAATTGTTCTTATAAATAGATTTTAAAGTTAAAATTGATGAATAGAGAAGGAATTCATTTTTGACCATCCCCACTAACCTGCATATCACCTGATAGTCTGCAGGAGCACATGAGGGCGGACAGGAGTACATCTAGGTGCTCCTATCTGCAATACTGTACTGTATAGCTGATTGAGACTATTATACCAGTGGGGCTGACAGGAGTATAACTATGGATGGAGTGAATAAAAGCTAGCGATTGCTAGAACTAAGTATTTTCCAAGCAATTGCTAAGGGCCTAGTGAATAAAAAGGTTAGCTGCAGCTAGGGCTAGCACTTGCTTAGCCCTTTCCGTGCTATAAACGAATATATTCGTTCTCTAAAAAAATGCTCAGAGTGCGAAGAACGAATATATTCGTGCAGCCGGGACATTCCTCAGAGTGCGACATACGAATATATTCGTTTTCATATTCTTTGTATAATCTCTGCTTCCAGAAAGCCCAGAGATCTCTTGTATGACGCTGTACAACTAGTCTAGTTACTTAGCTATCCGTTAGATAGCAGAAGAATGTCTTTACGTGTGTTTTTCCCGGTTTTATTGTGAGTGGAAGCTAACTTTACCTGGAACGGAGTGTCCTAGACCACCTGAAAGGTCCATTATCACCAATTCAGACTGTACCAAGGCGGCTACCTGTAGGGGTTGGGTTGTTATTTCTATTGTTTGCAGACACTTTACTAAAATTTGCTAAACCTTTTCCCACCTTTAGGCTAAATTAGGTGTGGGGAAATATGACCCTAACAAATATTTCTCAGTACTAGTTTTGGTTTATTATTTATTTTTATATTTATATGTTTATTATTAATATTTTTGTTATATACCTACTATTTATTTCTAATTCATTACTTTATTATTATATTACTATTTACTAATTAATAGTAATTAATATACTACTTCTTTTTTTTATTATTATTTTTTTACGGCGCATCTACATGTAGGTCATTAGCGCCTATACTACTTATTATAAATAAATTTGTTTTTAAAATAAATACAAAACACAAATTTTAAAAAAGTGTTGTTTTTTTTCCAGCAAGTAATTATTGGACGTAACCAGTTTTATGAGTTGCATATAAAAATAAAATGATTAGTTTTTAGTAAAAAAAGACCCAGTTATTTACTAAATAATTACTTATTGTACATAACTGTACAGATTGTAAATTATCAATAAAGATCAATCAATATTTTAAAAAAATTACTAAATAATTTGAAGAATCATAACAATGATATAAATCATAAAATGGGTAAAATGAATATTTTGATAAAAGGGTGCATTCATACTAACAAGGCTAATAGTGCTAAATTTAAAACTAAAATATTTCGGAAACAATTGAAATATTATTTTAGAAACTGTTTATTTATTAATTTTAATAAGAAACTTGTTATAATAATTGAAAAGGTCACACTAAAGTACACACAATTAATGAAATTAGCATCTTAAATTACAACAAAACAAGCAATTTTGCATGTCCCCTGTTATATATCTACGTAATAAGAGCGACCCAAGGCGGGAGCTCTGACTGAGTATAGTCTTGTTCCAAACCAAAGTCGCACGCGGAGGGTGGAAAATAGGCTAGCACTGGGGGTAGCATCAGCTCTCAAAGCTCGTAGCACCCGGCGGTCGGTCCCTCTCAGATCCGCTAGCATTCTAAGGGTTAGTTTATCACGGTTCCTAGCTGCAGCTAGGTAGAAGGTGTGAATAAAGAGCTGTGACTAGGTTCTAAGGGTAGCAATTGCTAAGAGAAAAGCTAGTCTGGTCTGGGTCATGCTAGCTTTTTAGTTAGTAGTTTCTTTTCGCTCAATCATGGCGGCGTTTACGCATGTTCGTAAGGAAAAGGAGTATTATATGCGACGGGACGTCTTCACGTTTTATTTTCATCTTCTTTAGCTACATTTCCTGCAGTAAAACGATTCTTTGATGTTCTGGAGTTGACGGATGTTTTTTTTCTTCCGTACCGTAAACCTCAACCATTTTTGCACTTCTTCAATTTTTTATTTGCAATTGGTTGTGAAGCAGTGCTGGGTTCCTACTTCCTTGTTAGACGCTTGTCGGTGAATCCATTTGAATTCTTCTTGGGATTTTTGCCCTTGATCAATAATTTGTAAAAATCTTTTCCCTACTGCTTCAATTTTATAGGCTTATTGCCGGTGGCTTTTTGGTCGGTTTTCTTCTTTATGCTTGATTTAATGTTACTCAGCAACTTATTTAACTGTGCAACAGTGACCTTTCGCCCCATGGAAAATTCATTACTAATGCTGTCCCAAGCAGGTTTTCTTTCTTTAATAGCAGCTAGTAATCTAGATTTTTCCATTGCCATAGGATCATTGACTTATACTGTTATAAAAAGTGACTGATCCAGGTCGGCATGGGCGTATATAGAAAATAATTTCGGGAGAGGCCGGGAGGATTTGGGGGTATGGAATATTATCAATCTAGAGCTTGGAATAGTTAGCCAATTAAAATGATATATCACCAAAAAGAAATAATTTTTTCTGACCAAAGTGGTCTCATTTAATTTATTTTTATGTTGTTTTTTTTTTGACAAATCTTTACCGATTTCGGAGGCTTCTCCAAGATGCAGCCCCCCCCCCCCTAATAGGGCCCATGCGTGTCGACAGTTGAACAGTACACACGCAGCCCGATGGGAAGAGAGAGAGACAAGCAACAAACCCTGACAGGAAGGAAGAGGGATGAGACAGGGGAGGTAGGAATCCTAGCTGCAGCTAGGGGTTAGCAACAGCTACCATTAGAATTTCCTTAGTTTATCAGGAGATGAGACTAACTTACTTAGATCTTGCTACCTAGAAGTACCACTTAAGTAGTCTTGTTTATTCACTCCGTATTGAGGAAGAGCTACATCTAAGGGCTAGATTCTAGCTTTTATTCACTCCACCCTATGTATTACTATCTGCAATTCTGTGCTGTAAAGCTGGTTTAGTATTATTATACTAGAAGGGTTGAACGGATTATATCTCGGTGCTACATTATGCAATACTGTACTGTATAGCTGGTTTAATATTATTATACTAGTGGGGCTGACAGGAGTATATCTCGGTGCTACTTTATGCAATACTGTACTGTATAGCTGGTTTAATATTATTATACTAGTGGGGCTGACAGGAGTATATCTCGGTGCTACTATCTGCAATACTGTGCTGTATAGCGGGTTTAGTATTATTATACTAGAAGGGTTGAACGGAGTATATCTCGGTGCTACTTTATGTAATACTGTACTGTTTAGCTGGTTTAATATTATTATACTAGTGGGGCTGACAGGAGTATATCTCGGTGCTACTTTATGCAATACTGTACTGTGTAGCTGGTTTAATATTATTATACTAGTGGGGCTGACAGGAGTATATCTCGGTGCTACTATCTGCAATAATGTGATGTAAAGCGGGTTTAGTATTATTATACTAGAAGGGTTGAACGGAGTATATCTCGGTGCTACTTTATGTAATACTGTACTGTTTAGCTGGTTTAATATTATTATACTAGTGGGGCTGACAGGAGTATATCTCGGTGCTACTATCTGCAATACTGTGCTGTATAGCGGGTTTAGTATTAATATATTAATAGGGGCATAGAAGTATATCTCGGTGCTGCTATCTGCATTATTGTACTGTATGGCGGGTTTAGTATTAGGGTACCGGTACTAGGGTAGACAGGAGTTAATCTCCACCTGTTATTCAAACGATACAATGTTAGTATTGAGTTCTTTGCATCTTCCCATTATCTAGATATTCTAAAATAAGATCAAATAGATATTTAAATAGATTGTATATATATATATATATATATTCAAATAGATTGTTTTATTCATAGTATTAGCCAAATAACATCAGATATTATGATTATTATTGTATTAAAATTTATTTAGTTATTTTTGTTCTTCATATCTTTGAGGACACACACAAACGATTTCTTTAAGAAACCAGAAAATGTATTTCCGTAAAGATTTATTTATTGATATTAAGACATAGGCATGGCAGGAACGTGAAAATACTACTATCCCTATTTAACAAGGTATGATATTAAACAGTCACACAAGAGCTGCATTACTATTTCTCGGAAGACGAACCTGGCTAAGGCATCTTTTCTTCTTCATCCATTTGTATGAAATTAAACTGTGAACTTTCTCATTCATTTTTATTTGTTCAGAATACTTTTCTTGCTAATTCCTATGAAAATAGATTATATTCTTGTCTGGTCACTTAATCACAAGCTAGTGTCACCAAATGTGTGTGTTTTATGTAATAAATGAGTTCATCATTTATCATCAGTCTACTGTAAGAAAGGTAATTATTTCAGATATTGTTTTATCTATGATTTTGGTTTACAGTATGTGTGTTCCATATTTAAGGGTGGGCTAGACCTGCTGGCCCATCCCGAGAAGTCAAGGTATAACTTGTGCTGAGTACACACTCATGAGGTACCCCAGATTTTTAGTAAATGCTCCTATACGGTGATACTTTATTGTAAAACGATGTTAGCACAAACTAAATCTCATAGGGAAATACTTAAACAATGTCAACAATTTTTCCTCCCTTCTCCAAAATTTTGCCATTTTTGACTATCGAACACAGTCAATACTTTCTGAATGTGGTATCAAATTATAACATATTATTTTCTAAAAAATATACAATGCATTAGGAAAATATTATATTTACAGGAGAATCTTTTGCGATTTGCCAGGCCATGGAAGATATCAGATTTCAAAAATAGAGCAAGCACCTGATCGTAACAGACTCACTCAGTGTGATGAAGGCTCTACTGAAATTCAAGAACGAATAATAGCAGAAATTAGGGGAAATTTTGCAACAATAAAAATCTTTTATTTATGGGTTCCTTTTCACACGGGTATTGAACATAATGAGAAAGCAGAAATAGTGTAAGAAAAGCAAAAATTGTTAACAGAAGAATAGGTCAGGCGTGTGGACATGATTTAAAAATATTTATTAAAAAAAAAAGAAAATACTGACATTATAGACTGACGAATGGTTGGAAACTAGAAATCATTAAAGGAACCTTAAATGTTTGGAAAACCTCTGAAAGGCTAAACAGAAGGGAGGAAGTGGTTTTGGCAAGAATGCGAATTGGTCATACCGAAATAACTCACAGTTATCTTCTAAAACACCTGTAAACATTGAAATGTTATATTAACAGCTGAACACTTCATAACGAAATGTATTAGATACAATCAGCGAGAACAGTTAACACAATTAAAGGCAGCAGCCTGGCTGGAAACTTATAGGACGACAAAAGTGCTGTACAAAAAATATATAAAAGATATAGGCTTTGACCAAGAAATATAACAACATAGAACTGTAAGTGACTCACACAGGTAGAGGCAGTATAAACAAAGAAAAAAAAAACATATGTTGGTAACATTTTATATATATATAAATATATATACATATATATATATATATATATATACATATAAATATATAAATATATATATATACAAATATATATATATATATAAATATATAAATATATATATATATATATAATATTTTATTTATTTCAATAATAACATATAGGTTCTATATCACATTGTTTCAATTTATGACATGGTGATTGTAAATATTTCATTCTTTTCACAAGGAATATATGCATATATTGTTATGTTTTCTATTGATCACTTAAATCTTTTGATTCACCAAATGATAACTTTGCGACATCACCAAATGTTTTCTTTACTGGTACTCCTTGCCGTGGTATGGTATTGCAAAAATCCTAGAATGGCAGACGGAGATTTTTAAAAACATGTCCAAATTCTAGGGTGCGTTGAGATTTCTCCATTACCAGCTGATGAAATAGTATAATTTGTTGAGATCTTTGTCATCCTTTAGATAAACCCCTGTTCCGCCCATAGCAGAATATCCTGCTCAACTTCTTCTTTGTAATTCTTCCGCCGGAAAATATCTGGGTTGTACGGGCCGTTTTTACCTTCGAATTCTTCAATAGTAAACGCTCCCTAAATATAGAAATTGCATTATTTAACAATTCATTTTGTAATATATATAACACATTTTTTTTACCACAAACAGTTACGAAGTTTATTATGTAAAAAACATGAATAAGAACGTGTTATGTAAATTTTTTGTAGAGTTCCTTATATATTGCAACAAAGTTTTTATCTTTACCGTGCATTAAATTTAAAAGGTTTTTGATAATTTTCAAATTTGTGCTATAGAGACAATAAATACACCTTTAAAAGAACGTCCTTAATTTATGTCTCCTAGAGGCTTAGCTGTTTTAATGGTAGAACATTGAAGTACTTAGACCGTAGCCTTTGAATGGATGTAGATTGTTAAGTAAAACCAAATTTATGAATGTTTGAGTAATTTAAAACGAAAAACCTCTTGTAGTATGGGTAGTTAGGGAACGGATGTAGACCGTTAAGGAGACGGAAATCACTGTCTTGTCTAAGGCTGCACCTACATTCGACCCGATTTTCTCCCGATCCGATTTCGGTTAACCGACAGCGGCCGACGTGAGTGCCTACATTGGTCCCGTTTCGATCCGATCCGATTTAGTCTCAGCTCGGCGGTAATAAACTCGTAATGAAGTGAAAATGAGCGTTTAATTTAAGAAATACTACCTCAAAAG
The DNA here is from genome assembly GCA_946811695.1 of Gonocerus acuteangulatus. Taxonomy (NCBI): domain Eukaryota; kingdom Metazoa; phylum Arthropoda; class Insecta; order Hemiptera; family Coreidae; genus Gonocerus; species Gonocerus acuteangulatus. The sequence continues at coordinate 51,462,689 of OX328131.1, forward strand.
CATAGAAACCTTCGATTATTTTGTTGGAGGTATGAAGGAGAAGTTGAGATTGGTAATCTGAAAAACATTGTGCGAAAGGTTATAAGCATTTGAAGGCTATAAACATTGGAAAGTTTTAAATATTGGATGGTTATACACATATTTCCATGTAATTCGATAAAAAAGGGAAACAAAAAAAAACAAATATATGAAGTGAAAAAGTTGTTCTAAATTTTATTAGCTTTCATTGAAAAAAAACAAAAACAAAACATGCATTGAAATCGTTTAAGATGTAGAAGCTGTAGACACAGTTTCGAAACACAATATGCCCCCCCCCCCCCCCCGAAATGGGTATAAAAAGAAACAAGTTGCGGAAAATCAGTGGCCATCGGATCGGATGGGGTGCGTCGGTACCAATGTAGTCACCTCCATTGAGATGTATGTGTTTGTTGTGCTATCGTATCGGATCGGATCGGGTCCAATGTAGATGCCCCATTAAGGGAGAGCGTGACGTTATTCAATAATAAATACTTATTCTTCAATTGACCCTTCTCTTAATCTTCGTATTTTCGTGCTAGGCGGAAGGTCAAAAAATAAAAACGTCTAGAATTCTAGGATTCTAGACGTGGCCGTACTGGTGGAAGGTTATCCTCCTCAGATTGAGGCTGTAAGTTTTATGTAACTATTTTCCCAAAAAAGTTGTGAAACATGTAGGGACGTAATAAAGTTGGTGAAACTGAGTGGTGAAGTTTTTATTTTTTGACCTTCCGCCTAGAACGAAAATACGAAAAATAATAAATACTATTATAAAAAAAAAACTAACCTCTATTGTAGAAGTTGCTATAGGCATGATCCCACAGAGTGTGAACATATACCAAGGCTTCAACCTCTCCAATTCCTTCTCGACATCGCCAAGTGTCGGAGCCAAGTCCTTGAGTCCGTACAGATCCAGGGTATCTCTCAGCTCGGTGGTGTAGGCTTCTAGGAGGAGTCGTCGCTGTTTCCTTCGCAGATCCAGCTTCACGGATGTACTCAGGAAGTACAGGAGGTCGTAGCCGTAAGAGTTGTAATGGGTCAGTTGGAAGTCTATGAATCTACGAGAAAATGATTTTTTATAAGCTCATCATTAGGAAAATAAAAATTATAGAACATAAAATAATTAATCTGCATATATGTCTGTTTGTTCATTATACAAATCCATAACGCTTGACCGAATTTTGACCAAACTTGGCAGACATGTAGATCTTGATCCGCGGAGTGACGTAGGCGAAGTCAAAAACAACTACCAGCTGTCTGTCTGGATTTTTGTTTCTTATAGAAATCCACACCGTTTGACGGATTTTGACCTACGTTCGCACACAGGTAGATGATACGGGGAGTGTCATAGGCTAGGTCAAAAACGTCTACCAGCTGTATGTCGGTTTGTTTGTTCCTTACACAAATCCGCACTGTTTGACCGATTTTGATCAAATTTGGCACGAATGTAGTATCATATATTATATTACAAGATATATTTATATTCAGGAAATATTAATCAATAAAGAAATAAAAAATAAAATAAAACGTATTTAGGATTAATTGGATTATCTTAATCAGAAAGGAACAAAGTGCCTTATTTTGAAAAAATTAAGGTTTTTTTTTATTTTCATCAAGTTAGTTGTCAAAAATGTTTTTCTAAATAGAAACACAGTGAAAATAGTTAATGGAATGTTGTATAGTTTTCAAAAATACTTGAATAAGAATGATTAACTGACTCGCTGTGATGTTGGAAGTTTAAGGATAATTTTCTCAGAGCATTGATACTGTCGCTTGGTTATTTTCTATTTATGATCCAATTAAGCTTTGAATAACTTTTTTTTTATATGACTGCAACTTCAATAACTGGATTCCTTCACACAATGAGGTATGATATAAAAATAAAGTTTTTAATAGTTTTTAATATATATATATATATATATATATATATATATATATATATATATACTTACTTTAAGCCAATAGGCAAGTGGTTCCCTCTTGAATACTTGAACATGATGTTTGTAGACCATAAGTCTCCGTGACAAAGTACGTTCAGTCTGTTACTGTCGACTTGAACCATCTCTCGAAGCTCTTCAGAAATAGTCGAAGCTTTTTTCTGAAGTCTCTCTCCCAATTCTCTCCTGCAAGATAACATTCAATCAACAAGGAGAGATAAACAGGAAAAATAGAATTAAAGTAGGTATTTGAAGTAAAATATGTATGTTATTTATTGCCCTGTTCTTTTTGTATAGAATGTAATGATATAAAGCCTTTTCATACTGTTGACTGCTGTAGAAGTCAAGAGCTGTTGGGCCCCTGAAACCAAGGACTTGTACAGCAGTCCGACCCTTCTCTTTCGCTTACCATCTCCCTACGGCTAACTTTTCCAGGAGTTTGACCTTGGGGCTATTAAGCAATGATTTAGAGAAGCTTTAGCTATTTCTTTTATCACTGGTCGCCGGAAAAATTTACTATTTGAGTCGAGAGAGAGCTACGGATTATGGATACATGGGTCGGGATCGTAAAAATTAACATCGCCAGTGTTTGTCCAACTCGATTCCAATCGAAAAGGATAATGTATTTATCTTGTTTTTAATAAAAAAGAGGCTATTTATTTATTTAGCTTCTTTGATTAATACCTATATCATAAAAAAATATTATTTTTCGTACTAAAAAGTATAGAATATAAAAAATATTTATTGGAGCATCTAATTATAGAATTCAACCTAAATATTTAGAGCTAAAAGTATACGTAAATGAATAATAAAATGGAGTTTTCCTACGATTAGAAATGTTAAGGGAGGAAATTATATGAACGTATTTACGCACGTCGAGAGGAGGGCGAGAATAGCTTCATAACTAGGGCCCGGCCAGGTAGAGAGATCCCCGTACTACAGGGTCGGCCAGCCCGCACTACCCGTCGTAAGCTAAGGGTTAACAATACGTTTCTCGTTGTCATACCTTATTCTATTAAAATAATAATTTGACTATTAAATTCAATTAAAAAACAATACCCAATGAAAACGTTATGTAAACAGTAACAAACCCCCGTTGAAAAGAACAAAACCAATATTTTTGACGTTTTAAGCACTAATTTTTCCGATTAACATCGCCGCATCGAAAATTACCAAAGTATCATGAGTGCTTACCATTCTGGACCCCATTCTTGTAGGATGACTTCAGAAAGGAGCATAATACATGTCTCGTTCATCTTGCGCATGTCCGATGAGTCCCTAAGATGGATGATGGGATGAAATGATGCTTTGTCCAAACCTCCCCTGTTGATGAGTACCAAACCAGCAGCGTGGAATATAGCAAGGCATCGCATCACCAACAAGGAATGGTAGAGGTCTAGGCGTTCGTTTCTGCACACGGATTTGTAGTTCTTGTTCTGCAATAATACAATTATCAATTAGAAATCTTATATAAGGCCCCATTTTCTCTTGGGCTTTGTTAAGTGAATAAAGATGAGAGAAAACGCTGGCTGTCCATCTCTAGAGATGTGGGAACAACGAATCCGCAAACGTTGCGTCTGGGTTGTTGGAACCGCACGTGGTCGATTTGTAAGATTCCCGGAAGGTTTAAGAGAGTTTCTCGTCCAGCCACGTGCTAAAGCAGGAGTGGGGTATAAAAAAGAGCTGGCTTACCTCCGACGGGTGAGAGTCCGTTCCTGAGGTCTTGGCCCAAGATGGCGATGAGAGGTAGGTCAGCTCCAAATACTCTATAATCTCCCCCAAATGGTCATATTTGATAACTCTATCTAGCTGTCTCTCTCTCACTCAACCTTTTCTCTTATCTTAGCGATGGTTTTATGATATTTATGTATGTAATAAAAACCTGAGTGTAAATTATAGTTTTGAGAGGAACTTCCGCTTCTCTAAAATATTTCTCCATTATCTATTCCTTTAAATCCCGTCCTTCCTAATCAGTCCCTTACACTTACATAAAGCTTTACCCCGACGGAAAATCCCATGGTGGAACTGCTGTTTTGATACGCCGAACTCTAAGTCATCACCTCATTCCCCAGGAACCTACCCCGTCTCTTCAATCCACTGCTATTTCCTTGAACACATTGTCCTTCCCTTTCACCCTAACAGCTGTGTATTGCCCTCCTAATAAGCCTCTTCCTGAAGTTACCCTCCATCAATACTTCGACTCCATTGGTCCACACTTCCTTGCTGGTGGCGACTACAACGCGAAGCACCAACAATGGGGCTCAAGAATAACCAACTCCCGAGGTCGTTCTCTCCATGCTGTAATCTCCAGCAAACATTGCTCCACCATATCTCCTAATTCACCCACTTACTGGCCCACTGATCCCAACCGCCTTCCCGATCTCCTAGATTTTTTCATATATAAAAACCTTGGAGGGGCATACTATTCTGTCTCAAGTCTAACTGAACTCTCCTCTGATCACACACCTTTGGCTCTCACAATATCCCTCCGACCCATTCCAAAATCTCTACCACCCGCATTAATTAATGGCCCTATGGACTGGGAACTCTTCCGCTCAATCCTTCAAGAATCCATCGACCTTAATATCCCCCTAAAATCACCCGAAGATCTCGATGAAGCCGTGAATTCCTTCACCACCTCCATTCAACAAGCCGCCTGGAAAGCATCCATCCCGAAGAAACACATCCAAACCAGATCCAATAATTCCTTACCATCACATATCCATGACCTCATAATATCCAAACGCCATGCTAGATCCTTATGGCAGAGAACCAGACACCCCGATGACCGCAATTCCTACAATAGATTATGCAGGCTAGTAAAACAACATCTGAAATCCCATCACTCTGAATCCTATAAATCCTATCTTTCCTCTCTCTCGACACAGGATAACTCCCTGTGGACAGCAACCAAAAAAATCCTGAAATACCACCCTACATCCCCTCCTCTCCGCCGAGATGACGGATCATGGGCTTCATCCGACTCAGAAAAGGCAGAAATGTTTGGATCATTCCTCAAAAACACCTTCACCCCAAATCCAGAAGCACATGACATCCCATCACGTTCCTACATCACGGACTTCATCGATTCCCCTCTCCCCTTGTCATTACCCCCCAAACCTGTCAACCCATCTGAGGTAAAATACCTTATCTCCAAACTTCCTCGCCGCAAATCTCCAGGGTATGACCTAATCACCTCTCAGATCCTTCGACAACTTCCATCGAAAGCAATCCTCTTCCTAACATACTTATACAATTGCATATTCCGCACAACCCATTTTCCCACTCTATGGAAATTCTCAATAATTATCCTTTTCCCTAAGCCCGGAAAACCAGCACATCAAACATCTTCCTATCGCCCTATAAGCCTCCTCCCCATTTTCTCCAAAATGTTTGAAAAAATCCTCCTAAAGCGCCTCGTGCCTATTCTCAATAACCAGACCATCCTTCCTTCCCATCAGTTTGGTTTTCGTCCTCTCCATTCCACTGTACAGCAAGGTCTTCGCGTTGTAGATCATATATCCTCCTCCTTAGAGCAAAAAGAGTACTGCCCGAGTGTCTTCCTCGATGTGGCGCAAGCTTTTGACCGGGTCTGGCACATTGGCTTACTTTATAAACTCAAGAAACTCCTTCCTAGTACACTTTTTCTGATCCTCCGCTCCTATCTGAAAGACAGGTTTTTCAGAGTCCGGCAAGGGCAAGAATACTCAGACTACCACCCAGTGGAAGCGGGAGTTCCGCAGGGTAGTGTCTTAGGACCTGTCCTCTACACCATATACACAGCTGATATTCCTCTCCATCCTAATACTCTCCTAGCCACATACGCCGACGATACAGCAGTTCTTTCTTCCCATCCCAATCCGAACGTTGCTTCAAATAATCTCCAGAACCACTTAAATGAAATAGAAAAATGGTCCAAAATTTGGAGGATCAAGGTGAATGAAAGCAAAAGCCAGTTTATAACGTTCACCCTCCGTCGCCAATCCTGTCCCCCAGTATCCTTTAATAACCAACCCCTTGTTCCCGTCAACACAGTCCGTTACCTTGGCTTTTATTTAGACTGTAGACTCACTTGGAAAGACCACATCAGACTGAAAAGACAAGAACTCAACAGACGCTTTGGACAGCTTTACAGATTACTGAATAAAAACTCACCTCTCTCACTCGAAAACAAACTCATAACCTACAACACAATTATAAAACCCATTTGGACATACGGAATAGAGCTATGGGGAACTGCAAAACCATCGAACATCAGACGCTTCCAAACCTTCCAATCTAAAGTCCTCCGAACTATTGTCAATGCTCCTTTTTACATAACCAATAAGAATCTTCATAAAGACCTCAACATTCCTCTAATACAAGACCTTATCCCCATCCGTTTTGCAAATTTTCACCACAAATTATCACTAAACCCTAATCATGCTGTCCAGACACTGTCCACTCCCAACCATCCCTATTCCCCACCACGACGGTTGAACAGGATGTGGCCCCGCGATCTGCTTTAAGCAATACAAGGGAGTGATAACAGTGGTTATCTTCTCCCCACAAGCCCCTAGAGTGTCTGCAGTTCTCTCGTCCCTTTTCCAGCTCCAGTACTCGTACCGCTGCTGGTTGAGGAATGGGGTACGGCTGTCCCTAGTCATCTCGTACCCGAGGAGACAAGGGGGCAGCTAGTGCGGACCCTCGTGATTTTATTTTATTTTTCTTGTTTATGTGAGCACATTACAAAATGTATTATTATATTACAGAATGTAATTTCATTAAATTAATAAATAAAAAAAAGATTTAATATACATAAAGCTTTATGAGTACTAGCCAAATACCTGTGCTTTGTCACGACAGATACGTAGTTATTTTATTGCGTTAAATAATGTATCATAAAAATTAACGCCACTATATAATTTTGTGCAGTTTATTATAGCATGGTTCCCGTCATATTATATGTTATTCATCAATTGATAAATAATCAAAGTACAGTAGACTCTCCCTTATCCGTTGCTCTCTCTAATCCAGCGGTCTCCGAGAGGAATGAGTGACGGATCTCGGAACTGGCCGGAGCTAGACCGGCTCGAGGGTTCCTAGAAAACCATCCCTTCCTAGCTAGCCAATCATTTTTTTCGTGGTATTTCATGGATGGAAGTCAAAGAAGGCATATATGTTTCGTTATAGAGGCAAAAAATTGTGCTTATACTAAGAAAATAAATGTTTTTATTAAAGTCTAATTAAACTTACATTAAAAATTGTACATATTATTATATCCTCAAATAATAAAGTTTTTCAAATACCTAAGTGACCGCTTCTAACTGAGTTCTCTAATCCGGCGTTTTCTCTAATCCGACTGTATCCCAGTCCTGACGACCCCGGATTAGGGAGAGTCTACTGTATAATGTTTCTTGACACTGGGGCGCTCCGGACCAGTGTCAACAAAGAGTTAACCTAGCGATAACCCGTAATCTATAGGTTACCAGGAGTTGAACCAGTACAGGTTAAAATTCGTTGTCAATAATAAATGAACGTTAAAATTTATGTTTTCAAGATTTCATTTGGAAACACCCATTATATTTGCGAGTGTTAGAGACCATGTTGGTTAAAAGTAGCTAATATTTATTTCCTAACATTTAATTATTAAAATGAAGCTTTTAGCGTCTAGGTATAGGGGAATAGTCTGGCAGCTGAGATACAATCCCGGAGGCGGTTATCAGCCAACCCTTAATCCTCTTGCGGATCACAACTATCTCTTCTATGGTTTACCCTCGAGCCTAGAGAGTTCGCCACCTCCCGGTGCAATCTTCTAATGAGGGCAGCACCTTACGGGCCCAGCACAGAAAAAGCGCCGATTTGCGAGCTGCCCGCCCTAAGTCAGTTCAGCCTTGAGTCCCTGAGGAACAGCACATGCTTGAGGCCCTTAGGAGCATTTTTTTCGCTTGCTGCATCCATCCTCTGGAGGTACACCTTCTTCTAAGCCCCGTCAAGCTCCAATTTTCAACCTGGCGTCAGCGGCTACAGGGAAGACGCAGCATCAACCAGATAAGCGAGACTATAATCTTTTTTTTTACCCTCAGCGGCCACTATTCGCCCGATCATCAACTTTACATGCTTGTATTCTTCATTCGCACAGAAGTTAATATTTTTTTTTGTTTTATTTTCAAGCTAACATACTAACCAGCGCCTGCTCCACAAGGAGATATTTTTTCTTATGTTTTCAAAAATAAATAATTCAATTTTTTTTTCTCTCTCACTCTATATTGTCGATCATTTAGCCTCAATAATAGGCACCTATATGTTCAGCACTATTACCTCATCAACCTCTTCTATATATATATATATATATATATATATATATATATATACATTTCATTAGCAGTTTGGTGCTGAGCGTTAACAGCGAGCATTACCAAGAAGAGTTCTGACTGGGGATGCTGATGGGTGAGGAGGCTGAGCAAGGGTTCTGGATATTATTACCTCAGATAGACCATCACCAGGTATAGCATCACCAGGTAAAATGTATGAGGGACAATATCACAGTTTATTTCTAGTAATTCAAGGTCTCCCATCGTAGTTGAAATGAAGCTCAAATAAAAAAAATATTATGAAATGGATACAGCTGACCTGCTATCGTCCCAGCAGCAATCGTCTAGGATTACCTGCTCTCTAAGCAACGGAAAATTTAGATCCCTTTAAAAATATTTAAAAATTTGAATATCAAGAAATCCTTTCTTAGCGAGTGTTTACATGCTTAAGAGAGTTTCCATAGTGTGAGTGAGTGGTATTTGACAAATATACACTAGATTTAGGTCTGGGGAAGATCTTTGTAGAAAATACATTTTCACAAGCTGCAGAGCTTACAGACCGTTTGAAATTAAACGCACATTCATGATCCAGTATGGGTTCTACTTATAAGGGGGGTATACCGTGTTGGGGTCAACTATGTGGCCAATTTTTTTTTTTGAGTCGAAAAATAGTGGATATGTCCCCGAGCGTTTCGTCCAATGGGCCGTACGAGCTGAGAAATACAATAAAATGCTTTATTTTATATCTGGAGTGAAGAAAATCATATCGACGTGATTTATTCACTAATTAATTTGTTTTAGGGATTTATTTATTTCATTTTTTTAAATTCATGGTTACTTCAATTTTGTTCAATTTATAAAAAGAATAATTAATTGTGCTGGCCTAAGTATACATATCAATGAACAGTATATGGAAGGAGCCAATCACTATTGGCACATCCTAATATATCTAAACATTTTTGTTTTTGCTGTTTTTAACTGCTATTAAGTAGCTGGTCACGGGGCCAAAGTCTCTTAAGCCTCCTGGGAAGGTCTTTAGGATGGGTCCGTGTGGAAAGGGAACCTCTAAGCTTTGGGTGGGATAACAACTGAGAATGAAAGGTTAGGAATCGGGATTTGGCGAGATCGTTTACGAAGGGAATATTGAGGTCGTTATGAAGAGTTTTGTTGGAAAAGGGGAGCTTGGCTATTCTACGAAGGACTGGAATGCTTGCAGTTTTAGAGATTAGAATAGAAGAAAAAAAAATACAATCGTTAAAGAATAATTTATATTTAAGTAAATTTAAAGATTGGTTTATCTTTTATAGCATTCGGGCGTGAAAATCAGTGTCCTCAGCGCACTAGACGCATCTATGCGCACTAGACGCATCCTCAGCGCACTAGACGCATCTATGCCGGTGTGAAAAACAATGACTTTTATTTACATTTTTTGGTATTTTACGGTATCATTATTAATATTATTAGAAATAATTCATTAAACTGTATATTTGAGAAAGTGATTCATGAATTGCACTGATTTAGGTTGTCAACAATTAGTCGAATGATTTTAATCCCTTAAAAAATACGTTTGATTCTAAAGAAGCTACGATGACAAAGATAGCTGTGATGCAGATCGAATATTCCTGCCCCGTTCGAAGGGAATAACCAGAAATCATAAAAGACAAGAACTTAACCAAACCGTATCCGTAAAATATAAGCTGCACATATAATCAAAATATATTGAATATAGAAGTGTAGTTCATAGATTCATAAAACGTACACTACAAGAAACATTTTTTCGATTGTAAATCTGTAGCTATAAATTCAATACCAGAAATGAAAAATAGCGCCGTATTAGCTAATTTTCTAAATTTTTACTAACTGTAATTAATAATATTACTTACCCTTAAATCTGAGAAAACTAAATAGTTATCTATTTCTCCTACTAATCTAGGCCAAAATGGCGGCAGGCCCTGTTCTTGGAGTATATCTTCTAGCATTGGCAGGATTTCTTTATAAAGCTGAAAAAAAAAAAAAAAAAAAAATCAAAATCATTTTAAAACAAAATAGAACTCTGTCTTCTAGAACTCTGACTTGGATTTCCCAGCATTCTGATTTCAAAATTTGCCCATTCCCTTCCAAGATCATTAGCTACATCCAACGCCAATAGCTGTCACCGACTACCGGTGTTATTCCCCGCCTACTGGTCACTCCCCCATGAGCACAGTAACGCAGCCAACTGTATGTGGTCATTAGCTACATGCAACGCCAATAGCTGTCACCGACTACCGGTGTCATTCCCCGTCTACTGGTCACTCCCCCATGAGCACAGTAACGCAGCCAACTGTATGTGGTCATTAGCTACATGCAACGCCAATAGCTGTCACCGACTACCGGTGTTATTCTCCGCCTATTGGTCACTCCCCCAAGAGCACAGTAACGCAGCCAACTGTATGTGGTCATTAGGAGATCACTTCAAAGTTCCAACTTCGTGCATCTTACACCCTGAAGTAACAGCTGACATGGTAAACGTAGTAACACGGCCAGGGGTTCGAACCTACTTTGGTCCCGTATTTATCTCGATTCGATCCAATCCGATTTCGTTTGACCGACAACGCCTGATGTTAGTGCCAACATTGGTCCAGACCCGATCCGATCCGATCTAATCACAGCTCGTCAGTAATGACCTTGTAATGAAATGAAAATAAGTGATTAATGTAAGAAATACCACCTCATAAGCATAGAAACCTTCCATTACCTGGTTGGAGGTATGAAAGAGGAGTTGACAGGCCAATCAATCTTCCAGAAGTATATCAGTCCCGAAAAAATAAATCTTAGAGTAACAGTTATTTTTTTACTGTTACACTACGATAAGAGAAGCATTAGTATTCGTATTTCTAAATTATTTATAGGAAAGGTAGCTAGGAGCTTATAAGCATTGGGAATCTATAAACATTGGAAGGTTATAAACATCAATCCACGTAATTTAATAAAGAAAGGAAACAAAAAACAAAAATGTGAAATGACAAAGTTGATTTCAATTTTATTAGCTTTCATTTAAAGGAAAGTGCATTGAAATCGGTTAAGATGTTGAGGCTGTAGACCTTTTTGAAACAGAATATGTCTTTTGCCGCCATTTTGTTCGTTGGTCCGAAATCCGTCTAGAATCAAACAAGTTTGCACGGGCGAGAATTGTTGGCCATCGGATCGGATCGGATCGGGTCAGGACGAGTCCAATGTAGGCACCTCCATTAATATGCATGTGTTGGTTTTTCTTTCGATAGTCGGTGGCTATCGGATCGGGTTCAATGTAGGTGCCCCTATGACGGCATTAAGCTGAAATATTGATTCTAATTAATGAAATATTAATATTGGAACTGGAAGTTCTGATTGGCCTTGTCTTCATTTTTACTACAACTAAATATGTACATTTACCAACGTCTTACGAATTTCCTATGGCGACAACAAAATAGCAATGGGAAAAGAGGCGCTTTTAAAGCAATGTTAAATTGCATATCGGACCATTTTCCACCGAAAAACCAGTATCTATATTACCAACGAGTTGGATTGACTAGAGTTTCGATGTAACCTTGAGCGAGCGTAGCGAGTGGAACCGCATAGCAATTATGCCATTAACATAAGTGCTACTGTGATATAACCTAGGAATCCAGTAGCACTTATGTTAATGGCTTAATTGCTATGCGTTTCCGCTCGCTCAAGGTTATATCGAAACTCTAGTCAATCCAACTCGTTGATTATATTAATAATCAATGGTCTTTCTCTCGCCATATTGCCACAAATTTAATTGATTTCTTGTTATTCACACACACACACACACACACACACACACACACACACACACACACACACACACACACACACACACAGATATATATATATATATATATATATATATATATATATATAGGGTGTCCTAGTCTTAAACCGACAGACTTCGTATATCGATGGGGAATCGAAAAAGTAAGTCAAAAAGTCCTTTGGCGATTTTTTCATTTTCGCTTTGTTTTCGAGAAAAACGCAAAAACCCGTATTTTTTGACAAATACCGATTTATAGCTTTAACGAAAAAACACCTTAATACAAAAGTTGTAGCTTATTAAATTGTCTTTAAGATGAGACCGAGATCAGCTCCTCAGCCTATTTTTTTAAGTGTTAATCGTGTTTGAATTTATATTTATATGTATTTTTTTAAAATAAACTAACTAATAATTAAATTTGAAATTATTTTCATCCTTTTGCTTACTATTATATTTTATTTTTATTTATTTTTTATTCTTTTATTTTTTTTTCAATTCAAAATATCAGGTAGATACAAATACATTATTGTTCGTTAATTTATCGTCTCGCGTCTAATTGAGGCGTTCAATTTAGATTGGACACTAATTTGTACAGAAATTAGAATCTTTTTTTTTTTCCGTTAAGGAATAAGTAAAAATTTATCTAAGAAAAAATGTATTCGTCGGATCAAAAGAAGTCTAACTTTCTATGGAACAAAATGTCCATCCGATGGGTTATTCAAACACGATTATCTTAATGATAATTCAATAAGCTAAAACGTATCGAGGGGTTTTTCGTACAAAGCTTCGTTTCGATTAGTCGGGATTAGTCCAAATAAACACGGTTTTTTGCGTTTTTATGGAAAACAAAGCGAAAACGAGCAAATCGTCAAATGACTATTTGACTTCGTTTTTCGATTCTCCATTTATATATGTACTCTGTCGGTTTGAGACTGGGACACCCTGAATATGTGTTGCTCCGATATTCCTGAAGCACCTTCATTTAATAGTTAGTCAGCTGTTGGTTTCACGATTTTAATATTTCTCTTCTTCTATGTGCATAATATATATATATATATATATATATATATATATATATATATATATATATATATATATATGCACTTATGTAATATATCTATAAGAAAAAAAATCGGTGATTCATGACCATAAGGCACACTAGGGAGATAGTGTGGTCAGTGCTCCGACCGCCTGATTTTTCCCTTGGCTGCTTCGACTGGTAGAGTCATTAGCACACAAGGTACCCATTATTAAATTAATTAAAGGTTGGGTTCCTAGGAACGGTCAGGGAGGCCGAATTCAACCCATGAACGAAGACACTAGAAGAAAAAATCATTAGTGCTTGCTTGGGATTTGAACTCAGGACCTATCAACTTATTAGACCAGTGCTCTACCACAGAGCTAACCTCGCCCCCCCCCTATAAGAAACTAAAGTATAATATATGTTACCTTAACTTCTGTCTGCGATAGTTGATGTGACTGGAAGAAATCCACCTTCGGCCCTACTAGAGGTATCTCCTTGACCACCAGTGAAGTCTGCATATTCTTCCCGTTATGTAACTCTGCCCTGATGTACGCCCTCTGCAGTGCAGCTGTGTAGTTCTCTCCAGCAGCTACCACCTGTCCGTCCAGGTTCAGCTCCTTGATTTGAGCAATGTTTCGTTTCTTCTGGTCCTCTTTCAGGAGTTTTTCGAATCCTTCTATTGTCAGCGGCATCTGAAATCGTTTCACGATTATTTACACATATACAGTAACTTTTAGCGCGGTTCCTCCCTCCCTTCATAGGGAGGAACCCCGCTTAAAAGGTTGACCTCATTTAAATTTTAAATTGTTTCAGAACCCCTAGAGGACGAAAATAACGGTGGTTCAAATTTATATATATATATATATATATATATATATATATATATATATATATATATATATATATATATATTTGTCTGTTCGCTTCCTGGCCTCAATAATGGTCCGATTTTGATGAAATTTGGTACAAAAATCTTTCGTCTAATTTGAAAGGTCAAGTTTATTAACTAGCAGAATCCGTCCACCGGAACATGGTTTTTGGAGCGAAATTCGCGCGAGAAAAATCGTTTTGTTACTTCAAATGCTTGCAAGTACTCGTTATAAAGGTTTATTCGCCTATAAAAACGAATGAAACCATTTTTAAGGCGATAGGTTGAACCGTTTTCGATAAAAATGGAAAAATATTTGTTGAATCAAGTTTTTGGTTTGGGTACTCAGAATCATGGGATTCATTTGAAATATTTTCTGTATGTTTGAAATTCATGTAAACAAAGATGTTTTAATTTTGGTTTTGTTCGGAGTTAAGGAAGGATTAGAATAAAATATTTTATTTTTAGACATGAAAAGTTTTCGGAACTTCGTATATTTTGTTTTGTTCTTTTAAACGGGTTTTTGTAGTTGTTTAGCTCACTTTTTAATTGGCTGATTTTTTTAAACGGAATTATTTTTAGAATTAGTACTATAGTAGAAGCGTACAAGAAAGTGTAAACATTTTGATATTTTTCAAATCATTGAACAGTAAGATTAGTATCTCAAGGAGTGGATGAAGGGTGCTGCCTGACCCTTTTTCAGTCAGGTAGAGGTGAGGGTCTGGGCGGACCTATTTGAGGTAATAATTTATTCCATGAAAGGTGTAACCAAAATGATAACTGTTTATATTTCAACTTTTCCAAATGATTTTAGGATTAAGAACGGAACCGTGCTAAGATGATGCAGTTCTTGCGATTCGGACTTTATTAAAATAGGGAAGATAGTTCAGCTCAGTAGGAGAGCAATCGAGACAGTTTGAGGAGTTCTCCTCTACTGCATATCGTCGATACAAATGCAAAGTAACGAATATGAAAAAATGCATCTTTCATTGTCAATCTTTACTAATTTCTGCTGGACTTATTTACGGCAAATTCTTCAATCTAACTTCACTCTATTAAAGGGAAAGTATTCCACTATCAAGAGGCCAAATCTGCTGCATATTTGACTGTCCAAAAAAAAAAAAGTTATGAATAAATGCTTTTCCACACTCAAAAGTGTTGATTTGCATATTCGTTAGTTTGCATTTGTATCGACGATATGCCCCTCCTTCTTCTCGTATCCCGTTGTGACTAGCTAAGGGCCGTTTATCGTACCTAATACTATATATAAATATATATATATATATATGTATATATATATATATATATATATATATATATATATATATATATGTAGGTGATTCGGGTCTAAGGAGCCAAACTTAAAATTAAGAATCTCAGAACGCAGGGTTTACAATAGGCTCGCTGAAAATAGTTTCTGCTCCAATATTGGTGATTAGAAAGTATGGCAACCTGAACATAACCCGTCTAGAAAGCCCTGAAAAAGAGAACTATGACACTCCCTACTTACCCTGAGGTGGTGGTAACGGCTTTAGCAGTCGGAGAGAGAATACTAAAGTGTAATGACTGTATCTACTACTATATATATATGCAGGAGATGTAATATGGTCAACAAGAGATAAAACTTTTATTTTCACGGGGAAAATAAAATTCAAGAAATAGTCTTTAAACCTAAAGTAAATAGGTGAGTTGTGAGCAAGGCCTGCACCTGGGTGATTAGGTTCGCCTTCAGCTGGCTCGTTCAGCTCGGTGGTTAGCTACGAGTTTAGATAGGTGGTTAGCTACGAGTTTAGATAGGTGGTTAGCTACGAGTTTAGATAGGTGGTTAGCTAGGCATGTAGCTAGGTTAGCTAAGATTGCTGCTACCCAGCTGTAGGCGTAACTGTGTGCCTCGCTAACCACCCAGTTCGCTACGAGTGCAGCTTGGTGGTTAGCTAGGCCTGCAGGTAGGAGATTTTTTAACCCTGCAGAAAGGTGGTTTGTTAGCCTACAGCATATGTATGTTATGAAGATGAGGTCTTCTCCGGTGTGCAGGTTGTGCCTTGGAGAGGATGAAATCAGCTAAGAGTATAGCTATATGGCTAGCTAGGCCTTTAGCTGGGTGCTTAGCTATGAGTGGAGCTAGGTGGTTTGGTACAAGTGAAGCTAGGTGGTTAGGTATGAAAGTAGCTACGTAGTTAGCTAGGCCTATGGCTGATCAAGTCCGAGTGCAGCTAGGTGGTCATTTAGGGCTACAGGTGGGTGGTTAGGTTAGAATGCAGCTAGGTGGTCATTTAGGGCTACAGCTGGGTGGTTAGGTGCGAGTGCAGCTTGGTAGTTAGCTAGGTCTACAGCTGGTTGTTTAGCTAAGAGTGCTGCTAGATGGGGCGACAGATGGGTGGTTAGGTAAGAGTGCAGCTAGGTGGTTATTTAGGGCAACAGCTGGGTGGTTAGATAAGAGTGCAGCTAGGTGGATAGTTGGGCTACAGTTGGATGGTTAGGCACGAATGCAGATTGATTGTTAGCTAAATCTACACCTACAGGCCTGCAGGTGGGTGGTTAGCTTGGCGTAGTGCTGGGTGGTTAGCTAGGTCTATAGCTTGGTGGTTTTTTCTACGAGTTCAGGTGGGTGGTTATTTAGGCCTACTGTTGGGTGGTTAGTAAGACCTAGTTCTTTGATGGTTACCTCGGCGTCTTCCTCGGCTAGTAACTGGACTACACTCCCAGCTGGCTGTCCCTAAATCGGCTGGAGGTTGAATCTATTAACACTTCATCGTTCTTCCCCCGCTCCTACATTCTTAGGAGATTATCTCGAAATGACTATATCGACACTTACTAAACCCCGTCCCCCACATGGCTTTACTATCGGTACAGATGAATGAATTTTATTTTTATCAATTACTCGCAGTAAATAGCCCATTTATAAAACAAGACTCACAGGGAATTCGCCATCTTTCCATTAAGATTTGATCCGTACTATCTTTTAAATAGCTGGGAATATGTAGATAATAATTTGCCACTGCTTAAATCAAAAGTCAAACTTAGGATCAGCGGCCAATTCAAAAGACAATGCTCATATCTACAGCCATTAGTCAAATATAAAAAAAGACGCCAAAACTAGAGACAGTGGCCAAACCTAGAGACAGCAGAAAAATCTAGAGACAGTAGCCAGAGCTAGCGATAGCTGCCAAATGTAGCGAAATCAGCTAAACACGGCGTTTATTCTGAGGCAACAAAATCTAGAGACAGCAACCAAATCTAGAGACACTGGTGATATCTATAGCCAGTAATCAAATCTAAAGAAAGACGCCAAACCTAGAGACAGTGACCAAACCTAGAGACAGCTAAAAAACTCTAGAAACAGCAGCCAAATCTAGAGATACTGGTCATATCTATAGCCTGTAGTCATATCTAGAGAAAGACGCCAAACCTACAGGCAGCAGAAAAATCTAGAGAAAGAGGCCAAATTCAGGGACAGAGATCAAAACTAGAGACGGTAGCCAAAGCTAGGGACTGTGGGCACATCTAGAAACAGCAGAAAAATCCAGAGGCAGCAGCCAAATCTAGAGCCAGCGGCCAAATTCAGGGACAGAAATCAAAACTAGAGACGGTAGCCAAAGCTAGGGACTGTGGGCAAATCTAGAGACAGCAGAAAAATCAGAGACAGCAGCCAAATCTAGAGCCAGCGGTTATGTTATGTACAAATTCATCTAACATTCAATAAATTTCGATATTTTATGCTCTGAGTTAACCGCCTGATATCAACAAATATCCCAAAATATTGACTGCCTTATCATATATTTTTTTGAACGTTTTTCTCGGAAACGAAGCTGAAACGAGATACATTGAAAATGACTTTCTTTTGTATCTTTTTACATCGTGCATCGATTTCTGAAATTTTGCCATTTTTTGGGGGAGGGGTATATATGTATAATATATATATATATATATATATATATATATATATATATATATGTATATATATAAACAGGAGCTACCTGGAATCGATGATGTTTTGAAAGAATTATTCGTAAGTTTTTTCATAGGTGCAACCTCAAAAGCTACATTCTTTCGAATAAGGGAAATGCATTTTTTCCCACTGAAACCTGTATTCAAAATTCTAAAAGGAAATCCTACTAGCGACATTTTGAGTTCATTGAATGCCAGGTTACACAATTAATCTTTATTTACACAATTATCTAGATTTTCAGAGCAATTATTTGCTGTTACTATTTAAACATTTCTCTATTTAATCAAATAAAAATGTCAAAATATTAAGACTAAATTATCAAGGAAAATTATAATACGAGGAAGTAAAATAAAAAATTCCTCAAAGGCAAGAGAATAATATAATAACAAATAATTTGAGGCGATGACATTCAAAGTACGTAAGGGCCATTTTGTCAATCAATAAGAATGTTTTCTACAAACTTTTTTTTCCTTATAGCGAAAATTTGTTTTGGGGGGAAATTTTTAACATTTTATCAAAAATACAGAAATAAACGTTGATGAGGCTTCGTAAATATTAATTTTTCTAAAGAAATTATACTAGATTTGATGTTTTTCGTGACCCCTGAATAGTTTTACGATTGTAGCATATCCTTTTTTCAAAGTGACACCACACATATTAACAATATGTATCGAAAATATCAAGAAGGTTAGAAATTTCTTCTTCTTTTGTATGTATATATATATACCTACATTTGTATGCTTCGTAAGGATCTTTGTTTTCATCCACGTCGACAGCCAAGGAAATGATGGCCTGAAAATAATGGAGATAAATCTAGCGAAATACCGCAGGAGGAAATAGGTAAAACGAATCAGCGCTGGTTATAGAATCCATTTAATTAAAAAAAAAAAAAAAAAAAGATAATAATAATACTAATAATCCCCAAAAAAGCATTTATCCTTTCCAAAAAGAACGCAAAAAAACTAGAAAACAACTATGAAGAGGCAGTCTTTCATCAGACCTATATCAAATTCATTAAAGTATGTTTTATCCCCCCTCCCCTCAAAACAAATCTTCAACTAGTATTACATTATTACAGGGCCATTCCATGTCAAATCAACACATTTTTTTACCTCACCCTTTCAGATATTAATGAAAATTGGTACGCCCAAAGTAGGCGTTGGCACAAATAAAAATACCAAGTTTTAAATTTTCTTCCAAAACGGTTTTCCAAATAGGGCTATTTAAAGTTTTCAAAAAGCGTTCACAATCTCGTTTTTTGAAAACATTTAAATAGTCATAAATCCTCTCCTGTCTTCGTTACAAACATGGGGAAGGTGTCAATGTCTCTTTATCTGCCCTTTCAAACGACACGCAACACATGATAGGTTACGAGAACATAATGTTTTTCAAAATCAAAAATAAAACTTTAAAATGTTTGAAAATAATATATATATAATAGGTAATATTATAACTAATTTGTATAGAAAATTTGGTTATGGGATTGAAATGGGTTCTTAGTCAAAATAATTTAAAAGCAAAGATGGCTTGGGACTAATTTTACGTATTTTTATGTATAAAAGCTTCTTAATGCATAATTGTAAAATTTAATCCAAACTTTACTGTTGTATATATTTTATACACACTTCAACTTCATTATCTTAATTACAAAGCTTATTTAAAAAAATATTATACATTAAAAATTTGTTGTAATTAGTTTAATTTAGAATATTTGTCTAAAATTTAATGATATATTGTACTCAAAATATTTTAATTGACTAGGAACTTAAACATAAATATCAGCAACTTACATATAGAAATGTTAAACTATTAAAGTGGTTGAATATTTTACAGCGAAACTTACATATGGTCTACAAGTGTTACAGGTACTGGAATAACATTTCACTGCTTCTTAAAATTTAACATTCGGTTACCACGTAATTTCTCCCCTTTAGAGTTATGGGATTCACAGTACATAATACATTAGTAATTGGGAGCCGTAATCTATCTAGTCTTCTTCAGTAGCTAAATGATGGAGAAGGTCCTTTGGGATGAAGGAAGAAAACTTTTACTTCATCTTCGTCTTTATTTTTGTCCATTATATAACCACTAGTAACTCCAATAAGGCACTAGTTAGAGTCATAGACTATAGCTATATATAGGGACCGGATTCTTAGGGTTTCACCTATTTTCGACCATTATATAACCACTAGTAACTCCAATAAGGCACTAGTTAGAGTCATAAACTATAGTTATATATAGGGACCGGATTCTTAGGGTTTCACCTATTTTCGACCATTATATAACCACTAGTAACTCCAATAAGACACTAATTAGAGTCATAGACTATAGTTATATATAGGGACCGGATTCTTAGGGTTTCACCTATTTTCGACCATTATATAACCACTAGTAACTCCAATAAGGCACTAGTTAGAGTCATAGACTATAGTTATATATAGGGACCGGATTCTTAGGGTTTCACCTATTTTCGACCATTATATAACCACTAGTAACTCCAATAAGGCACTAGTTAGAGTCATAGACTATAGTTATATATAGGGACCGGATTCTTAGGGTTTCACCTATTTTCGACCATTATATAACCACTAGTAACTCCAATAAGGCACTAGTTAGAGTCATAGACTATAGTTATATATAGGGACCGGATTCTTAGGGTTTCACCTATTTTCGACCATTATATAACCACTAGTAACTCCAATAAGGCACTAATTAGAGTCATAGACTATAGTTATATAAAGGGACCGGATTCTTAGGTTTTCATCTATTTTCGTCCATTATATAACCACTAGTAACTCCAATAAGGCACTAGTTAGAGTCATAGACTATAGCTATATATAGGGACCGGATTCTTAGGTTTTCACCTATTTTTGTCCATTATATAACCACTAGTAACTCCAATAAGGCACTAGTTAGAGTCATAGACTATAGCTATATATAGGGACCGGATTCTTAGGGTTTCACCTATTTTTGTCCATTATATAACCACTAGTAACTCCAATAAAGCACTAGTTAGAGTCATAGACTATAGCTATATATAGGGACCGGATTCTTAGGTTTTCACATATTTTTTTTCTTTTCTGCTAAACATGATATTGATCGTTTTTTTTATATGATTCGCGTCTTTTAGTATCATTCATGCAAATTTGGAAGAACCTAAAAAAAACTTATTCAGGATGAAAATCACCTAAATGACGATGGAATGACCTAGAAAGACCTAATCTCTGAAATAGAAAATACAATTCAATGAACTCATTTCCTCGATCAACCAAATTTTCTTAAAAGCATCTTCGTGGAGTGTCACTTCCACCAGGATCCATTTAAACACGCTCGGGAAAAAATAAAACAGTTGTTGACGCTTTGGATATGAATGAATCAGCTGCCATTTCTAAAGCAATGGCCTTCCAGACCTGGTGTTCTTTAGATGTTGGAATGCTTAAGTTGAGAAACTGACAATAATTTATTTTACTTAACTGTTTTGTTTTATGTTTTTATTTATTTTTTTTATTAATGTATGTTCATTTAAATCATTTAATTTATTTTTCTTTTTTACGTTAACATTACTTTATTTCTAAAATGTATTTTATTTAAATAAATTTCATTCACTTTGTTTTTTAAATAAATATTTTGTTGAATATTTGGACTACTTATTCATTTTTTTTAAAATAATAGCTCGTATTTCCGTTTTATTTTGGTATGCTCTTCTTTTTTCCCCTTCTCAATATACTATTCTATAAAATAATGTTATTTGTTGTTTATTTTTATGTCACTATATATACATATTAATTTATCAATTATAAATTAATCAAAATTATTAATAATAAATTATAATAGGTTGAACTTATTTTTCGAACCTATTGAAACATTTTTATCACCTAAAGAAACCTAAAATGGATTTTTAAATAAAAACCTAAAAAGACCTATTATGCCTGTTGCAAAAACCTAATTGGGTGCTTATTTTATCCTAAAAATCCGGTCTCTAGTTATATACTATTTAATAATGTATTATCTACTGTGAATCCCATAACTCTAAAAGGGAGAAATTATGTGGTAACCGAATATTAAATTTTAAGAAGCAATGAAATGTTATTCGAGTACCTGTAACACTTATAGACCATATGTAAGTTTCGCTGTAAAATATTCAACCACTTTAATAGTTTAACATTTATATATGTAAGTTGCTGATATTTATGTTTTATTTAAGTTCCTAGTCAATTAAAATATTTTGAGTACAACATATCATTAAATTTTAGACAAATATTCTAAATTAAACTAATTACAAAAAATGTTTAATGTATGATATTTTTGTATATAAGCTTTGTAATTAAGATAATGAAGTTGAAGTGTGTGTACACACAAAGGCATACTCACTCCTATATTTTTGGAGGGGGGGGGGGACTAAAGGAGGTGAGGGTGTGTGTGAGAGGGTGATGGAAAATAAAACATATACTTTTATTCATCTTTATATGGGCCTTATGAAAGACTGCCTTTTCATATTTTTTTTTTTTTTTAGTTTGTTTTCTCGGAAAAGAAGCAAAAACAAGATACTGTATATTCAAAAGGACTTTTTCCCTTTCTTTTCTTCTCCTGCATGGATTTCCGAAGTTTGGCCGTTTTTTTGGGGCCACCCTGCATATATATATATATATATATATATATATATATATATATATATATATATATATATAGAGAGAGAGAGAGAGAGTTTTAGTATTCTATAAAACAGACTATGAATGAGGAATCAGAGAATGTCGGCTGCATTTGTGTCGGCGATAAAACCCTAAAATATAAAACGGTATGAAATATTCTATCTAGATTATTTTAGTAATTGAAATAAAATTTTTAATATCCCAGCTGATTCAATTTATTATCTAAGGAATGAACTCAGCTGGACATAATAGAATGAGAAATAAAGTTTTTCTATTTTATCATCTCGTTTCTTCGGTTGGAATATTCTCGTAGTTATGCAGCTCATGTTTTATTGGAGATTTTTAAAAATTCATCATGAATAATGCATGTTAATATCCCCCCCCAAAAAAACAAAAAAAAACAAAAAACAAAAACATACTAACAGTTTTCCTGTGTAAGTTATGATATCTTAGTATTGGGCCAAGCTTTAGGCCCTTAATACCGTTTAAAGTACGTAAATACTATCCTCACACTTTGTGCATTTCTAACGTGGCAAGTTTTTGTTAGGGCGAAACGCTGTCAATGCGGGGTGCTCATAAATAAATTGAAAAAAAAATAAAAAAAGTGTTTGTTAAATTATGACCGTTTTAATTACATAGGATCGTTTTAAGTCATCAAGAAATCGTTGCCCTAATGGACTGAATCTTTAAATGCATGTATTTTTTAATAAATCCGATCATAATAGTAGCCATCGTTTAACGAAAACTGGCCAAGTTGGAATTGCACAAATAAGTGAGAGGGTATTATTAGGACCTTGACAAGGTATTAAGAGCCTAAGCCTTGGCCCAATACTATGATATCATAACTTTCATAGGCAAACTGTTTTAGGGCCTCTTTTTTTAACAATAGTTTATTTTTGGGATTCACACACACACATATATATATATATATATATATATATACAGTAGACTCTCTCTTATCCGGCGGTCTCTTATCCGTCGCTCTACTCGCCGGAGCTAGACCTCCTCGAGGGTTCCTAGAAAACCTTCCCTTCCTAGCTACCCAAACATTTTTTTCGTGGTATTTCATTGAATGGAAGTCAAAGAAGGCACATATGTATCGTTTTAAAGATAGGAAATTGTGTTTCTACTGAGAAAATGAATGTTTCTACTAAGGCTCATGTGGCGGGACCGCCTGATATACACCAGCAAGGATTTACATATTTTAAATATGCGTTTTCATTAATTCGACTGTACCCCGCTTCCGAAGACGACGGATTAGCGAGAGTCTGTTGTATATATATATATATATATATATATATATATATATATATACACACTATACCAATATTATATTAAGCCACGTCCTTACAATGACAAAACTTTGTATTCAATAATTAATTAAAGCAATTATAAACATAATGATGGAGTGCTATTTATTGGCTTAGCGAAGATAACTGGACATGCTGAAGGATGTTAGAAACCAGAAAAAGGTAGTTTCATAAAGTCGGCAGAAGATTCTCCCCACGTTTCTGGAGTACATCCTGGTGAATTATAGTAGGGGACAATAACTCATTTCTTAAAGAGTGGGCGGCAACTCTCTCTCAAGAAGTGGACTTTTCTTCTTCACTTGTTGGGAAAACTTGGGAAAAGTTACGTTTATGTCTTTTGTTGTGTTTCATTGCTCGGGAGAGGGGGGGGGGGGTCGATCCCAGTACAAGGATTTTACAGTTTATCTTACCTTTTAAACGCCGCTCTCTAATTCCAGTATATGTTTTTCTGTAATATTTGTTTCAATGAGGTTCAGTTTAGACAACTCTTAAAAAAATGTCCTTTGTGTTTTCCAACTTGTTTAACAATGGCAGATTCACGTTATACAATGAAAAACAAACATTTTTTCTCTAAATAGTTTTAATAAAATATTCAATATAATTAATGCCGATGAATAATAATTATATTATAGTAAAACACTATAATTGCTAGTAAAATAACAGAAAATACGATTGTAAGAATACGGAATTTTAAGTGAACACTTAAAAAAAAAATTTATGTATATATATATATATACCCGTGCTAGTAACAGGTTCAATTTTTCATCACTGTGCTTGCAGGAGAAGCTATTGTTCCACCAAGAGCGGACAAAACCCGGTCAAAAGAACCAAACTAACACTTTCGAAGTTCTAAGAACTTATTTATCCTGTTGCCAACGCCCCAATGAAAATTACTACAGAACCTTGTTTCTAGAAAATTTAGTAAGCATTCGAATGATCTCCTTTGACTCACCAAGATTTTCCAAGCGTAATTGAGATATTTAAGAAAATGTACGATCCCAAAACTTTTCATGTCTGTTAAAAAAAAAAATCAGCCACTAGGGCCCTGAGGGGCGAATACTATAGAGGTATCTGATTCTTGACCATACGGCACACTAGGGAGATAGTGTGGTCAGTACTATGCTCGGCCGCCTGATTTTCCCCTTGGCTTCTTAGACTGCTAGGGTCATTAGCCCCAAGGTACCCATTATTAAATTAATTAAAGGGTGGGTTGGCGTAGGGGCGGTCAGGGAGGCTGAATTAAACTCATAAACGAAGGCACTAGAACAAAAAATCTTTAGTGCTTGCTCGGGATTTGACATCAGGTCTTCCATATTATTAGTCCAGTGGAGGATCAGCTGTTCTGCTGAGTGTGTTCACAAGCTTCTTTTTTCACTCTCTTTAGGCCCAGCGCACACGGTGAGACTATTCTGCAACTCGAGTTGCAAACTAGTTGCGTCTGAAACCAGTTTGCAACTTTTTTCAGCAAAAGGCGCGACTGTTCTGAAACTCGAGTTGCAAACCAGTTGCGTATAAAATTATTTATTAACTAAAACAAAACACGCGAGTATATTGGCTTGTTGTAAATCAATTGCCCAACAGTTTCGCAAGTGGTTTGTTTATTTAGTGAGTTACGTGTTTCTTTGTAAGAACTTGCGATGTCAGACTCACAAGGGGAGTATACAGCGATGGGGGTCACCAATATGAACTATTTTTATTCTGGTGATTGTACACAGAAAAATAGTCGACGTGTCCGAGCGTTCCGCCCAATACGCCTTGGAGCCGAGAAATAAAATAAAATAAGTTGAAAGTGCTTGTTTCATCGAGTTTAAAAAATTATATCGACATGATTCTTTCACCAATTCATTTGTTTTATAGAGTTCCTAGATTAAAAGTAAAATATAATCGTTAAACAATAATTTATATTACGTCAAATAAATTCAAAAATATGTTTGTGTTTTCAAGTAAACTAGCATTATACATTATTTTAGACCAAAAATAATAGCAGAAATAAGCACCCCAAAAAACATAAATGTGGTGAATATCTTTGAAAACAAAAACTAATGATTTTTCCCAGTCTGAAGGAGACTACAAATTTGTAAGCGAAAAAGTAACATGACGTTTTGAAATTCAATATCTCCTCTTGAGATAATCCCATTTTTAATTCATTGAAATCCTTAAAAAAGAAGAAAGACTCCTTGTTCTAACCAATAAATGACCATCATCATATAAATGAGTATTGTATTATATCAAAATGTACTTGAAAAAAATGGTTCTCAAAGTAAAATGTTAATTTTTTTGCATATAACGTCAACCCCAGAACACGTAGAAACACCCTCATTGGAAGGAAATGTGTCAGGTTATCGACCCTCCAAATTTGGTTTGAATCGGGTAAATATTCTTTGAAATATGGGCGGATTCTTGAATCTTTAACTAACTTATAATGGCCCTCCCCCTTAGTGAAATTTAAAATACCTTTTTTTTTTCTTTTTTTTTGTGATATTCACAAAATTTGAATTTAGGTTTTTTTTTTTATGTGCTAAAAACGAATCTGACATCCGTTTTTAAATCAAAAATTGCTTCACGTTAAGTTCTTGATGGCACATTTTGTTATTGGCTACATGGCTCAAATTCACTTTACTTAAAACTGCCTTTACATACAGTCCAGGCAACGAACAGTTATAAATGGAAATTTTTGGAACACAATTTTTGACTTCGTAACTTTGTTTGGCCTAGATAGGAGGTGAACATAAGAAATGTCCTCGCCCCTAGCCTTTAAGCCGGGGGGTTTAGAAGTTCCCATTTTTCGACTTTTCACTTATATCTCGGAAACCCTGCGTCCTAGCAAGGACGCTACAAGTTCTATTTCATAATGTTTTTCGAGGTATCTTTAGTTTCCGAAATATCCGCTCTTGAAAGTCTGTCATTTCGGGAAAAAACACACTTTTTTCTATTCTCGACCTGATATCTCTTCACCAATGCACCCAAAAAATAAATATCGGTTATTGAGTTGTAGAGCATTCCATTAGCTTCAATAATATGTATTACAATACTATTTTATGTATTTTATTTCAAACATTATACACGCACTCACTTGGTCTTAACAAAACCATTGCCAATATAATGGTCAAGAAGTTATATAAATGAGTGTGAATAATTGGTCAGAGGCCCAAAATTATGTATTTCGTACTATTTATACGTCCAGTACTTACATAATGGAGTATATTTTGGACAATACAATGACTGGAAATGGTGAGAAATTGAACGGTTCATTGGTCGACAGTTGTTGCAGGATATCACAATGAACACTAAAACTGTTTTCACAGTTGAAGGAAAATACATAAAATAGTAAAGTAATATATATTATTGAAGCGAATGGAATGTCCTACAACCCTGTAGCCGCAATTTATTTTTTGGGTTCATCGTTGAAGAGATATCCGGTCGAAAATAGAAAAAAATGTGTGTTTTTCCCAAAATGACAGACTTTCACGAGCGGATATTTCGAAAACTAACGATATCTAGAAAAACTTTATAGAATAGAACTTGTAGTAAATTTAATCAGCTTTTATTTGTTATAGAATAGTCATGTCGCTAGGACGCGGAGTTTCCGAGATATAAGTGATAACCCGAAAAATGGGACCTTCTAAAGCCCCCTCCCCCCTGCTTAATGGCTAGGGGCGAGGACTTTTGATATGTTCACCTCCTATCCAGCCCAAACAAAGTTACGACGTTAAAAATTGTGTTCCAAAAATTTCCACCTATAGCTGTTTTCAAGCATTCGTTGCCTGGACTGATAACCCAAGATAACATAGCTGAATAACATATGTAATAAATGAACCTTCATGTAACTAAGCAACCACAAATATCGATAGAATGCAAGGCTGTCCGACGGAAGTCTCGTACAACTCAAATGCAACGCAACTGCAACCGTGGGCCCGCGGTTGCAGTTGCGTTGCATGTGACTGGTTTGAAATCGTCAAAAACAAGTTGCGTCGTGTGCGCCTGTCCATTGAAATACATTGCCGAGGTCGCAAAACAGTTGCGCGAGCAACTTGAGTTGCAAACGAGTTGCATCGTGTGCGATGGGCCTAAACATATGTTTGGTTTCAGGTTAGTTTGAAATCGTCAAAAACCAGTTGCGTCGTGTGCGCCTGTCCATTGAAATACATTGCCGAGGTTGCAAAACAGTTACGCGTGCAACTAGTTTGCAACTGGAGTTGCAAAACAGTCTCACCGTGTGCGCTGGGCCTTAAAGTTTAGAATTGTGCAATTATTACCAAGTGTATTTGCAAGAATTTGATGCGCTTTAGCGCGGATTAATTCCTTCTTTAAGAAGAAGTATGAAAACTGGGTGCCGCGTGTAGGAGTATTTGCACTCAAAAACCGGTCAAAATTATATTACGGTTTTTTGTGCAATGTGATCACATGAAAAACAATTTTCTACCTTAATTAGAGAACATCCCACTTACATATTCAATAGGAGATTTTATCTAAAACTTAACCACAATAGAGAGGGAAACAAATTAAACTGACGAGTGCGGAAGAATAGATTATGCGATTCCGACTATGTCTGGGTTAGGACTGTTGGTACAATAGGCGAGAGCGGAAGGAAAATATTTGGCTAACAATAGATAGACAATTGATCGAACTTAAAGATTAGCAAGTTTGAAAGGATTATAACGCAACTTGGCGATATGCAATTTTGACCGGTTTTCGAGGGCAAATACTCCTATGTGCGCCCGAAGGAAGGAGGAAATAGGAAAAGCCTGGACCGTGTGAAGGAAGCTCCTAACCTTAGCAGTACAAAAGTAAGTGAAGACGTTTCCATGACAACGGGAGATCTACCATTCACTTTAGAACCTGAGGTAACCTCAAATTATTATACTGAGCTGTCTGCTATTGGCAAAACTGCTACCTCTCATCAGTTTGAAGGAGAAAAAGAAGAAAAATATTTTTATTTTTACATTTAAACCAAAGCATTGTTCTGTTCAACAGCTACAAAGAGTATCAGAAATGACAACAGAGTGTTTTGATGAAAAGGAATACGCCACTGAACTGTTTCTCGAAGTAGCCAACGCATTCGACTCTGTTTGACACGACAAATAATCTCTACTCCATCATTTCCTCATTTCTCCGTGCAGGACATTCCAATGGAGAATGAAGACAACTCTCAGAACGAAGAGAGCTATCAAAGCTGGAGTACCCTGCGCGCAGGGGGGCATACTCAGCCCATTGCTCTACATTCTGTACTGCAGTGATATGCCTGAACCAGACAACTCAGCCCTCGCTACCTTCGTAGACGACACACTCATCATCACGAAGAGCACCACCCTCAACGAAGCGATTCTTCACTTGCAAGAAGCTGGAGATGAAGTGACATCCTGGTTCCGAAGATGGAAACTCGCAATTAATCCGTTTAAATCTTCAAGTAAAGTTTTTTCACTCAGAAAATTTCAAAATGAAGATTTACCAGGACTGAAAATTGGACATCATTCAATTCTCTGGACTCCAAAGGACCAGAGTATACGCTATCTCGGAGTATATCTAGACACAAGACTAACTTGGCGACATCAATGCTCCCTGGTTCGTTAAGAACAGCCAGATCCATAGGGAATTGGAGGTTGACCCATTTTTCGCTCACAAAGAATAGCTGGTGCGAAAATATCACCAAATACTTCCAGTCTCCAGCAGTTGGGTCTTTTATCAACTGACAAAAATGGCTCAAATTAAACACGGACTGTAACAGGACCTTTTAAACCTATAAATTTCACTTGAAAAATAAAATAAAATGTGTATAATACGTTTCTTGTATTAGACCAACAGTGATCCACCACTGATAGTCCAGTGCTCTATCACTGATAGTCCAGTGCTCCACCACTGATAGTCCAGTGCTCCACCACTGATAGTCCAGTTCTCCACCACTGATAGTCCAGTGCTCTATCACTGATAGTCCAGTGCTCTATCACTGATAGTCCAGTGCTCCACCACTGATAGTCCAGTGCTCCACCACTGATAGTCCAGTGCTCTATCACTGATAGTCCAGTGCTCCACCACTGATAGTCCAGTGCTCTATCACTGATAGTCCAGAGCTCTATCACTGATAGTCCAGTGCTCTATCACTGATAGTCCAGTGCTCCAGCACTGATAGTCCAGTGCTCCACCACTGATAGTCCAGTGCTCTATCACTGATAGTCCAGTGCTCCACCACTGATAGTCCAGTGCTCTATCACTGATAGTCCAGTGCTCTATCACTGATAGTCCAGTGCTCCACCACTGATAGTCCAGTGCTCCACCACTGATAGTCCAGTTCTCCACCACTGATAGTCCAGTGCTCTATCACTGATAGTCCAGTGCTCTATCACTGATAGTCCAGTGCTCCACCACTGATAGTCCAGTGCTCCACCACCGATAGTCCAGTGCTCTATCACTGATAGTCCAGTGCTCCACCACTGATAGTCCAGTGCTCTATCACTGATAGTCCAGAGCTCTATCACTGATAGTCCAGTGCTCTATCACTGATAGTCCAGTGCTCCAGCACTGATAGTCCAGTGCTCCACCACTGATAGTCCAGTGCTCTATCACTGATAGTCCAGTGCTCCACCACTGATAGTCCAGTGCTCTATCACTGATAGTCCAGTGCTCTATCACTGATAGTCCAGTGCTCCACCACTGATAGTCCAGTGCTCCACCGCTGATAGTCCAGTGCTCCACCACTGATAGTCCAGTGCTCTACCGCTGATAGTCCAGTTCTCCACCACTGATAATCCAGTGCTCCACCACTGATAGTCCAGTGCTCTATCACTGATAGTCCAGTGCTCTATCACTGATAGTCCAGTGCTCTATCACTGATAGTCCAGTGCTCTATCACTGATAGTCCAGTGCTCCACCACTGATAGTCCAGTGCTCCACCGCTGATAGTCCAGTGCTCCACCACTGATAGTCCAGTGCTCTACCGCTGATAGTCCAGTTCTCCACCACTGATAATCCAGTGCTCCACCACTGATAGTACAGTGCTCTACCGCTGATAGTCCAGTTCTCCACCACTGATAGTCCAGTGCTCTATCACTGATAGTCCAGTGCTCCACCACTGATAGTCCAGTGCTCTATCACTGATAGTCCAGTGCTCCACCACTGATAGTCCAGTGCTCTATCACTGATAGTCCAGTGCTCCACCACTGATAGTCCAGTGCTCCACCACTGATAGTCCAGTTCTCCACCACTGATAGTCCAGTGCTCTATCACTGATAGTCCAGTGCTCCACCACTGATAGTCCAGTGCTCTATCACTGATAGTCCAGTTCTCCACCACTGATAGTCCAGTGCTCTATCACTGATAGTCCAGTGCTCCACCACTGATAGTCCAGTGCTCCACCACTGATAGTCCAGTGCTCTATCACTGATAGTCCAGTGCTCCACCACTGATAGTCCAGTGCTCTAACACTGATAGTCCAGAGCTCTATCACTGATAGTCCAGTGCTCTATCACTGATAGTCCAGTGCTCCAGCACTGATAGTCCAGTGCTCCACCACTGATAGTCCAGTGCTCTATCACTGATAGTCCAGTGCTCCACCACTGATAGTCCAGTGCTCTATCACTGATAGTCCAGTGCTCCACCACTGATAGTCCAGTGCTCTATCACTGATATTCCAGTTCTCCACCACTGATAGTCCAGTGCTCTATCACTGATAGTCCAGTGCTCCACCACTGATAGTCCAGTTCTCCACTACTGATACTCCAGTGCTCTATCACTGATAGTCCAGTGCTCCACCACTGATAGTCCAGTGCTCTATCACTGATAGTCCAGTGCTCCACCACTGATAGTCCAGTGCTCCACCGCTGATAGTCCAGTGCTCCACCACTGATAGTCCAGTGCTCTACCGCTGATAGTCCAGTTCTCCACCACTGATAATCCAGTGCTCCACCACTGATAGTACAGTGCTCTACCGCTGATAGTCCAGTTCTCCACCACTGATAGTCCAGTGCTCTATCACTGATAGTCCAGTGCTCCACCACTGATAGTCCAGTGCTCTATCACTGATAGTCCAGTGCTCCACCACTGATAGTCCAGTGCTCTATCACTGATAGTCCAGTGCTCCACCACTGATAGTCCAGTGCTCCACCACTGATAGTCCAGTTCTCCACCACTGATAGTCCAGTGCTCTATCACTGATAGTCCAGTGCTCCACCACTGATAGTCCAGTGCTCTATCACTGATAGTCCAGTGCTCCATCACTGATAGTCCAGTGCTCTATCACTGATAGTCCAGTGCTCCACCACTGATAGTCAAGTGCTCCACCACTGATAGTCCAGTGCTCCACCACTGATAGTCCAGTGCTCCACCACTGATAGTCCAGTGCTCCACCACTGATAGTCCATTGCTCTATCACTGATAGTCCAGTGCTCCACCACTGATAGTCCAGTGCTCTATCACTGATATTCCAGTTCTCCACCACTGATAGTCCAGTGCTCTATCACTGATAGTCCAGTGCTCCACCACTGATAGTCCAGTTCTCCACTACTGATACTCCAGTGCTCTATCACTGATAGTCCAGTGCTCCACCACTGATAGTCCAGTGCTCTATCACTGATAGTCCAGTTCTCCACCACTGATAGTCCAGTGCTCTATCACTGATAGTCCAGTGCTCCACCACTGATAGTCCAGTGCTCCACCACTTATAGTCCAGTGCTCCACCACTGTTAGTCCAGTGCTCTATCACTGATAGTCCAGTGCTCCATCACTGATAGTCCAGTGCTCCACCACTGATAGTCCAGTGCTCTATCACTGATAGTCCAGTGCTCCACCACTGATAGTCCAGTGCTCCACCACTGATAGTCCAGTGCTCTATCACTGATAGTCCAGTGCTCCACCACTGATAGTCCAGTGCTCCACCACTGATAGTCCAGTGCTCTATCACTGATAGTCCAGTGCTCCACCACTGATAGTCCAGTGCTCCACCACTGATAGTCCAGTGCTCCACCACTGATAGTCCAGTGCTCCATCACTGATAGTCCAGTGCTCTATCACTGATAGTCCTGTGCTCCACCACTTATAGTCCAGTGCTCCACCACTGATAGTCCAGTGCTCTATCACTGATAGTCCAGAGCTCTACCGCTGATAGTCCTGTGCTCCACCACTGATAGTCCAGTGCTCCACCACTGATAGTCCAGTGCTCCACCACTGATAGTCCAGTGCTCTATCACTGATAGTCCAGTGCTCCACTACTGATAGTCCAGTGCTCCACCACTGATAGTCCAGTGCTCCACCACTGATAGTCCAGTGCTCTACCGCTGATAGTCCAGTTCTCCACCACTGATAATCCAGTGCTCCACCACTGATAGTCCAGTGCTCTATCACTGATAGTCCAGTTCTCTATCACTGATAGTCCAGTGCTCTATCACTGATAGTCCAGTGCTCTATCACTGATAGTCCAGTGCTCCACCACTGATAGTCCAGTGCTCCACCGCTGATAGTCCAGTGCTCCACCACTGATAGTCCAGTGCTCTACCGCTGATAGTCCAGTTCTCCACCACTGATAATCCAGTGCTCCACCACTGATAGTACAGTGCTCTACCGCTGATAGTCCAGTTCTCCACCACTGATAGTCCAGTGCTCTATCACTGATAGTCCAGTGCTCCACCACTGATAGTCCAGTGCTCTATCACTGATAGTCCAGTGCTCCACCACTGATAGTCCAGTGCTCTATCACTGATAGTCCAGTGCTCCACCACTGATAGTCCAGTGCTCCACCACTGATAGTCCAGTTCTCCACCACTGATAGTCCAGTGCTCTATCACTGATAGTCCAGTGCTCCACCACTGATAGTCCAGTGCTCTATCACTGATAGTCCAGTGCTCCATCACTGATAGTCCAGTGCTCTATCACTGATAGTCCAGTGCTCCACCACTGATAGTCAAGTGCTCCACCACTGATAGTCCAGTGCTCCACCACTGATAGTCCAGTGCTCTATCACTGATAGTCCAGTGCTCCACCACTGATAGTCCAGTGCTCCACCACTTATAGTCCAGTGCTCCACCACTGTTAGTCCAGTGCTCTATCACTGATAGTCCAGTGCTCCATCACTGATAGTCCAGTGCTCCACCACTGATAGTCCAGTGCTCTATCACTGATAGTCCAGTGCTCCACCACTGATAGTCCAGTGCTCCACCACTGATAGTCCAGTGCTCTATCACTGATAGTCCAGTGCTCCACCACTGATAGTCCAGTGCTCCACCACTGATAGTCCAGTGCTCTATCACTGATAGTCCAGTGCTCCACCACTGATAGTCCAGTGCTCCACCACTGATAGTCCAGTGCTCCACCACTGATAGTCCAGTGCTCCATCACTGATAGTCCAGTGCTCTATCACTGATAGTCCTGTGCTCCACCACTTATAGTCCAGTGCTCCACCACTGATAGTCCAGTGCTCTATCACTGATAGTCCAGAGCTCTACCGCTGATAGTCCTGTGCTCCACCACTGATAGTCCAGTGCTCCACCACTGATAGTCCAGTGCTCCACCACTGATAGTCCAGTGCTCTATCACTGATAGTCCAGTGCTCCACTACTGATAGTCCAGTGCTCCACCACTGATAGTCCAGTGCTCCATCACTGATAGTCCAGTGCTCCATCACTGATAGTCCAGTGCTCCATCACTGATATTCCAGTGCTCTATCACTGATAGTCCAGTGCTCCACCACTGATAGTCCAGTGCTCCACCACTGATAGTCCAGTGCTCCATCACTGATAGTCCAGTGCTCCATCACTGATAGTCCAGTGCTCCATCACTGATAGTCCAGTGCTCCATCACTGATATTCCAGTGCTCTATCAATGATAGTCCAGTGCTCCACCACTGATAGTCCAGTGCTCCACCACTGATAGTCCAGTGCTCCATCACTGATAGTCCAGTACTCCACCACTGATAGTTCAGTGCTCCTTCACTGATATTCCAGTGCTCTATCACTGATAGTCCAGTGCTCCAACACTGATAGTCCAGTGCTCCACCACTGATAGTCCAGTGCTCCATCACTGATAGTCCAGTACTCCACCACTGATAGTTCAGTGCTCTATCACTGAGCTAACCTCGCCCTCATGTCTGTTAAGAAAATAAATATTTTGTCCAATACTTCCATAAAGTTCAGATGGATTTAAAACCTCCAGATCAATTTCCAACTCAACCGAACGTTTCTGAATGTCCAAAATATACATTAGCAAGGAAAATTAATAGTATAAACTTTTATCATAAGCAGTTATGGATGTCACTTTAAAAAGGATTTTACTTTCCTAAATTAGTGTACCTGCTAACTTATGAATAGTGTACTTGCAAGCATATAAACAAGAAAATCAGCGCTACATTCTTTTTCGTGCGCATTTTTCTTAAAAACTGTATTAGTGATTGTGGTGTCGCCACTAGAGTTAGTTTTTGGGGTGGCTTTACTAGAATTAGTGATTGGAATGCCAACACTAGCGTTTGTGATTACGGATCCACCACTAGCAATAGTGATTGGAGTGGCTGCAATACCGTTAGCAATTGGAGTGTCATCACTAGTTTTAGTAATTGGTGTGCCATCACTAGAGTTAGTGATTAGGAAGCCACCACTAGCGTTAGTGATTGGAGCGCCATCACTAGTTTTAGTAATTGGTGTGCCATCAGCAGAGTTAGTGATTAGGGAGCCACCGCTAGCGTTAGTGATTGGAGTGCCATCACTAGTTCTAGTAATTGGTGTGCCATCAGTACAGTTAGTGATTAGGGAGCCACCACTAGCGTTCGTTATTGGAGTGTCATCACTAGTTTTAGTAATTGGTGTGCCATCACTAGAGTCAGTGATTAGGGAGCCACCACTAGCGTTAGCGATTGGAGTGTCATCACTAATTTTAGTAATTGGTGTGCCATCACTAGATTTAGTGATTAGGGAGCCACCACTAGCGTTAGCGATTGGAGTGTCATCACTAGTTTTAGTAATTGGTGTGCCATACATCGAAATGCAACATGCGTTGGTTAACAATAATACCCCGAGTCTCCTGGAGAAATGTCAGTAGCTTGTCTGTAACTTCAGAGAGGATTATCTCCTTATAGGATTAGGACGCTGACTTTCCTGGAAGTAGTGCATACAACGCAGGACGTGTATGGGGTTTATACAATATTTTATAATTAGAATCAACAAAAGAAAAGAAACGAGAAGTCTATGTCACATAATGTTCTGATTTGAAATACTGACAATGAAATTATTTGAAAGTGGATGGTTGCTGATGCAATCTTTCGAACAGCTTTAAATTTGTATAATTCAAACATAACTTAATCCTTTTTCTTGTTAGATATGTCTTTATTAATATTAGCTGAAGGATTTCCTTTATCATTAGATAACAATCAGGCACGTGTTTCACTGTTTCATGAAATAAGAATGTCCAATAATTCCTGAGAGTAATTGTCATTAAACGTGGAGATTGTGAACAGTAAGGACATTTGGAGGACGAACTGTTACTCGAACATTGAACCGTCTGATATGTCTTCAGCTGTATTTGTTGCTACAAAATAGTGCCAAGCAAAATTTCTAACAAAACTTAACTGTAGCTGCTATATCGCACTAGAATTTTTAGAGTGACAAAACTCAACTTAAAATGTGTCACTCTTGCCTACGTAGGGGGTTTAGCATTAAGCCTGATAGAGTGACACAAGTGCCTTCTGGTGTACAAGCTCTGAAGCTAGGTACATACAGTTTTGATGGGTGATAAAGACATATTTACCATGTCTTTCATAGTCATATCTATGATGGTGTGAACAAAACCGATTTTTGAGTTGTGTCACTTTAGAAATACTAGTGCTATATGTTGGATATTATGAGGGAATATCAGTCTATGATGCAAATGCAACTAAAATATGACTACAAGCTCTGTATGCTACTTAATCTTGTTGCCCCAAACCATTTCAACTTATGGTTCCACGTAATATACAACATTTTCCCGAACCCTTCAATTTTATTCTTTCAATTCAATTGTTAATCAAAGGAACAAAAATATTACTCCTCAATTGTATTGTACACTTATTGTATTTGTTAGATTGGTTAAAATGTTTTAAAATACTGACGTATTCCTAATTCTACGGGAAGAATTCAGCTTTTAGACCATTAGCTTCAGGTAATTCCTAAGCCCCCATGGTGAATTTTTTAAAATAAACCTTAGATGAAAATATTCATCCTGCCATAACAAACCCGTATCTACACGACAAAAAGTCACCATGCTAGCAAATCTACGTAGGAAAGTCCATGAGTTGCACAGATTCCCATATTTTCTGTACGTGTGTTAGTTTTATAGATACGCATTGTTTATGTTAAACATGATCCGCTTTTGGTGAAAGGTACGAGTGAAAGATCTGTATGGACATTGGAAAGGATGTTAGATTTGAAGGAGTAGCCTTGGCGAGGACAAAGCGCCCAGGACTCAGGGATCCTTGGATTATAGACAGCTGATGTGGTTATGCCATGGTGACGGGGAGGGGGGAGAGGGGACTTGAAAGCAGAGCTAAATAAAACCTCAACTATTGGCAGACCTGATTTCCCGGCTGAGTGGACCTGAGCTTTCGCAAACAGCTGGTCTTTCAGGGAATACGTCGCCGGCCAAATACAGCCTCTGACCTTTAGGGGTAAAACCTTCATCGATTTGGGGAGGGCTTCACTTCCTTTTTATCTCCGGGAGAAACAATAACACTGGCTGAGAGGGAGAAAGAGAGAGTGTGTGTGTGTGAGAGAGAGAGAGAGAGAGAGAGAGAGAGAGAGAGAGAGAGAGAGAGAGAGAGAGAGAGAGAGAGAGATCCACTAGATAAAACGGACTATGAAGTAATAGGCCAATTCGCAGGTCAAATTTCAAATTACTCCAAGAAATATCCCCAAAAATAAAAGCAAACCAGATTAAAGATGACCTAGACCATATCAACACAACATCCTACAGTACCATATATTCATTCATACCTACAACAGCTACCTTCTAATAAATATGGAAATAAATAGACACAGAAGCATCAGTCAACTAAGATTAGCGAACAAGAATATACTTTACCTCAGCATCCACCGTCAAAGATTCAAAATATAAATGAATAAAATATGCACCAACTGTGAATTGTAACAAGAAGACCTGGAGCATCTGCTGTGGATGTCCTGAATACTCCAATCTCAGAAATACTCTGAAACCAATTATTGATGAGCACACCAACAACTCTCCAACATATTATTTCCTGACCACCTCTAAAATCACAGATATAAATGCCTTTTGCATTTATTTAGAAAATGTAATGAAGAAACGAGGAAACCGCAACGTATAGTGGCTGAACCGAACAATCAGTTCTTAATTAATTTATATTATAAAAGCTTATATTATTTTATGTTTTATAAGAGTCTTCTCTAATTTACTTTCCATTAATTGTATATACTTACCCCGACCATATTTTTAAGAACAACTTTCAATTACAAATAAATATTATTATAATGGGGGGTTTTCTCCTCAGTCTCCTGGGATAAATTCTTTCGGGGGCTATTGCCAACTAAAAGAATTGTTTGGTTTTGTGTTTTACGGGCGTTTTTAAAAATATTCTTACCGTTCTGGTGGTATCAAGCAGTACCGCTCGTTGGGCATATTTGATAAGTTCCTCCGACAGTTTCAGATAGGCATTTGCGGAAATCGTGGTTTTCGGAATGAGCCCGTTGGTCGAGATTATGAGGGCTGTTATCCTTGCGGAATCCAACTTATACAGGTCTTTCAGCTCTATGGCTAACTCCTGATACTTGCGAAGTTTATTTTATTTATTTATTTATTTATTAAAAGTTTCGCAGTTTTTAGCGATATACTCTATAACAATAAATGATGATTACATAAATGATGATAACAGTGATTACAATAAATGGTGATTTAACAATAAATGGAGATATGATGATTTGACAGTAAATGGAGATATGATGATTTGACAATAAATGATGATTACATGATTACAGAATTCATACACATATACACACATATATACATATGCTTATATTATTGCACTATATCTATGTTAATTGTTTATATTTACATTATACATACATTATACATTATTAATATCTATAGACTTATAGCGTTCATTAATATATCTATATAATTTTTTTTATTCATTAATATTCTTATTAATACATTATTCCTTATTATTATATATATACTTATATTACACATTATTATTATTATTACATTATTCCTTATTATATATATATACTTTTATTACACACTATTATTATTACATTATTCCTTATCATTATCTATATACTTATATTGCTTATCATTATATTATACATACATTATACTTATCATTATCTATACATTATACTTATCATTATCGATACATTATACTTATCATTATCTATATACTTATATTATTTCATTATTCCTTTTCATTATCTATATACTTATATTACACATTATTACTACATTGCTTGTTATTATTGTTATTGTTTTTCGCTACAGAGTAATTCACCAATTAATATGTATTTAATGCTGCAATTTGTTCATAGCAAACAGTTTAGTTTGTGTCTGTATTGTTTATGTTCAGATTTAGTTAATGCTTGAAAATAGATTGGTGTAATGTTATCCTCAAAGATAGATATATCCGCTTTTCAGATTACCTGTATAGATAATGTTAGACAGATACGTAAGTAGAGGGCCTTATTATGTGACGTAATGTCAAAGTTTGTTAAATATATTATTGCGAAGTTTCTCGGCATCTGATTTCCGGATATTCTCATCGTTGGGATTGCGAAGTCAATAATATCGGCTGTATTATTTCCCTTGTCAATGATAAGAATATCCGGTTTATTATGATGGACAGTACGGCCCGTTAACATTGCTTCGTCCCAATAAATTTTATTGTACCTTTCTCTAAAAGTCTTCTTGGGACGTAGCGGTAATAAGGGACCACACCATCCAACATACCATATTTTTCTGCGAGCGCTAGATGATATATTTTGGCCACGATATTATGCCGCTGAAGATAATCTGATCCCGCAAGGATCTCACAGCCCCCCGTAATATGCTGGATGGCTATTACGAAACCCTCTGTTTCGGGAAATAGCCTTCTAGAGGTCAACCACGCTACCGACCATGAGAGCACCACCTCCGGATCAAATAACCGACTTTGGTATCGCCCGTGTAATGCTTTCTTTAGCCACGTGCCAAGGTGATCCGATTCTGTCGTAATTTCCGGCCTGTTGCTTGTTTTCAATTTTAAGGCTGTATAATTCTCGTCCATTTTGACCATTTCCTTGAAAAGACGATTCTCGATTGCCATTATGTAGCTCCTCAGGTTAATTTCCTGGGAGCGACATAAGTCTTGAATATTTGCGACACCTCGTCCTCCTTTATTCCTTGGTAAATACAGCCTTTCAATTGACGATATGGGATGGTGCATACGTGCCTTAGTCATCTCTGTTCGTATGAGACGATCCAGTTCTTGTAACGATGTATCCGACCATTTGATGATTCCGAAGCTGTAAATCAGTGATGATATTGCCCATGTATTAATTGCCTTTATTTTCTGCCTGCCATGTAGATAGTTTTTTAAAATCAGACGCAAGCGCTTAAGAAGCTCAGCCTTCAGTGCATATGAACTCGAAGCGTTAAGATTTTGTTTCGCGCGAATTTCGCTTGAAAAATCATTTCCCGTTCGACAGATACTCCTAAGTAACGAACTCGACTTTTTAAATTGGACGAATGATTTTGTACCAAATTTTGTAAAAATTGGACCTTTATGAGCTAGTGGGTGAGCGAACAGATAATATATATATATATATATATATATATATATATATATATATATATATATATATATACAAATTTGAACCACTTTTTATTTTAGTCACCTATGGATTCTGAAACGTGAAATTTTCTAGCCGGCACTTTTGGATTGTGCCATGAGGTCAACCTCATAAGCGTGTTTCCTCCCTATGGAGCCATTCAATAGAGTATAGACATTGTAACATCTGCCCTGTGAATGAATCATAAAGGAGAGAGTGTAGGAAGAACTCCCCAGACCTGGGGTGTAAATAATGAATGGAGGGTGTGAGGAAGATATTTCACACTTAGTAGAGACACTGACGAAGCGCTGGGGCTCGTGTAAAGGGTTCGAATCACGAGGACATAGTAGTTAGGAAGGAGTCCTTTGTAATTTCAACACTAAAGTGGCTGCTCAAATTAGGCGAGAAAATCGGTGATTTTTAGCTGGTTTTCTCTGTGTTTTCGATTTTTTTGTTGTTGTTTTTTGCATTTTAACAGGAAAATGGTTATTCCTGTTAATTTAATTATGTAAATGTCAAATATTTTCGTAATAGAGGTTCCTAAAGATTGAAGAGACCGAGTGAGAAATTTATAATTAAAGTTAGCTACAGCTTTCGCTGCATTGCGGCGCCTAAAATAGCAGTTTTCTTCAATGTCAATCCCGTAAGTGCCTATTATATTCTATATTATGTATTATTGCTAAGAAGAAATATTATCCATTCATATGATTACAATTTATACAATGTATCTAGCGTGCTTACACCTTCCCTCCATAGGGAGAAATCCCGCTTATGAGGTAGTAATTAAGGGTGTTTCAAATATATATATATATATATATATATATATATATATATATATATATGTGTGTGTGTGTATGTGTGTATATGCCTGTCTGCTCACTCCCCGGCCCAAAAATCATCTGATTTTTATGGTATTTGGTACAAAAACCTTATATCATCCAATATAAAATATGTACATTTTGGTTGCGTTCGGAGGTAAGGAAGTATTAGAAAAAGTC
The DNA here is from genome assembly GCA_946811695.1 of Gonocerus acuteangulatus. Lineage (NCBI taxonomy): Eukaryota > Metazoa > Arthropoda > Insecta > Hemiptera > Coreidae > Gonocerus > Gonocerus acuteangulatus. The sequence goes on from OX328131.1 coordinate 51,504,312, forward strand.
CGACTCGCAGGAACTGCTTCATCTTAGCGCGGTTACCTACATCTCGAAGAAATGGAATAGATTAGCATCGCAAAGCACAGGAAACTGACAGTAGCCAACTTACACAGAAGCGGATAGTTCTTAATCTATAAGTCAATACAATTATGTACTGACAACGTAATTACTCTTCGAATCCTGCTGACAAGGCTCTATTCTAAACAACCAAAAGTTCGTTGTCATTTTAAGTATCTTGTTTTACTAGCAAATTCGTTTTACTGTTATAATCAACTGTAAATATGTACTTCATGGCGAATAAAATTCCATTCTGTCGTGGGTCAAATCTTTCTATAAAATAAGAAGTAATGATAACTTCAGTTGGAGGCTATGTGGAAGGTTATATAGATATGAGAATTCAAAACAAACTATGCATATGTCATCATGATTAGCCACAGCCATCTTGATTACCACAACCACTCCAAACTTATTACCAATACCTTTCACCGTTTCTTAACTTATTTTACTACAGTACTAATTTTACTAATAACTGCAATTTAAAACAAAAAACAACCATTTAAAAAGTGAGATAAACAAAAAGAAAAACCCTTTCAATACAACAAAACAAACACTTTTCAAGTTTTAAGCGCTTATATCTCTGATTGACGCTGCCCCATCGAATATTGCTTCAGAACCTTTTTTGTAGTGAATTGAGTAAGCATTTGAATGGTCACCTTCCACTTACCACGATATCCCGATCGTTATCGAGATAAATTTTATTATATACATGTACAAATAATAAGTCCTTGAGAAATTCACAATAAATTTACATGAGCTTGGATATAATCCATCAGCTAAGCGACACCACATAATATAATACACATGAAAATAAAACAAAAACAATATGAGTGATTTTGAGCAACACAAAAACAAATAAATAAGTAAAACAAAAATTGATCCTCCTTAATCCTGATAATCAAATTTAAAATTCATAGCCTCTTTAACGTAGTGGTATAGTTTTGAGTAGTCCTGGCCATTCAAATAGTCTATTTCTTGCGTGTGGGTTAATCTATTATTGTGGAATATGTTTACTCTTATTTCGGAGAGGATGTTGCAAAGAGAGCAGAGGGCACTATCATCAGAACTCCAAGGCTTCCTGTTCAGGTTTATCGTTTCTGTTCTGGCTCGCATGATGGTCCTTATCATTTGAAGGCTGTTAGTGTCGTTGATATAAGACAGCTGCTTACATTAATTATGTAAGCTGATTAATACATAAGCCGTTATCGAGATATTTACGAAAAATGTATGAAGATCCGAAAACTTTTCATGTCTATTAATAAAATAATTTTTTTTCACATACTTCCTTCACTCCAAATATAACCAAAATTTAAACATCATAGTTGGGATTAATTTCAAAGATGTAGAAAATATTTCAATTGAATCCCGCGATTCTAAGTACCCACAAAAAAATAATGACTTACAAAAACATTGATTCCGCTTTTATCAGAAACGGTTACAGATATCGCCTTAAAAATGGTTTCCTTTTTACCTGCAAGTACCTGCAAGCATATGAACTCAAAAATGTAAGCATTATGATTTTTTTTGCGTGAATTTCGCCCCAAACACTATCTTCCAGTGGGCGGATTCAGCTGGTTAACGAACTTAACCTTTCAAATTAGACGACAGATTATTGTACCAAATTTCATAAAAATCGGACCATTTTTGAGCTTGCTAGAGAGCGAACAGACAAGCATATATATATATATATACAAATTTGAACCACCTATATTTTCGTGATATACGGGGTCTGAAACGAGAAAGTTTCTAGTCGGCACTTCCGGATTACGTCGTGAGGTCAACATCATAAGCGGGTTCTCCTTACGGAGGTAGGGAGTAACCGCACTAAAAAAGGTATTAACAGTCGTGGAAAGTTTTCGGATCTTTATATATTTTCTTTACTTCTTTAGTGGTTGTTTTTGTTTTAAATTGAACAGAAAAATGAGTATTTTAGTAAAACAAGGTAAGAAAATGAGAATTATATTGGTAATAGTGTTTTCCTCGAGCCTACTATATATATTTAAGATTTTATTTTATATTTTTCTCGAAAGATCAGAACGTACAAATAACTTCCTACTAGGGATAACTAATAGCACTAGGGATATGAAAGGAATAGCGCTAAGATGACGCAGCTCCTGCGAGTCAAACCTTTTTCATCTTCTCCGTAAATTGGTGGTGTTCGGTGAGAATGTGTTCCAGAGTGAGTGAAGCGTTGTCGAATTGAGAACATGTAGTGGGGATGTGAGCTCATTTAGACACTAAGAATGGCTCAATTTTCTATGGCCTAGTCTTAATCTGGACAGGACTATCTATTTAAATGAATATTCCAGTTAGTATTTAAATTAAAAGTATTTATTGATGTAGATAACTGATATTTCACTAGTGATAAATTAAGAACATACATGAATGAGAGGGGAAGAGAAAGGGTGAACCTAAACTAACTTTTTTTTTTTATTTATTTATTTGTTTAATGTGTCGTCAACCACTATGGGGTCATTAAACACAAGATTATAGATGTTTATTTGTTTAATTGATTCTATTGGCGTTCCGCGAAATTAACCAGAAAGAGTGGGGGAATGGAATTATAATTTTATTTTAAGGTTATTATTTCGGATGATTTTAATTTTAATGTTTGTTTACGATATTTTTGAGGTGATTTAAATATTTAGATTATGATATTTGTTATGGTGTCACATATTTGAGTATGTATTTATATTTAATTTATATTTTTAGATATTATTTATTAGTTCACTTGATGTTAAAAATTCGAATAGCTTATTGATCTGTTTGTGATGATCCGCTAATATTTCAGCAATTCTATCAGATAGCTGGGCTTCTCTTCTGTGTTTCTCATAGATTTTACAATTAATCAACAGGTGGTGAACGGTGATGATTTGGTTACATTTTTCACAAATTGGAGGGGCGCCTCGGGACATTAGATATGAGTGGGATAATCTCGTATGGCCGATCCTAAGGCGAGTCAGGATGCGTTCTTCTTTTTAGTTGGCCGAATTGATGTTTGCCAAGGTGTTACTTGTTTTTTTATAATTCGTAATTTATTATCAGTTACTTTTTTTTACTAAGTCATAAAGATGTAGGTAAGACGACCGTTGTTTCTCTAGTTCGCCTTTTAATACTCTCACAGTTTCCAGTTAAAGTGAATAGCAGCATCATCTATGACAAATTCAATGTTCTAATTCATGGGCGAATCCAGGGTCTGATACTCCCCTCTTAGCATTTTGTCGCCCATAAATCATTGAATTTTAATTGCATACATTTTCTGTCAGGTTTATGAATCACCATTCCATAGAGTAAACATTCGGCTTTGAGATCCTGAAGCACCTATTTGGACTTACGGACTTGAACTCTGGCCAACAACTAAAACATACAGAGAATACAGGAATTCCAATCCAAAATCCTTCGCAAAATAGCCAAAGCTCCTTTCTAAGGTTCCAATAACGACCTCAACATCCCTTTTGTTCAAGAACTGGCAAAATCCCGCTTCCTAACCTTTCATTCCAAATTGTCTTTCCATCCCAAACCCAGAGCACAAACACTTTCCTCCTAAACCCACCCAAAAACCCCGCCTAGAAGGCAAAGGAGACTTTGGCCTCGTGATCAGGTAACTTACTAAGGACAAAAAAAGTATTCCAAAGTAGGAAGTACCGATATTGATTGTCTCCTTCCAAAGGATACATTTTTGTATGTATTATTATTGAAATTTGTGAGCATACTTACCTAATGTACATTACAAATGTACATATTGCACTAATATTTGTAAAGTGATACAACTCAACTGAAAACGTGTCACTCTTGCCTATGTAGGAAGAGTGACACAATTGCCCTCTGGTGTACGAGCACAAGCTCTGAAGCTAGGTACATATAGTTTTGATGGTTGATAAAGAGATATTTACTATATCATAGTCATAAATGAAAAATTATTGATTCAATTGATTTTTGAGTTGTGTCAGTTCAGAAATACTAGTGTGATATGATATATAAACGTATTACAATAAAAAAAAAAATCTCTTCTGATGCACTTCAATAACTTTGACTTGGATTTCCCAACATCCGGATTTTAGGATCCGCCCTTTCTCTTCCAAGGTCCTGATATGGAAGGAGTCATTCATTGTATGGTTCCATAAATGTTAGGATATCTTCAGGTTTTTAGTAAACTAGCCTTTCACAGGAAAGGCTATTTGGACACAAATAGAAACGGCGTCCATTCCACAAACAGACTTGCGGAACGAGATTAAATCTATTGGCCATCTTAGAGACTTGAAACTAGTAGAGAAATATTGACAAGTTGTCTCTAGACGGACTGTGTATACAGCTTGCTGACAGTGTAAACACCCCGTCAGAAGGCTGTCTATAGACTTTGGTGGAATTCACTCTCCGACAAAGTCTAGGAGCAGCATTGTAGTGGGTACGATTCCCGCAACATCTCTGGACAATCCAGGATACGGTTAAATACATTTATACCTTCCTGTGTTATGCAGAGGCAGTTGATATAAAATTGAAATAAACTCCATTACATGATTATATAATGATGTAAAGTCATCAATGAGTTCGAGTTATTCTAATTATAAAGAACATCAACAAAAAAAATTGAGACATTATTCAAAATGGCTGTCGATTCAAAATGGTCGTGAGAATCTGAATGTTTCAGTGTAGCCAATTTATCTTCAACAGAACTTTTAACCTTTTGACCAAATTTTGAAATTTGACTATTTTGACTTAGCCTAGGAGATTTCCCGCATCAAGGCCCTACCTGTGTGCCAAGTTTGGTCAAAATCGGTCAAACTGTGTAGATTTGTATAAGGAACAAACAGACAGACACGTTTTATATATATAGATTTCTTTACGAGCTACAGCACTGAGCGCCTGGAGGTCGTCAACAATGCAGAAATGGACGAGTGGCAAAAAATGCAAAGTCCTAATATCAAATCATCCCATAAGCTATGTCGGTGGACTGTAGAATGTATCGATCCAAGTTTTTCTGCTAGCTCTTTGACTGTTACAAGAGGATTTTCTTCTAGAATAGCCTGCAGGACTTGGTCGTCAAGCTCTGTTGGTCCACCTGTACGAGGCTCGTCGCCAAGCTTACGGTTTCCCGCTCGGAATCGTTCAAACCACCGCTGCACTTGTCACTCACTAATGACATCTCCGTCATATATTTCCACAATGTTTCGATAAGCTAAAGCAGCATTTTCTCCTTTATTGAATTTCCAAAGCTTATCATGGCGTTAGTGTTGTCGTGGGAGATCCATTTCAAGTTAAATTTCAACACAGAAAAATGTGTTTCCCTATCCAAAACATGATAAATAGAATGGTATTTAATGCTAGAATGCAAAAAAAGAAATTGAAAATGAGGAGCATAAGCAAACAGAATAATAAAAAGTCCGACTCGCAGGAACTGCATCATCTTAGCGCGGTTCCGTTCATATCCCTTTTTTCATTTGAAAAGCTTAGAATAGAAAAAGATAATATTTGGTTCGGCATTTGTTTAAATGGGTTTATGACTTTACCTGGTCGGGTCCGCCAGACCCCAGAATCTTCTTCTAGAGATACCTATTTCATACGTTTCAATGCATTGAAAAATATCAAAAATTTTCACATTTTCTTGTGTTCTTCTACTATAGTAATAATTCTACAAATAAAATCAATTAAAAAATAAAATAAAAAACCAACAGCATAAAGGCAATTGAAAATATTCAAAAGACGTCATCGAATCTCTTTCTCTTGGCAAGCTATATTCCTAACAATGAATTGGTTTCTTTTATTTTACTTAATCTGTTTTATTGTCAAATACATTATCCAACTATAAGCAATTAAAAAATAACAAGGAATAAAAACAGACAAAAAGAACCGTTCGAATAAACGAAATCAATTACTTCAAAGTTTAAGCACTTATTTCTCCGATTGACATCGCTTATTCAAAACTTTCTTCAGAACCTTTTATGTAGACCATTTAGTAAGCTTTCGAATGGTAACCTTTCGCTTCCCAAGATTTTTAACCGTTTTCGAGATAATAATGAAAGTAAACGATGTTCCCAAAACATTTCATTATTTCTAGCAACAGAAAATTGGTCTCATTTTACCTATCCTGTTTTACACACAAATACATTTTCCTAACATAAGAAATTTAAAAAAATAAAAAGCAATAAAAAACTAAGGGAAAGAGACAAAAATTACAAAAAGAACGAAAAAAAAACCGTTCATAAGAACTAAACAGACGTATTTGATGTTTTAAGCACTTATTTCTTCCATTGACATAACCTAATCAAAAATTGTTTTTAAAATCTTTTTTGTAGAGAATTTAGAAAGCTTTCAAATAGTTTCGATCCACTTATCAAAATTTCCCAACCGTGTTCGAGATATTAATGAAAGTATACAAAGTTCCCAACACTTTTCGTGTCTGTTCATAACATATTTTATTCTAACCCTTCCTTAACTCCAAACGTAACCAAAAGTTTAACATATTAGTTTTGATGAAATCCGAACATGCAGAAAATGTTTCAAATGAATCCCATGATTTTAAGTACCAAAACCAAAAACGTTATTCAGCAACTATTTTTCCAATTTTCTCGAAAACGGTTAAAGCTATCGCCTTAAAAATGGTTTCATTCGTTTTCCTAGGCCAAGAAGCCGATAAAACGAGTACTTGTATGCATATGAAGTAAGCGGAACGATTTTTTCGCGCGACATTCGCTCCAAAAACCATGTTCCGGTGGGCGGATTCTGCTGGTTAACGAATTAGACCTTTCAAATTAGACGAAAGATTTTTGTACCAAATGTCATCAAAATCGGACTATTATTGAGGCCGGAAATGCGCGAACAGGCATATATATATATATATATATATATATATATATATATATATACATATATATATATATATATATATATATATATATATATACATATATATATATATATATATATATATATATATATATATATATATACATATATATATATATATATATACATATATATATATATATATATATATATATATATATATATATATATATATATATATATATTTATATATATATATGTTTATTTATTTGTTTCAGACCCGTAACTTAGGCGATGGTCTCTTTTCATAGGTCTAATCTATTAAAAATCAGTCACAGTCTGGAAAAAAAAATAACAAAGAAAAAAAAATAATAATAAGACGAAAAAAATAAAAAATAAAATAATAAATAAAAAAAAAAAATAAAATATATAATCAACAATATGAAAAAATAAACAAAAAATTAGATAAAACAATAAGCAATAAGATAAAATAAAAAAGTTAAAACATAAGTGCCAAAAAATAAATAATGTAACTACAAATTTTACTTTTGTTCAGGACAAATGTTAATTTAAAGGTTGTTGTTGAATTTAAGACTTAAATTGAGATTCTATTATATTTAAATTGAGGTTTTTTAAATTCGAGAGTAAATGTTGTTAGTCTTTAAATGTTGGAGTATTGTGTAGATGTAAGGGCTACCTGGTGATAATATGTCAACTAAGTTATGTGGTATTTGTAAGTTGTCTCTCATTCTACAGTCTATTAGTATGCGTTTTACTGTAAGATCCTCGTTACAATGTCGGCATCTTGGCCTATCTGTCTTTTGCATTAGACATCCATGAGTTAGTAAGCATATGCATATATTTGTCTTTTCGCGGTTTAGCACAGCGAATAATGGTCCGATTTTGATGAAATTTGGTACAAAAATCTTTCGTCTAATTTGAAAGGTCAAATTCGTTAACCAGTAGAATCCGCCCACCGGAACATGGTTTTTGAAGCGAAATTAGGGCGAAATAATCGTCGCGCTTACTTCATATGCTTGCAAGTACTCGTTTTATTGGCTTCTTTGCCTAGGAAAACGAAAGAAACCATTTTTAAGGCAATAGCTTTAACCGTTTTCGAGAAAATTGGAAAAATAGTTGTTGAATAACGTTTTTGGTTTGGGTACTTAGAATCATGGGAATCACTTGAAACGATTTCTGCATGTTTGAATTTCATGAAAACTAATATGTTGAATTTTGGTTACGTTTGGAGTTAAGGAAGAGTTAGAATAAAATATTTTATTACCAGACATATAATAATATCTCGAAAATGGCTGAGAATCTTGGTAAACCAAAGGTTACCATTCGAAAGCTTACTAAATGCTCAACAAAAAAGGTTCTGAAGGAAGTTTTGATTAAGCGATGTCAATCGGAGAAATAAGTGCTTAAATCTTTGAAGTAATTGATTTCGTTTATTCGAACGGTTCTTTTTGTCTGTTTTTATTCCTTGTTATTTTTTAATTGCTTATAGCTTGATAATGTATTTGACAATAAAACAGATTTGGTTAAATAAGAAAAACAATTCATTTTAAGAAATGTAGCTTTCAAAGAGATAGATTCGAAGGCTTTCCAACTGCCTTTATTTATGGGGGCCTTTCTGTGGTTGGCTGACTAATTCAGGTGTATAAAATAATAACTGTTTCTATTTTAATCTTTCCAAATTAGACCAGGGATAAGAACGGAACCGCGCTATGATGACGCCGTTCCTGCGAGTCAGACTTTTTTGTGAATTTGTCGGAGTGCTTCTGTGTCAAAGGTATTCTTTAAATCTTTGATCTTACAAGACTAAACATCCGTTTTTGAATATTTTTATTTTTTTATAATGGATAACTTTTTAAAGGTATATGGAATATTTTGGCAAAATAATGACTTCTATAGAGACAAGCATGTAAAAATGCTTTTGATTTATAAACGGATGTCAGATTTGTTTTAGCACATTGAAAAAACCCTATGTTCACGTTTTGGGAAGATTCCAAAAAATATATATATATATATATATATATAAATATATATATATATATATATATATAGTTAAATGTTAGAAAAAGCATAACATAAAAAAATGTTCGTTTGAATCAGTGAGAGTCACGTCGTGCTCTCCCCTTGTTAGCCTGCTCCAGGAAAATGGTTTTGGTCGCTAATTATACTGAAGTCTATGTTATTAAAATGATTTGTTGATAGAGTGCAAAGAGGTAATTACTACACACTCAGAGCAAGAGAGCAGAGCCTTTCCTACCTCCCTGTTGGGAGTTATTAAACCGGATTGAGGATGTAATAACAGCCGATTGAGGAAGCTTCCAGGATTTGAGGTGGAAATTCTACCGCTCTATTTGTACGAGATGTAATTATGTGCTAGGAATTTACACCGCTGTTGGACTATATTATGTAGGACTATATTATACACAAAAGGGGTATAACATACAGAATATAACACAAATAAATTTTGTAGCTTTAATTAAAATTAGCTCCATTCTATTTATTCCACTTGCGAGTGTAAAAGTTCGATTGTGAAATAGTTTGATATATTTATTTATTTAAATTTTTACGTGCATTATTATCAACTACGAATTTTGGGACGGGTGATGTATAGGTTACCACCCTTTTCTAGCCAGGACAGGGCTGATGCATTTTCTTTTTTCTAAAGAAAAGCCACCACCCCATAGTGGGAATCGATCCCACGATCTTTGGCAAGGACTGTTAAGTGCTCACGCCTATATACTCACGGTGACTGGGCCTCCAAAATAATTTAAAAAAGTCCCAAATCGTCAGCTTGTATTTAAATGTTGTTTAGTGTAACCAACAGTCTAGTGATGGTTAGTTTTTATTAATATATATATATATATATTTATATATATATATATATATATATATATATATATATATATATATATTTATATATATATATATATATATATATATATATATATATATATATATATATATGTATATAATAATAACCTCTATCCTGCTAGTAAGGGTGGTTACCAATAGATGGCCCGCCCCAAAAAAAGATGATAGAAAAAAATAATAAAAAGAAAACGTTGAATAAAGTATTAGTAAAAAAAAAAAAAAAAAAATGATAATCATTTTTCATTAGTTTCTATAAATAAATGAAATGATAAAAATTGCTAATCTGTTTTATTAGAACAAACAAAATATTTGAATAAATGAATAATAATTGGCTTTCAGCAATTTTGGTAACTATTGAAAGTAGTAAAATCGAATGACGATTTGGATAATATTTTTCACTGATGTTTACTTGAGAAGGTATTATTTTAATGTTAAATCTTCATTCTGAGTTTAATTATTGATATATTTTAAGAATGTGACAAATAAAAAATATTATAACTTTTTTATTTATATTTTATTGTCTTGCAAATTAATACTTTTAATATACAGGGTGTCCCGCATTGAGATGTCGTAACTTTAGGGGTTTATTCTGCACCTCTTTTGTAGTTCAGGGACGCAGAACTGAGCGTTCTATCTGAAAATGTAGGAAAGCTACTCAAACTACTACTGTCTATTTTAAAAACTACTGTGTTTTTTTAAAAAAATAATTTCTGATCAATGTATCGTAAAAAACAACGAAATTTTAAGAATTATTGAAAAATTACCATGTAAATTAAGAGCTATATTAAAAGCCATATAGATAAGTCTGTTTAATATTAGAATTTTATTAAATTATTCAATATTTTCCTAAACAGTTATTTTAGACTTAGGGGTTTGCCTCCACCTAAAAAGTTTCATTATTTAATAATTTATTTATTTATTTATTTATGAGCGACCGTAACTAAGGCGACTCGCTCAGAACAAAAATTACATATATAATATACATACGAAAATTACATCTAATTAAATACAAGTAATTAAATACATCTAATTAAATACAATCTTATTTTACACATTTTTGGCCAAATATACAAATTGAAATTTATTTACACATCTATTTATAAGAGAATACAATATTACAATATACTTGAATATATGAAAAATCAATATTATAATAATGCATGAAGTTTATACACATAATCAATTAAGTTGGTTGAAGGAGGTTTCACACTCCTGTTAGTTTTATATTGTCAAATGTAAGTCGGGAATTGGCCATTCCCGACTGACACACTCTTATCTCATGACAAGACAGGACAGACCGACATGTACACAGTGTAACACACCGCTGACTATAAAGCACATACTCACTGAATGTTTATTATTTAATAAGCTTGAACGTAGTGCCTCGTAGTTTTAGAAAAAAAGTATTTGAATCTATTTTTTTCTGATTTCTAAAACTAATATTGTGCCTTAGCTTGAAGGAGCCATTCTCAACACATTCATTAATTTCACACGATGACGGTGATGTCCCATCCTTCCCACACTACATAACTGAATACAAGTGGCTGGTTGCCCAGCTGATAATTGAAGAGTGGGGACAGAACAGCTGAACAGTGAATTCACTAACCGTTCCCACACTACGTAAACACACTCTTTGCTCTGTATAAGGGTAGAAGACACTTAGGAATCAAGGAAAGAATTCAGAGGGACATATTGGAAATAACGACCATTATTGTAAATACAATATTGTTATGCACAAGTATTATATTGTTATGTCTTGTGGATGTTATTTTATTAAATTTGTAGTAATAATTCTATTCTATTTAATAAAATTTAATATCAGTTAAACATATATTACTCGACTGCCTTCTTATAACGAACTTGGACATACCACGGGACATTACTGCCCTACTTACTGACAGTAGCCACTATATTGACGACATACTTACACATTTAAAAAACGTAAACCTGTACGACAAAATATAAAAATCCGATAATTCCTTTATTTAAAAATTAAATAATTTTATCATTTATCTCATATTTCAATTGTTGAATTATTATTTTTTTCTATTTATTATATTTTTTTTTATTACATGTAAATAATATGTAAATAGTAATACAGCATACTTAACTGGCGTAGGATAACAACATATCTATGAACAGCATATAGCTACAAAGTTACTCGATGCAATTCACCTCAAAGTGGTGCGTCGTTAAACTAAATAAATAAAAAAAAAAAAAAAAAAAAATTCTGCTAATAAGTTAACTGGGTTATATATTACAATCATTTGAAATTGTATACAAAAAACTGTCTTCTATAAAAAGCGAAAAAAAAAAAAAAAATACATTTAAATGAAAGGCCCCCTCAAAAGTTGCTTGAAATGTTACCCCGTTTTCCTAGGAAAAATCTATAGAAATCTTTGGGTGAGAGAAAAATGATTATTCCTGTGGACTAATAACTATTTGGCCAGTAGAAGTTTAAATGTCTACAAATACGGCATTACGGAGGACGTCTTGTCTTTGAGTTCTCATGAGCTAGCACTGCTCCTGGATCCTGTTGATGAGTTCCTCCTTCGTCGTCATGGGCTCTTAGTACACTCTACTCTTCAATGTTACCTATACATGGAAATCTAGAGGATTCAGATCAGGAGATCTAGGAGGGAAACGAAATGGTCCATAGTGGCCGATACAACGATTAGGGAATTCACTCTTCAGCCATTCTGTCACCACTCGTCCATTATGAACAGGGCAACCAACCATATGTATCAAGAGTGAGTTAATCTTTCAGGATTAAAATTCATCTTATAAAACTTTAAAAAAATTAGTTTATTTAATTTATTAGGTAAAAAATATATATATATATTTATATATAAATACAAAAGTTTACAAATAATTCATATAAAAAATAGATATACATAAATAATTGAAGTAAGAGAGGATTTGATTGTAGCAAGCAAAAATAGAAACAAGAAAAGAAGTAAAATATATAATAATAATGATAGAAACAGGTAGTTGTGAATCTACCTATCCTGGACTAGTATGAGGTCTGATGTCTTACAATGGTGGACATTGTATCTAGTGATGTTTCCCGTGATGACTGTATCCCCATTTCTTGTGTTCCTCTTTGCCACCTTTCTTCCCGTGTTCGTCGTGATGTCCGTACTTCTCGCTGTGACCCCCTTCCTTCTTGTGACCAGCGTGGCTGTGATGATGATGTCCATGGTGACCGTGTCCCTTCTTACCCTTCTCGTCCTCGGAGTGTCCCGCGTGATAGTGACCCTTCTTGTGATGACCGCCCTTCTTGTGATTGTAGTCGTGATGATGACCTCCGTGCTTCTCGTGATGAGCCTCGTCGTGATCCTCGTCGTAGAATTCCTTCTTCTTCTTGTACTCGTCCAGCTTGTGTACTACGTGTTCTCCTTTGGTGCTGTGCCCCTTGCCGTATTTCCCGTGTTCTTCGTACTTGTGCCCGTGGTGACCGTGGTCTCCCTTGTGGTGTTCGGCGAAGTAACCTCCGTCATCGTGGTGTTTGTGTTTGTGTCCTGCGTGGTCGTGGTAACCACCGTTGTGTCCTTCCTTCTCGTGGTGTCCCTTCTTCCCGTGGTGGTGTCTGTAAAATACAATAAATAGTTACAGAAAAAGTAATATTCTACTGAAATAAGATTACATAAACAACTAAAGAACAAGCAGAAGAGCATGAAACATATAGAGCAAGATTTGGAGCAGAAGTATTTTTGTTTTATATTTTTCACCACAATTTTAGTGATATTAAAGTTTGCAAGAAACAAAAATAAAACCTATACTAAAATATTCTTTAGTTTCTAGGAAAGCTGAACCTATCAACAATAATAACACTAGCAATAAAATTACTGTATAAGAAATATCCAATTATTGCATTCGATATTTGTATTTCACACTTTGTTACTTACCGAGAGTAGGAAAAAAAAAACTCTTTAAATTTTCTCTAGTAAACTATATATATGTACATAATATGTACATATATATAATTTACTAGAGAAAATTTAAAGAGTTTTTTTTTTTTTTTTCCTACTACATATTCTGTACCCAGGAGAAGACACCATGTCACATATTTGTAATTGTTCAGGAGGGTCAATTTCTATGACTTCGAACTTTTAAAATGTGTTTCTTCCTTACTTATAAAAACATTTTAAAGAAATGTTTTCACATTGTTATTGGTATTGATAGGTAATTGTAAGTATTGATCTTAGTCAAACAAAACCAAGTCCTCCACATTGTTTCTTTTACATATAATGGAAACTAACATGATTTTATTTTATTATCTTCTTTATATATGGGAACAGGAGAGAAAAATCCAGTTAAAGAAAATGTTGTTACGTCAATTTAAAAAGAAAGTGGGCATGGTGTCCGTCACCTCCGGGGTATATATACTACAAACCACTATCTAATCTACAAAACAGAATTCCAAAGTAAGAAGTGCTAAAATATTATTATTTCTTAGTAGTAATATTATTATTTCTTATTTCATTTATCCTTTTGATTTACATGTTTTTATTATGACAGGAGCATAGTCATGACCACACTATCTCCCTAGTGTGCCGTATGGTCAAGAATCAGATACCTCTACAGATTCTCGCGTCTGAGCGCTTGTGACCAGACTTAAATCGATTTCGTGATTTTATATATATATATATATATATATATATATATATATATATATATATTATAAAGTTGTATATCTATAAGTTGTAAATGAAGGTATGTACTTACCCATGCTCGGACTTGTGACCCTTGTCACCTTTGTCACCATGTTCCTCGAAGTGGTGACCTTTATACGACTCGCCTCCACCTTTAGACCACTTGTGGTCGTGATGACCGGTCCCCGCTACCTCCAGGTCATCGAATCCTTGGACGACCAACACCGCTGCCAGGAGTCCCGTCAGGACTAGAAGGGTACGTAAGCACATGACGACTGTCCCATACCCTCCATCGTCGGGACTATATAGCCAGACCGGGCTGTCGTAACGCGTTCCCTGTCGATACGTTTCATTGGGTCCCGACTCCATCAGCGTGACATTGTGCGAGTGTCCCAACACCGCATTGGGGGTCGGACTGTCGCCCTACTATCACCGGGGCAAGTTTTTTTTCCTAATAGTTCCTACAGAATATAGATTTGATTGATCGATTTCATGGCAGGGTGTTTTTTTTTTTGCCGTTTCAATCTGATTGAAGCTCAATAGACCATTAGTTTTGCTCCTTTTTGTCCTAATTTCCGTAGAAAATGAAATGGAATGTTTGCTTTTGAATGTGGGATTTTCTGGTAGAATCTGCATTGTGTAAGTGCGTCTACAAGTATGAGTTCATATCGACTCTGAAAGAAATTGTAAGCGCTTAAATTTTTTTCTCGAAAATTTCACCAATAAGAGCGAGGGGAATCTCCTGCAAAACAAAATTGACCTCTTTAATCTGAATGAAATGGTTGCTTTTCCGGGACATGAAAATGTAAACAACTCCACACATTTTTCACTGAACTTGCATACTATTTGCAAACTTTATATGTGATTTATATATATATATATATATACAGTCGTCTCTCCCTTATCCTGAGTTCTCTTATCGTCGCTTTCTCTAAGGCTACACCTACATTGGACCCGTATTTCTCCCGATCCGATCCGATCCGATTTAGACACAGATCGTCAGTAATGACCTCGTAGTGAAGTGAAAATGAGTGATTAATTTAAGAAATCTAATAACCATAGAAACCTTTGATTAGGTTGAATGTTGGAGGTATGAGAAGTATATGTATTCATATTTTAAAATTATTTATAAGAAAGGTAACTAGAAGGTTATAAGCATTTGAAGGTTATAAACATTAGAAGGTTATAAACATTGGAAGATTATAGACTTTGAATAATTATAAAGATCTTTCCACGCAATTTAATAAACAAGGGAAAGTAAAAACAAAAATGTGAATTGACAAAGTTGTTCTAAATTTTATTTCGTTTGATTTTAAAAAAAAACTGCATTGAAATCGGTTAAGATTTAGAACCAGTAGACCTTTTTGAAACACAATATGAGGGTTGGCGCCATTTTGCTTCGTCGGTCCGAAATCGGTCTAGAAACAAACAAGTTTGAAACGCCAAGAATCAGTGGCCGTAGAATTGGACCGGATTGGATCGGGTCGAGACCATTGTAGGCTCATTGTTGTGTACCTCCATTGAGATGCATGTGTTTGTTTTTCTTCCGACAGTCGGTGGCTATTGGATCGGATAAGTGGCCGTCAGTGGACCGGAGTGGGTCGGGTCAGGACCAATGTAGGCACCTCCATTGAGATGCATGTGTTTGTTTTTCTTCCGACAGTCGGTGGCTATTGGATCGGATAAGTGGCCGTCAGTGGACCGGAGTGGGTCGGGTCAGGACCAATGTAGGCACCTCCATTGAGATGCATGTGTTTATTTTACTTCCGACAGTCGGTGGCTAGTGGATCGGATCGGAAAGACTCCAGTGTAGGTGCACCCTAATCCGGCGGTCTCCGAGAGGAATGAGTTCCTAGAAAACCTTCCCTTCCTAGCTAGCCAAACATTTTTTTTCGTGGTATTTCATTGAATAGAATACAAAGAAGGAATATATATATGTATCGTTTTAGAGGCAGGAACCTGTGTTTCTAGTAAGTAAATAAATGTTTCTACCATGGCACCTGCTGCTGGAACGCATAATATACACCAGCAAGGATTTGCATATTTTGAGTTCATTTTATAATTCGGTACCTAAATTTTACTTAAATATGAGAATAAATAAATACATAAACAATGGTACATATTATTATATCCTCAAATAATAAGGTTTTTCAAATAGATAAGTGACCGCTTCTAACTGAATTCTCTTATCCGAGTGTACCCCGGTCCCGACGACGCACAGTGGTGCCGAGAGGGAAAAAACCTCCAAAACCGAAGGTATTCAATCGTGTTTGAACTAACATTTTTTGTATACCTAATTAGTTGTAGAATACTGCTGTAATATTGCTTTTCAATTATTCAATTAATAGGTATGGTCACAAAACACCTTTTTTTTTTACCATTTTCTCACTGAGTAAAAATCTCACAGTTTTTTAGTGAAAAGTAAAACAATATTTTATACCACTTATTTTATTCCTGAAAAATTGATATTACCCAGGATGACTCATGAGTATATGTAGCTTTTAAACAAATTTTCTTTTTTGCCAAAATGTACCGTGAATTTGGTGCATTTAGGTTGTGAATGAAACTCAATTATCCGTAGTTTATTTGGTGTAGAAAAAAAAGTGGTACTTAGCTCTCCTCTCCGCATAGTTTTGCCTAAAAATATATGTTTTGAAGTTGCTATCTTATAAATTTCGGCCGTATGTGTGCACAGCCTAATAAGAAATAAGTGATGCGATTATTTTACGAAAAACGAGTTTACCGTTACTATTTTCTGAAGAAAGTTGTTGAACACTTTGTGGTAGCAAGTAACTGAACTTTTACAGTGAGATCTACCTAATATCTTGTGTAAAAATGTCAAAATGTATTCGTTATAAGCGTTAATGTTAATAATGAGAAATACGTCGAGACCATTAAACTGTATTACATTGTTTGTTAATTTATTCAACTCGGCATTCAAAAATACATTTGGAAGGATACATATCTCTACCAATTGAGTAAAATATGCCTTTTTTTAAATTGAATACTTAATGTTTTTAAAGGTTTTCGTAATATAAAACCCGTTTATCTTCCAAAATAATTATTTTATCGAATTGGTAGTCTCATTCGACTCAGCAGTAAAAAATACCTTAAAAATGATACCAAAATCATAACGATTCAAGTACCTACAGGTTATATATACATATATATATATATATACAGAATATAATAATATTTATTGGCTTGTAACATCGTATAGCCATGGAATCTGGCCCATTTGGTGTTAATAGATGTTAATGGACGCGACATATATATATATATATATATATATATATATATGTGTGTGTGTGTGTGTGTGTGTGTGTGTGTGTATTACGTCGGTCAAAATGTTCTTCTTGTAAGGAAATATTTGGCCCGAGCTCTACAGGGGCCCGGGCTAGGCCTCGCTAATAGGAAAAAAATATAGGTTATGAGCTTGTAAAACGAATGGATTTTAGAAATATTGGCCGGCATAGCCTATATTGGTTGGAATTGGATCTATATTTTTTTATGTATATAAACATTATTCGTAATAAAACTACAAGTATCGTAAGTCACCTTTACTGCACCGATTGTCGGGGGTCACGGTGGACAATAAATCAGGGGCCCGTGGTCTCAGGGGGCCCGGCGTCATTTTTTTACTCGCATTATAATTAGAAATATCAAAATAATTATTATTGAGAACAACCAATGGATAACTAACTAAATTCTCTATTTCGAATATATAAACTAGCTTTTAAATATTGTCAGTCCATAAATTTGTATCTCCAGGAAGTGCCAATGTACCTTAGACGTAGATAATACGTAAATTTTCCACTCTGTTCAATTAAAAATTTTATATTTAGAGAAATCTCAATTTTACATAGTTTTAGTAATATTAATGTAAGAGGGGGGTTAAGGGGTGCGAGAAGTTATTTGGACAGGGGCCCGTAATTCCTCTCGGAGGCCCTGCCAATGACAAAGTTCTAGAATTTTCAGTTTTGTGGATTTGAAATCCCAAAAAGTACAGGCTACTACTTGTATGATGATTTTTTGATAATTTTGAGAACATATTACATTTTTTGTAAAACAATACATTGTAGATTAGTATGCATTTATTAGACATTTCAACCATTAAGAGTAACTATGATTAAGGGGAATTATGATTTCTGTGGGGGAAGGGGAGAGGGTTTATTTTTATAGGGGGCCCGTGATCATAACCTGGTCCCGGGCCCGGCTCTGAGATGTGGCGGCCCTGTGTAGAATGTGTCGATCCAAGTTTTTCTGCTAGCTCTTCAGGATTTTCTTGTACAGTAACCAGCAGGAGTTGGTCCTCAAGCTCTGTTGCTAGACCTGTACGAGGCTCGTCTTCAAGCTTGCGGTTTCCCTCTCGAAAACCTTCAAATCACCGCTCAACTTGTCGCTTACTATTGAAATTTTCGCCATATATTTCTACAAGTTTTCGATAAATTGAAGCAGCATTTTCTCCTTTATCGAATTCCCAAGGCATTCATGGTAGATTCGTTTCAAATGTAATTTCAACACAGAATAAATAAATTTCAATGGCCAAGACATGAAAATAGAATTTTATAGGATGGTGACCTCATTTTTCTAGTATATTTATGTGTGGCAGATGGTAAAATTCAAACAAAAACCCTCACTCTTTTAACTACTCATTTTTTTCACTCTACATGTTTCGCGTTCCTATGACGCCTCTTCAGTAGCTCTTAAAGTAATATGTAATTACAGCCTACACCACCGAGAACCTCCCGCAGGTAGGACCACGTCTAGACTGAAGATTCGAAGAAGAAATAATAATCTCGAGTCCATTGCTGATACACACCATTCATACGACACTATCCAATATCCGCTAATGGTCTGGAAGGGACAAGACGGATATTGCATAAATACTATTTATTTATAAGTGATTCGTATCTACCTGTATGGTCTAATGAACCAGCATTAAGATGGGTATTTAATTCATAAATTTCCATAACCAGAGTTTTGTAAATGCCTGGAAGTCTCTGGTTATTCAGCAGATGTCTTCAAATACGAGTGTATAGTTTAGTGTCTTGCAAGTAAGAAAGTATTGTGTTTATGTACTGGCTGCTGACCCTCAACAATTCGCAAATGTCATGTGGGATACTTAGGTTTTGTCGTCTTCTGCACTCCGTAAGTAGGTGTTTAACAGTGAGGTCTGTATTGCATATATCACAAATTGGTTTGTCAAGTGTTGACATGAGGTATTCGTGTGTTAGTCTTGTGTGGCCGATTCGGAGTTGAGTAAGTACAACTTCAAATAATATCTATGGCAAAACAACGTTTGACGGGTCAGCTAGAATATATATATATATATATATATATATATATATATATATATATATATGTATATATATATATATATATATATATATATATATATATATATAATAAAAACAATTCTTGAGTGAGACACTAATATTTCTGCACGAAATTAACATAATTACATACTTACTTTACTACTGACTACTCCTAATTATTAACTTTGATTGATTATTAATATTGTTTCAGTTTAATCGCCTAAGTTGCGATAAAATATTAATAAAATAAAATAAATAAAAATTATAGATAAAGTGTCTGTCTGAAATATACGGCAATTTACTCTTCAATTAACAGCTGACGTCGTATTGCCACATGTAATTTTAGTGTTGGTAATTTTAGTAGTTTGTAAGAGCAATGTACTGCATTGGGAGTTTTAGCGCGGTTCCTCCGTCCTTCCATAGGGTTGGTAGTTTTAGGGCAGAAAACTGCTTGGCCATTTCCGCCCTTAGAGTATAATTAAATTGTGCGAGTTTAATGTTAGGATGTGTTTTCAGTGTTGTCTGTTTGAGATAGAGTTGTGTTACTAAAGTTGTATTTGATAGAATCTTGCTTTGGCAAAAATTATTATATAAGAACCAGATTCAAATGTCCGTAAAAAAAAGAAAGAAAAACACATAAAAAATGTATATATTTTGTTTTATTTTTTATTATTTTATTTATTTTTTATTGTTTTTATTTTTTTATTTTTCCCCCTTCCATAGGGAGTAAACCCGCTTATGAGATTGAACTAGGAAATAAATAGCTATTTTTTTTTGTATTTATTATTTTTCTGCCCGCCACAATATGTTCCACACTTGTTTGTGGCCCTACGAGAAAATAATGAGCCTTGATGTTCCATAGCCCATTATGGATATGGAACATCCATTATGGTGGATGCTTCATGAGATCTATCTAGCGGCTTGTCCAGGAACTATAGGGATGGGCGATAGTCGATAGTTACTATCGATATATCGATAGTTCATGATTATCGATAGTAGCTAACGATAATCTTGAACTATCGATATTTTTTTTACTTTTTTTCTAGTATTGAAGTTCTCAGCATCTGGAGGGCTGTGGTATTAAATACTGACACGTCTGGTGAATTAAATAGTGAAAAATAACCGTCTGGTGAATACAACCAACTACATAATGTAGCCAGAAAATACCCTTTAGTTCCCGCCTCGTCTGTACCCTCAGAACTTGTATTTTCAGCCGCTGGAAAAATCGTTTCTGAGCTGCGGAACAGACTGAGCCAAGAAAAGTTGAAATGTTGGTCTTCCTTTCTGGTAATATGTGGGTCAAGGAGGAAAACTAAAACAGTTTAAAATAATTGCACTTTTTATTGCCTCTTGAAATTTTTTTCTTTGGAAATGCTTTTAATAAATTTAAATAAATTAGTTTTTTGTTTTAAACCTTTGTGAAATCTTATAAATATACCTAATCCTGCAAGTAATACATAATTCAATTCAGTAACATTAAATTCTTCATTGGACAGGTATGTAAGAAGTATGGAAAGCCACTATCGAATAACTATCGATAGTTTTTTTTCCCTTTGTTTGGGTGCATCTACTGCTAAGGTCATTAGCACCCCTATCGATAGTATCGATATTTTTTAGCCGATAGCATCGGCCTATCGATTTTGCTGAACTATCGACTATCGCCCATCCCTAAGGAACTACAGGAATGAGATTTAGCTGTGAGTGTGTTGTAGTACCGTGGAGTTAGAGTGTAGATGGCCAAACATAGAGTAGATGTCACCACTTCAGCTAAGCCAGGTAGCTGTGGTGTTTGAATAGCCCGCCATAACCACTCTCATTACGGGGCTCACCACTAGATCGCGCCAAAGCCTCACACCCGGTCTTCATGAATAAAATACATTTCCAAAGAGGTAGCTGACCGATATTATATTTTCAAAGCTTATTACGTTACATTTTTCTTATACTCTAGAATCTAGGAGAAACAAAACATGCCACGTTGCCATCATTCACCTTATCACCATCCTCCATAGTATCATCCACCTTGCCACTATTCACAATACCTCCATTGAGCTAATCCCCATGCACCATACCATCATTTACTATACCACCATACCATTATATACCATACAACCATCCACCATACCATTATTCACCATACAACCGTCCACCATGTCATTATTCACCATTCCACTATTCACGTTGCCACCATCCACCATGCCACCATTCACCATTATTCAATTCACCAAACCACCATTCACTATACATCCATCCACCGTACAAACATTCAACCTACCAACATTCACCATACCGCTATTGGCCATACAACAATTCACCATACCACCGTTCACTAAACTACCATCCATTATACCAATATTCAGCATACCACCATTTACCATCTTAAATACCACCATTGAGCAAACCCCTATCCACCATACCACCGTTCGCCATACCACCATATCATTATCTACAATGCAACCATCCACCATACCACCATTCAACGAACACCATTATTCATTATACAACCAATTACCATGCCATCATTCGCTATTCCACCATTCACCTTGCCACCATCGACCATGCCACCATTCACCATTAATCAATTCACCAACTACCATTCACCACTATACAAACATTCATCCTACCAAAATTCACCATACCACCATTCACCATCGTCAATAACACCATTGTGCAAATCGCTATCCACCATACCACCGTTCGCCTTACCACCATACCATTATCTACAATACAACCATCTACCATACTACCATACAACCCATACCATTATTCATTATACAACCATTCGCCATTCCACCATTCACCATAGCTCCAGTAACTATACAAACATTCAACCTACCACCACCCACCATCCCTTCATTCACTATACTACCATTCACTATACCACCATTCACCATACCACCATCCCACAATCCACCCTATCTCTAATCACCATTCACCATACGTCAATCTACCATACCATCATCCACCATACCCCTATTCACAATAACACCATTCACCATACCACCATACCACCATTTACCGTACGACCATACACCATATCACCAATCACTATACCGCCCTTCACCCTACCACAATTCACCATGCAAGTTGTAAACTATTTAGTGTATTCTATACACCGTTATCTGTCTAGTTCATATCTCCAACAAGAATTAATGAGTACCCCACATGGATGCTGATGAGATGTTCCTATCTGTATTCCACCTAATTGCAATCATATCAACTTACTATAACAACATGGTGTAATAGAGAATCTTCTGTATAATTAATATTATTTATTTATTTAAATTTTAACGTCCATTTATTATTAACTACGAATTTTAGGACGGGTTATCTATAGGTTACCACCCTTTTCTATCCAGGATAGGGGTGATGCCTTTTCTTTTTTCGAAAGAAAAGCCACCGTTCCCCTAGTGGGAATCGAACCCACAACCTTTGGCATAATTAATATAAATGTTTGAATAAAACATGAATATAACACTATTAAACACATGTAACACAGTGAAATATAACAACCATTTTTTAAATTAAGATAAGAACTGCAAGAAATGTATTTAAGTAAATTTTTTAAAAGCTCCACCTCCTCAATACTGGTATTTCTATTTCGGGGAATACTATCCTGTATTTTCATTTCAGGATATCTTTAGGGCTAAATATACCTTGGAACGCATATGGTGGTGTAGCCGAAAGAGATTGTTGTTTTCATGAAGCTTAGTTTTCATGTGTTTTATGTTGTTTAGAGATGGTTTTCGCAAACAATAGGGCCTCATTGGTACAGATTTAGACTGAATGTAGTACAATGGGGAAAATCCTGCAGTCGAACATGGTACTGACCACACCATCTCTCTGCTGTGCGTGTTTATATAGAATCAGCTACACCTTTAGAGTATCAGCCCCTTTGGGCCGACATGACATGTCAAATGGATTAAATAACTAAAGGTTAATATAAAAAAAAAAATAATAATAATAAATTCAAGATCTAGGCGCCAGGCAAAGTTACAAAGTTACATCCTAGGCACACTGTGAATATATTACACGAAGTATTAGAGCTGATTTTTACCCTCTCATAACTTTCAACCAGTTAAAGAGAAACTTATAAAATTTTACACAGGTATTATAACAATAGATGTTAACCAAATTTGAAAGTTTCAGAATTCTACATTGAAGGGTTTCTGAGATATAGGCGATGGAAATGGGAATTTATACCACTCTCTCACTCATTCACTCACAAATCAAAATTATTGGACACCTCTCGCAGGGCCGCCACATCTCAGAGCCGGGCCCAGGACCAGATCACGGGCCGCCACATCTCAGAGCCGGGCCCCCACTTCTCAGAGCCGGGCCTCCACTTCTCAGAGCCGGGCCCCCACTTCTCAGAGCCAGAATGAAAATTCTAGTACTTTGCTTTGGGCATTTTAAAATTATTTGCATCTTAGGTTTTGAGCGAAATGAGAGTAAAAGCCGACAATCGGTGCAGCAAAGGTCACTTTCGGTACTTGTAATGTTATTACGACTCCTAATGAAATATACTATTCAGGGACTGCACTTCCAATAAATATAGGCTACGCTCGTCTATATTTCTAACCCCCATTCTTTTTACAAGCTCATGACCTATACATTTTTTTCAATTAGCGAGGATCGGTCCGGGCCCCCACGGCGCCCGGGCCCGGGACAACTGTACCCGGTTGTCCCCCCCCCCCACGTGGCGGCCCTGAACTCCCGAAAAGCTAGATTTGAAATTTTACAGGATGATAGGCAATTCAAACTTGGACAGATTTCGTTAAATGAATGCCACTATAACAATCGGATATATTATAAAATATCTGCCATTTAAAGATTCAGGCCCTTAGGGTAACAATTCAGGATTATTATAAACTTTTTGATGACTTAAAACGATCGGGTTTTTATGAACATTATGTAAGTTAAAGCGGCCACGACCGTATCTTAGTTGACGAAAACTGGCCAAGTTGGAATTGTACAAATAAGTGAGAGGGTATTATTAGGTTCTTGACAAGGTATTAAGGGCCTAAAACTTGGCCCAATAATATATCATAACTTTCATAGGCAAACTGTTTTGGGAGGGCCCTGGAACTTGGCTTCTTGTTTTAAAGTTTTTTTTTTTCGGAATACATTTAAATGTACGGCGGAATTTGTTTTTAAACTACCAAGATACTATTATGGATTCGCTATTCTCAATTCCTTGTTGTAACAATGATGGACAAGTGGAGTACAATCTTTAATTCAGAGCAGTAATTATATTACATAATCATACGTATTTAGACATGTTTACAATATTCCGTCGGGTTAGTATTGTTTCAAGGTTGTGGAACACCCGTGGGATGTGTAAACATTTATATTGTCAGTTTAATGTCAACTTAGACATGAAATATTTTGGCATCGTATATTAACTATTTTCTCAGAAAGAACCAACACAAAAAATAAAATAAAACTATTTTATTCAAGATAAATGTAATGAACTATTTTAGAATTAATATGAAAATAAACTTGGAATTTGTTTAGAAATGTTAAATCTTATGTTTCGTTTTCATTCTTCTTGAAATGTAGAGTTTCAGTTGTGATCCATTATTTCTCTGATTCCACCCCTGGTGCAATTTTCGAAGCACCTTTCGCTTAAAAAAATGCTCTACGTTTTCTCAGTCCAGGCGACGAACAACTATAGAAGGAAATGTTTGGAACAAAATTTTTGACTTCGTAACTTTGTTTGATCTAGTTAGGAGGTCAACATATCAAAAGTCCCCGGTCGAAGCCTTTTAGATGAGGGGATGGGGTGGGGGTTAAGAAGGTCCCATTTTTCGGGTTTTCACTTATATCTCGGTAACCCTGCGTCCTAGCGACATGACTATTCTATAACAAATGAAAGCTGATTAAATTTCCTACAAGTTTTACTGAATCAAGTTTCTCAAGATATTTTAAGCTTTCGAAATATTGCTCTTGAATGTCTGCTATTTTGGGAAAAAAAACTCTTTTGCTCTTTTTTACCGGATATCTCTTGAACGATGAACCCAAAAAATGAATGCCGGCTATAGGGTTGTAGAGCAGTACATTCGCTTCGATAATATATATTACTTTACTATTTTATGTATTATCTTTCAAACGTTATATACGCACTCACATGGTCTAAGCAAAACCATTGCCAATATAATGGTCAAGATCTTGTTTAATTGAGTGTGAATAACCGGTCAGCGGGCCTAAAATTACATATTCTTTGCTATTTATTCACCTAGTACTAACTATGCTTACATAATGGAGCATATATGGACGTCGCCAGATTTCACAATGAACACTGAAATTGTTTTAACGTTTGAAGAAAAATACATAAAATAGTAAACTAATATATAAGGGATATATATATATATATATATATATATATATATATATATATATATATATATATATCCGTTAACACGATACACGCCTGTTTTTTTTTTTGTTTTTGTTTTTTTTTTGTTTTTTTTTCTTGTTTTTTTTTGGCTACGAAACTTTGTATATAGCATTCTCTTATCAAATGATTGAACGGGGTTGGCAAATTCTGTCAACCGGGAGGGGGGGGTACTCCAAGTTCAAGTACTAATTTTTCCATACGGACAGTCATTTTTGGTGTATTGTAACAAAACTCGGTAGGTACTCGTTGTGGTAAAGACAAAAAAAAAAAAAAAAAAAAAAAAAAAAAAAAAAAAAAAAAAAAAAAAATGGAGTAAAAATAAATTAAATCTGTTCATTAGGAGGGGAGAATTGATCCCGGACCTAAAATAACGACCGTTCTTCCTTGTGTATTGTAACGAAATACGGTACACGTCGTAGTTTTCTAATGTGAAAGATGTGTTTCAAAAACAAACTAAATAGGTTCATTAGAAGTTGGGGTTTAATCTGTATTACCTTCGAATTGAATTATTCAGCTTGGGCATTAGTTTCTGCTTCTGCCAATTGGAGCGCTGAGTATGAGCGCCGTATCCGGCATCTGTTGTACATTGAATCAGCTGTTCATAAAGTCTTCTGCGTCCTTACTACAGCCTGTGTATACTGTCTGTGTAAAGTGTAAGTCTTCGGTGCTCATTATAATTTCTGGTACAACTGTGAGATATGTTAAGTTAGTGTAATGTACAAACAGGATGTGTCGAGTTAGTAATGTACAGGATATTAAACATTTTCAGTTTTTATTTCGTCAATTTTTGTTTTTTTGTTGTCGGTTTATTATTCTGTATGTTTTGGTACGTTCATGAGCTAAAATTGTTATTAGTGTCATTTTGCCAAGACACCAATTTTTTATGCTGTCTTAGTCAGATTTCCCCAAAACCAGTTCCTTATAGTGCTAGGAGTAAACCCGTTATCCTATCCTCCAGGAATTATTATTACGGACCATTTATTTGGCGTGGACGATGAACCCTGCGCGGATTCCTGGAGGCCTCGCCAATCTCGCGCACGCAACCCTCCAAGATAAGCATGGTCAGGGAGGAGGGAGGTGGGAGCGATAAGTACCCTAACTACGGGAGCAAGTTCTAGAATGGGTTTCCAAGTAGCTTATTAACTAGGTCTCATCATATTCCCGGGTCTTCTCGGTACAAATATCTCAACGAACCGATCACGTGAAGGTAGAGGTCAAGTCGTAGGCTCAAGGCGTAAGGTCAAGGCGTAGGCTCAAGACATCTGGTCGATTCGTGAGGTCAAGTCGTAGGCTCAAGGCGTCAGGCGTGCTCATGGTTTAAGGTCAAGGCAAAGGTCAAGACTTCAGGTCAAGGCATACAGTTTTGTGATCTGTGAATACAGATTTGTGTTTCGTTTAAGACTGTTGGCTACGTTGTAGGAACTTTTGTGAACCAAGGTATATACTTTTCTGTTCCATTGTCGATTGATGTTTTGTGAAACATGTAGATAGTTTTACAAAACATCATTTAGGAGGCTCGGTGGCCGTGAGCGTTAAGGCATGAACAGTTAACATTCCATGCTAAAAGGTCGTGGGTTCGATTCCCCCTAGGGGTGGTGGCTTTTCTTTAGAAAAAAGAAAAGGCATTAGCCCTATCCTGGCTAGAAAAAGGTGGTAACCTATAGATAAACCGTCCTAAAATTCGTTGTTAATAATAAATGTACGTTAAAATTTAATAAATAAATAACATTGGATTTAGGTTAGAATTTTATTATTAATGTATAGATGGTTGACAGTTGAGTGACTTGTGTGTTGTTATTGTTATCGTACTTACGAATCTAACTAAATTACTTACGATCATAAGAAGTCAGGCGAGGATCACAAGGATTCTGATATTTTATCCAAATGTCACACATAATTACCTTCTCACCAAGTCTCCAAAATATATAAATAGGTACCAAAAAGAACAATTCAAGCACTCTAAAAAAATAGCAGAATACTTTGTGCAGAGTGCAAAGAGGCTGAGTGAAACACTGGGCCGCCACATCTCAGAGCCGGGCACGGGACCAGATCAGGGGCCCCCAACTTCTCAGAGCCGGAATGAAAATTTTAGTACTTTTTTATAGGACTTTGGGCATTTTAAAATTATTTTCATCTTGAGTTTTGCGCAAAATGAGAATAAAAGCCGACAATCGGTGCTGCAAAGGTCACTTTCGGTACTTTTTTTCCAATTAGCGAGGATCGGCCCGGGCCCCCACGTTGCACGGGCCCGGGACAACTGTACCCGGTTGTCCCCCCCCCCATGTGGCGGCCCTGGTGAAACATGTATTGCCTACTACTAATACTTAGGAAAACATTTTAAATTGACTGAACTTCCAATATATGAAGCCACCATATTCAAATCATATTTAAACACTTTATTAACTATAACATAAACTCTAAAATATTATTCGCCTAAATTAATTTATTTATTGTCCTTTTAACAATCTTAATAGTTATGCCACTAACATCCTTTTTTCATATATAAATTAATTTCATAGTTTTTTATTTTCGATTCTTGTTTTCTTCTAAATTTTATAGTATTAGGAATTGGTGTTTAGGACTGATGTTTTTCTTTACAATGTTCAAAAAGCTAAAGTTACGGTGCCCGAATGAAAAAAAAAAACAAGATAAAAAAAAACTTGAATGAAAAGACTATGATTAATTAAAATAAATTTTATTTTAAAGCTTGTAAAATAAAATAGAAATGAAAACTATTGCTATTTTCAATAGTAGGCTTCCACGGTCCGAGTCATTACAAATATTATAGTCTTCTGGTATTGACCGTGACACAAACTTCTTTGCCGACGTTTCGCTAGTCACACTGCCAGCTTCCTCAGGGCTTAGTCTGAGAATGAAATCATTCTGGCAGTATGACTAGCGAAACGTCAGCAAAGAAGTTTGTGACTCGGTCAACACCAGAAGACTATAATATTTATATTGCTATTTTGATCAAAATACGCCATTTTCTTGAGCTTCTTTCAAAATGAACTTCATAACTTTAATGTACTCCTCATTGGGCTTGAAGAATTCCTTCATATCCAACTCTTTGTTCTTGTCATATTCCTGCAAGCTCTTCTCTATATCCGGGATGTCCTCAGACGCTCGCTTCATGAGGTTCAACAAGGAGATGGAGTTAGCCAGGCCGTAGAGTGCTGCTTTCTTGTAGTCAGCCAGGACATCCTCAAAGGTCGGGATCTCTCCGGAGTAGCCGTATTTGCTGAGGAATCCGCTCAGTGACTCGTGATAAAGACGCAGGAGTTGCGGAAACTTAGGACGGGTTTCCAGGGTGGTGCTTGTCGAGAAGAAGTATTGTAAGTCGAAGCCCACGTGGTTGTAGAAGGAGATTTGGAAGTCGATCAGCCTGCGAGAAAAAAAAAAAAAAATATTAGTACAGTAAAAGGACGATACCATAGAGGTGACTGATTTTTTTCCGAAAGGCAAACTTGAGAGATAATGTGGCTAGTACTATCC
>OX328131.1:51536396-51591396 GCA_946811695.1 Gonocerus acuteangulatus
GATTCTTGACCTTACGGCACACTAGGGAGATAGTGTGGTCAATAATATGCTCCGGCCGCCTGATTTTCCCCTTGGCTGCCTCGACTGCTAGAGTCATTAGCACCCAAGGTACCCATTATTAATTAAATTAATTAAAGGCTGGGTGAGCCTAGGGACGATCTGGGACCCCAAATCCAACCCTCGAACGGCAGAACTAGGAGAAAAAATCTTTAGTGCGCGTTCGGGTTTTGAACCTGGTCCTCCAGTTCATTAGTCGAGTGCTCTAGCACTGAGCTAACCTCGCCCCCATATATATATATATATATATATATATATATATATATATATATATATATATATATATATATATATGTAGATAGATATATAGATACTCAGATACACACACAAACCTCTTAGTATTCATTTTCTAGCACCGATCTGTGTGTATTATTTTTCTTATTACCTACTTTATATAAGATTTAAATATACTCCAATATATATATTGATATTTCAATTTGTATATATTTAATGTAATTATGTATTTCCTTATATGTTTCTAATGATTATTGATATTATTATACTATGTTACCATTCTTCTCCGAAGTCCTTCTCTATAATACTGCAGAGCCCTTGGAAAGCTCCGTGATAGAATGTACCCATCATGGAGAAGTTCTTTTCGATGAAGTACTTCTCGTAATCTGACAGGATAAGCTCACCTCGTTGACTGAAACAGGTGGGATTATTGATTTTTAGGTGATAAAATAAAATTATATTTTAGTTAATGATTAATTTTTGTTGTGTATATCCGAAAACAGGAGTAGGTTCTATAACAGCCCCTCCCTAAAACAGCCTGGACCACATAAGGCTCGAAGTACGCTACAAACAGTATTGAATTTATTTCAGAGCTTTTGTCGCATCCTTCTTATTCCATTATTATTTGTATTTTGCCAAATAGGAAATACACCGAGATTCTGTTTTGTATATTCTAGAGTATTTAAAATTATGTTGAATTCAATTTTGCTTCTTACAAACCTGGCTGAGTGATACAAAACTCTTATGCTCAAAAATATAACAAAAAATATATAGCATAACATAAAGTATAAATAAATATGTAGCATAAATAAATAGCTGTCACGGAGGGAAAAAAAATAAAGCTGTAAGAGGCCAATAGAGGCTGATACTGTGGAGGTATGTGATTTAAGACCAAGGACCCAAATAAAAATTAAGTGTTCCTAAAAAAATTGTGAACTTCATAATTTATCATGATGATTAGATAGTTAGCCGTCGAGGTGATAAGTAAAGATGGAATGGTTTTTATTCTAAAGAAACCTTAATACGATTTTCGTTTAAAAAATCTATATTTAGGACGTTTCGGCTACTCATTGGTAGCCTTCGTCAGCTATGGAAATGCCTGGAGGCAGAGGAAGACCAATGTTGACAGTTTAGTAAACATTGTGGATGTGGCCATTATTGGACACCAATCCATTGTTGGATACCAATGAGTAGCCGAAACGTCCTAAATATAGATTTTTTTAAACAAAAATCGTATTAAGGTTTCTTTAGCCGAATCCCAACCATTCCATCTTTACTTTTCATAATTTATATTTTTAAAATTAAATAATAACTGTTGATGAACTAATTATTATATAAAAAAAATTGTATTGTGAGAGTAAAAGCATGAATATAATTTTAATGAATTATATCCATGATAATGATATACAGTTCATTGATTTAATATCTAAATTTTAATTAATTACTTTTCACGAGAGCCTCAATAAATTTCTATTATCCTCAGAATAAATATAGGACAGAGTAGGGCAAACTGTGATTAATTTCATGACAAATGACTAATGATTAAATGAGTAATCGGGGCTTGACTAACGATTGATGATTGATCAATCATATTTATCCATGACTAATGACTAAAGTCTAAGTGCTTCCTAGCCTATGACTGATGATTAATGATTAAACATGCTTTGACTAATGATTGATGATTACTGACTAACCTTATTCAGATTAATGATTAAAGACTCCAAACAAAAGCCCTTGATTTATAATTGATGATTAACTGGCTCATGAAGGAATTCCAAAGCCCAATGTATAGATAGTATGTGTAAACACGTTGGTATTAGCCTAATACTAAAAGTATTTACAACCTTAGGCATGTAAATCATTAATACAGACTATTAATGATTGAGGAATAATGATTGATTGATGACTAACTTCACATAGGATTAATGATTAACTCGAGTTGAGATTAACTTATTTTATCGTATTATTGGTTAGTCATAAGTAAAATTTAATCGATTTGCCAATCATATAGTTGATTTGTGGCCTACTCTGATTTAGAAATACTTAATTTGGAA
This sequence comes from Gonocerus acuteangulatus, assembly GCA_946811695.1. Classification (NCBI taxonomy): domain Eukaryota; kingdom Metazoa; phylum Arthropoda; class Insecta; order Hemiptera; family Coreidae; genus Gonocerus; species Gonocerus acuteangulatus. Next base: position 51,538,742 of record OX328131.1, read on the forward strand.
CCTTTTGTTTATTTGAAGTTAATTGTTAATGTCAGTGAATCAAAGTTAAACAATTATTTAGGTAATCCTTCTATTAAATATTTATCTACGAATGAAAAAGATCTTTAGACGATTGCTTGTTTCGCCTTAATTCAGAATGGGCCGTACAAAAAAAACGTTTGATTTCACTACATTCAGATTTGGACAATCCCTCGCATCGTTCTAAGCAACTAAAAAAGGTACCAATAAAAATAAATAAAAATATTTTACAGGACTACTAATCAGCCACAAAACAGCGTTTCCTATTTTCGCTTTTAGATTGTTCTGCATTCCGTGGGATTGTAGATTTTCGATGGCTTTTATTTAAAATAATGTTTAAAGGTTAAAATGCAAAAAAAAACAAAAAAAAAAAAAAAAAAAAAAAAAAAAAAAAATCCCCAATAATAATAGTTGAAGGTAAAGTGAAGCTCATTTTAAATAAAAATTGATATTTATTTTCGGTCCCTTTTTAAGGCGATATTGCACACTATCTAGGTAGTTGAGAAAGTACTATGCTTTGGCCGTACGATTTTCTTGTTTTTAGGTACCCATTGAGGGCTGAGCGGGAACTTCAATCCTTCAATGCCTGCCCGAGTATTCAACTCAGGCCCTCCATAAATTGACTCGAGTGCTCTATAAATGACACCCTACTCACTTACAAATCTATAATTTTGGTATATTATTGTAGATATTTTTTTTTTGTTACTTACTTGAGTATTGCCGCTAGTGCGTGGAACTTGGCGAGAGATTCCATTATTAAACAGCAATGTTCGTAGTCCAGTCCTTTCATCCGGTCACCCATTCTATATCCGAGCACCTAAATAGAAACAGTCTGTACTAAATGTGGAAGTAGGAGCCATGTTCTCAGGATCTGCAAGTACTATTTTATTACAGTGTTGCATTTGCGCTAGACAATTCTGTAATCCTCCATACTACCAAGCTTTAAATATTGAATATTCCGCCACTTTTCATCTGTCCAAGTTTAACCAACCAGTAGTAATATTTGCATTCTAAGTTTAGGAATTTAATTGTATATTTAAAATTCTTTTAACCTGATTCAAATTCACAATTGTTCATAAGAGACTTGTGTCTGGAAATAAGAATAAAGTCCAAATCTCAAGGCAGAGACTGCACAGTTTGGCCTCAAGGTTTGGACTGAACGGATCTAGCAGACACATGATAAGTTAATAAGCCTCAAGGCAGGGACTGCACAGTCCAGTTATAGTAGACCCCATGAATGTCAAGCAAATATCCTCTTGTCCACACACATCAGGCCTGGCCTGCACAGTCCCGGCCTCATTGGTCTGTACAGTTAATCTATTGGTTTTATCATTCTACTTCGATGGACTATACAATTCAACTTCAAGTTTTGGTCAGCGCTGTCCAAAACTTGATATATTCCTCACCGTTTATGGGCACCCTAACTTTTTTCATTTCATTTTTTACCTTCAGTATACTAGTTTATAATTTGTATAATAGTGTTAACAAGCTACCTGTAAATCTTCTAAAAGGAATGCTTCATATCCACGGGTTGCGTAGCATCGGCCCCAAAGAGGTTCGCCCGTTTCGAATTCTTGCCGTATTTTCTCCATCAGCGGCAGAACGTCCGAGTACATCTGGAAAATGGGTTGGTTTTTAGCAGCCATCTTGCATTCGCGTGCATTATAACCTCTCCCAAAAAGCCCGTTTTGTTTCAGGTTGTAAAAGTAACTTGAAAGGTAGATATACTCTCACAGAACGTTTATAATATTTAGCAAAAATGCAAGAGAAGTGCAGTGGAATTGAAAATAATTGATTATAAAATGTAGTTTTCTTAATATGTAAATCATTTCATATTTGCAGTCAGGGAATAGTTGGGATTCGGCCAGGAAAACATCAATACACTAGCACATATTACAGATTCTTGTAAAAATCTGTATTAAGGACGTATCAGCTAATATTTGATAGCCTTCCTCAGCTAAAAGACAATAAACAAATGCAGAATTAATAAACAGAATAGTCAAACAATTAAGGAAATATGGTAGATCCACAAATAGAAATTACTTATAAGAACATTTTGTTGTGAACACCAGTAAGTAACAGAACAATAGTGGGTACAAAAATTGAACAATAGTTTTTTCCCTAGAACATAGTTCAGAGTTTGGGCATATAATCAGAAACATGAAAATTTAAAATGAAATAAGTGCAAATAAACTGTCAATAAAAAAATAATTCCGTTTAGAGCCTTCCGCTCAAATTCAGGAACATAAATATGCTTTAGATCCACCCTACAAACCTATGTAATGTACTGTATAACATATAGTCTTCTTTTTACTACATGACCACCACGAATGCGCGAGCACCAGCGGACACCTTCTTATGACACTTTTTTGTAACGCTAGGTCCACCCGATAAACCTATGTAATGTAGTAGTTAGTCTATAACGCAGTGGTCATGTACGAAAAAGAAGACTTTCTTTTTCGTACATGACCACTGCGCATGCGCGAACGCCACTGCGCATGCGCGAACGCCACTGGGCAAGCGTGAACGCCGGCGAACATTTTTTTTATGTCACATACAGTCTTCTTTGTTGTACAAGGCCATGCCACTGCGCGTGCGAGAACACCAGTGGACCCTTTTTTGTTACACATACAGTCTTCTTTTTCGTGCATGGCCACTGCGCATGAGCAAACGCCATTGCGCATGCACGAACACTAGCGGACACTTTTTTGTAATGTTTTTTTACAGTTTAGTCACCGCTAAAGCATATTTGTGCTAATAATATTTTTAATCTTTATAAAGACCATCTTTACCATATCTTTGGTATAAAGACCAAAGTTAGTAGTTAAGTGACCATGGTCAAAATATATAAAGAAGCTGGATCCTTCCAGGGTTTATGTAACTAGACACCAGGAAAAGGTGGGGGGAGGTAGGGAAAGATCAAAGAGGTTTTATGACAAAAACGGAGAAAAAAGGAGTTAATGGTAGGACAATCAGACAGAAAAGAGGACATGGTAAAATACTAGGAGTTTGTGGAGAATATTGAAGTAGATCGGAGAAATGCTTTGTTTGTTGGTATCGGAGAAATGCTTTGTAAGTTGATGTGTACGCATACAGACATCTGACTTTTTTTTAGTTTTGTTCTGTAGAGAGAATTTTTGTGTCACCAAACTTAAAAGGGTGTTTTTGAGTAATCGTGTGCTTTCAATGCCCTCAAAAATAATGCAACAAGGTGTCCTAATAATACTAAATATAATTGGATTTTACAGCTTCAGGAGATACTTAAATCCTTTCAATTAGAGGAACTAATAGCAGTTTTCGAAAACACATCGGAGAGAAGAAAAAATTACCAAAGGATTTATAACCCAGAGCTTACACCACAACAACATCTACAGATGAAACTCTCTTACTCACAGCAGAATCTTCTTACTCAAATTCCAACAGCCAGCATAAAATTTATCAGACTCTCATACTATAGAACTTCTCACCAAATAACACCACAAGATCCATGCAATATTTGTAACCTCCAGACCAATGAAACCCTTCAACATTTCTATTGCTGTTGCGCAATCTAATCACCCTACAGGACATATTACCTTCCCAACTTTATCAATAAAACAACAGAAGAGTTTTATCAGATCCTCAATACCACTGATACGTCGACCATCAGGGCTCTACTCCAGTACACAATCAGGAGTCTTAACCTCAGAAAGTTTATGCTAGAAGAGTAGTGTTTGAACAAACGAATATTAATATATATTTATATATGTCATACATTTATTTATATAGACACATATTTTTTTTTTTTTTTTAGCGCAGTTTTAAATTAAATTATAAAGAATTATAAAATGCTGTATATTTATACATACTGTATATTTATGAGTAGTACGCACTCTATTTGTATGGGATGCATTCTCAAAAACAAATAAATTATTTGCTTTGATTTGAATGTTGTGCTTTGCAATGGCAGATCTTTCTATTTCGTTAATAATGATGGTTTGTTTGTGTTGTATAAGGCGGGCGTGAATATCATTTTTGCCAAAAATGATATTAAGAAGAAGTAAGTTCTAGGAAAGAAGTATTCTTCCCTTACCTGTTTATTATGTTCTGTTACATATTGGTGTTAACAACAAAATGTCCTTGTAAGTGATTTTTATTTGTAGATTTACCATATTTCTTTATTGGTTTAACTATTCTGTTTATTAATTCTGCATTTGCGATTCGTCTTTTAGATGACGAAGGCTACCAAAGAGTAGCCGAAACGTCCATAATAAATTGCCGCTAATGGCCCAGATGTCGATGCGCCGTAGAAAAAGAAATACAGATGTTTTCAAAAAAATCGTATTAATGTTTTCCTAGCCGAATTCCAACTACTACCTGACCATTTATCACCTCGACGGTTAACTATCTACGCCTTAATTTTATATTTGGTGTTGTTAATACATTCATGGCAATGTATACTCAGTTTTATTGATGTAATCATGCTATTGTATATCTGATATTGTTATTATATTGATGTTATTGTATTGTAGATAGGTTATTGTATATAATTCTCACCCTCCTCTCGGTGGTGAAGAGTCCTGTTTCCTTCATGTACCTGTACATCATCTCCGTGGTAGGAAGTCTCTTGTAGATAATGGATCTTTCTTCCACTTCTCCCGAGTGCAGGAGTACTTTCACCTTGAGTCGCGAGAGTTCGCTAGTGTAGTTATCACCTTTAGCGACCACGTCCCGTCTTTCGGTGCTCAGAACCTTGCAGGCGCAGTGCGCTCTGTCGGTGTCTATCAGAGATCTTTCTAACCATCCCTCTTCCTCGGCTTTCATCTTCAGGATCTACAAAAAGACAACATTTCTAAATTATAACATCAATTATGCAAAAAAAAAAAAAAAAAAAAAGAATAAAAAAAATGTTATTTTTTTTTTGGTTGTATAGGTACCAATAATAATTAAAATAAAATAATCCCGGACGACCGACGCGCAGTGGGGCCAAACTGCATTTAGTGTTTCAAAAAAGGCTAAGGCCTCTAAATCTTAACCGATATCAATGCATTTTGTTTTAAATGAAAGCTTATAATATTTAGAACAACTTTGTCTAATATGATTTTTGATGATGCGATCAAATCATGATTAGAAAAACAAAATCTATTTTCAAATCTATCAAAAATCATATTATTTCAATTAATCTCATTGTTGAATTAAGATGAATTTACGTTTTGAAGAAGTCAGTCTGATTTCACAAGTCCTTTACCAAGTAATTCAATCCCGAAGACCTTCATATATCTTTGAATCCCTTAAATTTAAATCCTCGGTTCACTCCCGTAACACCCGATCTCGTCCTTCACATCTTTATATTCCTTCCCACCGTACTGCAATATTCGAAAAATCATTTGTTACCGGGGTCTCCCGTGGTCTAGTGGCCAGCTCGCTGGATTCATAAACGAAAAGATGGTGGGTTCGATCCCCACCGGCGGCAGGAATTTTCTCATCTCAGGGCTCGCTGAGAAAATTCCTGGCTGCTCCCTGGAGGCCGGCGCTAATGGCCAAGATTTGTCGATGCGCCGTAAAAAAAGAAAAAAAAATAATTTACCGTTACAGTTACCCGTGCCACCTCGCTATGGAATTCTTAACCTCTGTTTGTCCGCCATCCTACCAACCTAGAAACCTTTAAATCCCGACTCTTACAGCCCTTTTTATCCCTGCAAGATTCACCCAATCCCTAATTTATATACAAGCTGTGTTAATTATAATTTTATATATTAAATTTTCACTTTTCTGTACACTGCAAATTATTCCTATGGGACATGTGTCCCGGAATAAGAATAAGATTTCATTTCATTTCGTTTCAAGTCTAATCAGGATTCTAATGTTTAACTGCAAGGATATCAATGCTGATAATGAGTTAGATAAAAAATAAAATATTATTTCATGTTTAATTGTAAAAGTTCGTGAATTATTTACACCTAATTAAATAAAAAGACAAAAATCTGAAGAGGCACCAATAAAGGTGTGAAACATGTAGGGATGAAATAAAGTTGGTGATACTGAGTGTTGAAGATTTTATTTGTTGACCTTCCGCCGTCCACGAAGATGACAAAAATCTGGCTAGACAAAGTTGTTTTAAATTTATTAGCTTTCAATAAAAAAAAAAAAAAAAAAAAAAAAAAAAAAAAAAAAAAAAAAAATGCATTGAAATCAGTTAAGATTTGGAGGTTGTAGCCTTTTTTGAAACACGAAATGTTGTTTAACCCCACTGTGCAACGCCTTAAAGCAGATTATCTCCCTACCGATCTGGAAATACAGCTAAGAATAGCACAGTATAACCTACAAAGAGGACTACTAGCGAAAATCGGCAATAGGATCTTCACTACTACGGCCTACACGGCCGAGGTGCTGGAGGTAGTCAAGAATGCAGCAATAAACGAGTAGCAGAAAAGGTGCAATTGAGAGGCTGTATAAAATCCACACTGGAGCGGAAAATGTGTATGTAAATGGATAGGGACTTGTTGCATGTAGTAATGGCGGCCAATATCAGCTGATTGGAGGTAAAGTGAATGTAATGGCGGGCTTTATCAGCTGTTCTAGGCTTTAATTACCCGCCTGTTTTCCAGTAAAGGGAATCAGCTGGAAGAGATACAATACACTCTGTATCTCTACTAATACACTCCCACAATACATTTATCCGGATTTAATATAATAATACTATTCCATATATATTATACATGAGTTTTTAGTGTATTTAACTCTATTTCAAATATTATTATAATTGTGTTATTTATCGATACTCCACTTGAGGGTGCATTGCATGGAATTACTCTTTTGTGGATATGACCTGCCCATCGGTATATGTAATATGCAAATGTAGTAAAAATTAGATAATAAATAGAAAATATTAAAACCAATATTAGTCCTATAACAAGCCATGAGACCCCAGAGGGGCGGATACACTAGGTGTATCTCATTTTTCACCATAAGGCTCGCTAGGGAGATAGTGTGGTCAGTACTGTGCTCCGGCCACCTGATTTTCCCCTTTGTAGGTACCCATTACATATATTGGTTGGCCACAGCTCTCAAGAAGTCTTACGTTGTTTTTAATGGTAAACTATTATAATAATTTTAATTGAGAATACTTATTGAGTGTATAATGCCTACATATTCGGCGTTTGGATGTTCCAAGTGTACAAGGGAGTTTTTTTTCAATTATTATTTTCTGATTTGATAAACACATATAATGTACATATATATATATATATATATATATATATATATATATACATATTATATGTATTACATATTATGTAATAATAACCATATATTATAATATGGTGTAACAATAGTAGTTGGGTCATGTCAAATCAACACACCTATTGTACCTCTCCCTTTCAGATATTATTGACATTTGGTACACCCAATGTACGGAGTGGGACAAAAAAAAAAAATACCAAATTTTTTTTAATTTGTTATCTAAAACGGTTTCCAAAATCTCGCCGTGGCAAAACATTTAAATTGTCATAACTACTCTCCTGATTACGTTAGAAACATGGGAAAGGTGCCACTTTTTAGCTCTTTATATGCCCTTTTAAATGTCTTGTTTCTATAATATGTTTCATGTCATTTAAAAGGGCATATAAAGAGCTGAAATGTGACACCTTTCCCATGTTTCTAACGTAAGCAGGAGAGTAGTTACGACAATTTAAATATTTTGCCAAAGCGAGATTTTTACTGCTTCATGAAAACTTTACATGGCCGAATTTTGGAAGCCTTTTAGATAAAAAATTAAAATTTGATATTTTTCATAGTATTTATAAAGGTAACCCATGTTCCAAATTTCCTAATAATCTGAAAAGGCGAGCTAAAAAATATCTTAAAAGATTTGATATGGAATGACAAATGTTTCATTTTTATGTAACAGTAGTATTTCCATTATGCCAGTATTTCTAATGTGACGCAACTCAAAATATAACAACTGAAAATGTGTCACTCTTGCCTACAGGTATTAGACCGAGAGCTGGCAACGCACTTTTGATGAAGTGTTTTATGCACCTTGAAATTTTGCTATAATGTACCTCTTGCCTATATAAGAAGGTAAGTATGTGTTTCCTGGACATACCTTGGAACACCAGGTACTGCGCATAGGGGAAAGGTACAAAACAATATTACCCAAAAGTAGAGTTATGATGTTCCATCATCAAAGCGCATTATCAGTGAATGATGTACAGAAAATAGAAGAGGATTCTACAAAGAGAACTAGTGCAATGACAGGTCTGTTGTTGTTACAGAGAGGAAGGTTTTCCAGAGAGAAGGTTAATTTGGAATGTGTTGGATAGTGATCAGTTGGTAATCAACTGTGGATTAGACTTCAATCAGCTGCTCATTTCCATAGGAGAAAACCTGTTTGAATCATATGCTCTAGTCAATCCTCCTCCTCTTTAGGAATAAAATCGACCATGAAACAGTATAATGGAAAACAAAAAAATCATTTCATCACTAAAGGCAATTAATGAACAACTGAGGGGGGGGGAGAAATCCAAGGGAAAAAATTTTGACATTTCAAGCACTGATTTCTCCGACTAAGATAGCCCTAACGATCAACGCTTGAAAACCTTTTTCTAGAAAATTTAGTTAACTTTAAAATGGTTGCCTTCAACCCACCAAGATTTCACAACCATTTTGCCTATTGTTCAGTTTTTTTCTTATTTCTCCCTCAAATTCAAACTAACCAAAATTTATATACTAGATATAACCTTTTTTTTCAAATTGGTTTTTTGTTCTAGATTAAAATTGCCACCAACAGACAATCGTCCCTGAATAAAGATAGTTTCCGTTACTCAGACACAGAACCCCCATACTATTTTTGATGAATTTAAACTTCCTTTTTGGTTACTTTAACATCCCTTAGAGATGTTATAAAAGATTTATTTGTTATCCATAAATTGGAGTAAATTACTTTAATTTTTATCACACAAAATAGTATTAGTTTTAGTGTAAAACTAAAAGAAGGCAAGAAACAATTGTTATAGTGAACGTTGAGAAGGTGTGGGAAGTCGCCATGATACAGCCAGTTTCTTGTTGTGGGCCTTAAATATATTTTCTCTTCCAGATTTTATTTTATATTTTTCACGAATGATCAAACCCCACCAATAACTATTACTATTAGCACTAGAAATATGAACGGAACCGTGTTAACATGACGCAGTTCCAGTAAGTCAGACTATTTGTGCATGATCTAAGAACAAATGTGCACATAGAAAACATGTTGCAGATGTAACTTAAATAATGGAAAATAGATTATATATGTATTATTAATTAAAGGGATTAAGATCAAAAATTACTTTCAAAATCTCTTAGAGCTTCCCGGACATCCATAAATAAAATCTTTCGAGGAACGCCTGTGACAAAGAAACAAAGATTCGTCCAACAACACGGAGTAATTCCTTCCAGACTTGGGTTAGGACACACCCTACTTGTCCAGTCATCGGAACTAGAAAGTACAGATCCACATCCTGCATCCGTAATCGGGCAACTGTTTCAAATAATAAAACTTTATGAGGGCAACAAATCATCTTCAAATAATGTGTGCTAGAGATACCGTGGAGTGTAAAGATTATTTGCAGAGTGGATGGCTGCCGATAAGACAGCGTTATCTGATAAGGGGTGATAAAGCAGGGCTGTTATCACCCCTTATCAGCATTTTTATACTTTTACTAGTTCTGAAAAAAAAAAAAAAAAAAAACAAAAAAAAAAACAGTCATCTGTAGCTTTGGATTAAAAATGTTGATTTTATATTGTTTCATTTATGTTTTCTATCCGGTGCATCTGCATCACCGCTATTTCTACCGTGTTATATAAAGGTTGCTACGGTTACTTGAACAGGACATCATAGAGGAGATCATAGACGAAAAAATTCAAGCAGCTTAATGCGAGACTCAAACCCACATATCCTGTGTGACTCAAAAAGATTCCTGGCACAAGATTATAGCGAATTTTCGTATAAATGCCTTTGCTTCTCAAAATGATACTTGACAGAGGATTTTTAGCACTTTCCTCCAAAGCACAGTAGCTATTGAGGCTGCACTCATGACGGAATTTCTGAAAAAATGTCTTCAAATGTTTACCGATCCTACCTAGAAGACACTGAAAATAGCGTCTCCGACGATAGTTCTTTTAGTTTATGTATCTACTGTTCTCCTTTCATCCCCAAATACATAGAAAATATCTTTCAGTTGTAAGGTCTTACTCCAAAATATATATGTATATATATTCTCCTTTAGGCTCCTTCGCTGGGGCATCGTCTTCATCGTCTCCCGGCTTCTTTCTCCAGCGGTGCTCGTTGTTCGGCCGTTATATTTCGCCCAAATCCTATTGGGCTTCATCAGACGTGTTTCTTCTTCTTCGGGGTGCAGGAGCTATTATTACTAATTACTATTAGCTCCTGAAGAAACACGTCTGATGAAGCCCAATAGGATTTGGGCGAAATATAACGGCCGAACAACGAGCACCGCTGGAGAAAGAAGCCGGGAGACGATGAAGATGTATATATATATATATATATATATATATATATATATATATATATATATATATATATATATATATATGTGGGGGCGAGGTTAGCTCAGTGGTAGAGCACTGGACTCATATGCTGGAGGACCTGAGTACAAATCCTGACGAAACACTTAAGATTTTAGGATAAATATGCTTTAGCGGTGACTAAACTGGAAAAAAACTTTACAAAAAAGTGTCCGCCACCGTTCGCGCATGGGCAGTGGTCATGTACGAAAAAGAAGACTGTATGTTATAGACTAACTACTACATTACATAGGTTTATCGGGTGGACCTAGCGTTACAAAAAAAGTGTCACAAGAAGGAGTCGCGGGCGTACGCTTATGCGCGGTGGCCATGAACGAAAAAGAAGATTATATGTTATCCAGAACTTTACATAGGTTTGTCAGTTGGACCTTAAGCATATTTATATTCCTGAATTTGAGCAGAAGGCTCTGAACGAAATTTTTATCTTCTAGTTTCTTCGTTCATGGGTTGAATTCGGCCTCCCTGGCCGTCCCTAGGCCAACCCAGCCTTTAATTAATTTATTAATGGGTACTTTGGTGCTAATGACTCTAGTAGTCGAAGGAGCAAGGGGAAAATCAGCCGGCCGGAGCATAGTACAGACCATACTATCTCCCTAGTGTGCCGTATGGTCATGAATCAGATACCTCTATAGTATCTGCCCCTCAGGGCCCTAGTGGCCTGTTACGACACACACACACACACATATATATATATATATATGTGTGTGCTGTTTGCTTGTAGGTCTATCTGCTTGTTCCTAATACAAATCCACGCCGTTTGACCGATTTTGACCAAACTTGGCTCGCAGGTAGGTCTTGATCCGGAGATTGAGGCTAGGTTAAAATCGTCTAGGACTCATAGTTCCGAGGTCACGTGTTCCAGCTACTGACATGTGATTTGCATTATTAGATTTCAATATTACTTATTTAGTTTCTAATTTATTTTTGCATTTCTAGATGCAGATAGTAGGTGCACGGCGGGTAACAGCTAGTTGTAAATAAATAAATAATGATATTTGTAACTGTTATTGCCGAGTGATATTTCTTGGAATTATCTGCAATTACTCAGCACGGGCCTTGTTATTATCTCGCCATTATCTCAATGTTATTTGCATGTCTGTAGATAGTTATCTAGAGTTGTTATCATAAAAGGACATTAAGAGTGTTTCCTCTCTCCATTGATATCCAATGCGATTTAGAAAAATGTAAACACAACTAGAATATTCGGTTTTGATATTCCGAAACGTTTTCATGAGTTTTGACATTCTAAACAATAATAAATAATTTTAGTTCGTCATGGATATGAGGATTGACACACCCGACTCCTATTTCTTGTCACCTCATCCCAAGTTAAATATATTTTGGTCTGGAGGTAACTGGCATATGTCCATTACCTGAAAGGAACTGTTAATTAATTTATCCATTTGTTATAAATACGGTAACATTTATATTTCGACTGCTTCTTACAGTTCGACAAACTGTATCCTTTTTACACAATTAATTTAAGGTTTTACGGAAGAATATACGCAAAGGAATGGGAAAAAAGAAGAAATATGATGTCGCTCAAAGGCAGAATGGAAACTTAAGGTGAAAATATTGTAGGCAAATCTGTAAAAGGTAGAAATGTGGAAAATGTTTACAGATTCTCGGTACATCTCCTAATATCGAGGCGTATATTCCGATTCTTCTTGAATCGGAATATCTCTGTTTCAGGGCAGATAACGATTTAGGAAATAAAATTATTAAAAAGAATGAAACATTATATGGTTAAATATATATTCTAAATAGTATATCTACTATATATTTGTGAAATACCACTGACTCACTCAATCACTCACTGACCTATCATCGCCCAGCCCAAACCACTCAACAGAAAAATTTGAAATTTTGCATGGACATTTCCTATAGACGCCCGCTAAGAAAGTATTTTCTGATATTCAAATTTTTAACTATTTTTAGAGGGGTTTAAAGTTTTAGTTGGTTAGAGCATGCACGCCTAGGACAATAAAGAATAGCTGTTACCGTACGGTATTTTTTCACAGTATTATTTTTAATGGAGATTAATTTCAACTATGATGGCAGACCTTGAATTACAAGAAATAAACTGTGATTTTGTCCCTCATAGAGTTTACGCTATACCTGGTGATGGTCCATCCGAGGTAATAATATCCCGAACCCTTAGGTTATCTGTTTCTCATCGGCGGCTCGGGACAAACATCTCGGGGGGGGGGGGGGGGGGGGGGGGTAATTTAGTATGTGCTTACCGCCGTGCCTTCGGGGTGTAGAATCAAATTTTCATAACAGAACAGCTGTTACCGTACTATATCTATTTCATAGTATTTTTTTTAATTGAGGTTAATTTCAACTATGATGGCAGACCTTGAATTACTAGAAATAAACTGTCATTTTGTCCCACATAGAGTTTACGCCCGGGTGGTAGTCCATCCGAGGTAATCCCGAACCACTTGACACAAAAATTTGAAATTTTGCACGGACTATTCGTTTAGAAGGTAAACACTCGCTAAGAAAGGTTTTTTTTTTATATTCAAATGTTTAAGTACTTTTAGGGGGGTTTGAATTATTAAGAAGTTCCTCATCGGCTCAAAAATGGTCCGATTTTGATGACATTTGGGACAAAAATTGTTCTCCTCATTTGAAAGGTCAAGTTTATTAACCAGCTAAATCAGTTTACTGGAACATGGTTTTTGGAGCAAAATTTGCGCGAAAAAATCAGAACGCTTACATTTTCGAGTCCATATGCTTGCAGGTACGCGTTATATAGGTTCCTTAACGTAGGAAAACGAATGAAACCATTTTTAAAGAGATTTCTGTAATCGTTTACGAGAAAAATTGATAGAAATTCTATTCCAAACTAATTTTCTGTTTGGGTATTCAGAAACGATGATTGGTTCGCTTGAAGCTTGTACCAGGAACTTGACACTTATCTAATCTATGATATTTAAACTTTTGTATCGTTTTGAGGTAAGAGGTATATGGAAAAAAAATTGTATTAATGGTGATACAAAGTTTTCGGATCTCAGTATATTTTCTAAAATATCTCGAAAACGGTTGGGAAATCGTAGTAAGTGGAAGGCATTCGAAGGGTATTCGAAAGGTTACTAAATTCTCAAAAAAAAGATTCTGTTGTAATGTTCGGTGGGGCGATGTCAATCGAAGAGATAAGTGCTTAAAACTTCAAAGTTGTTAGTTTTATTCCTTTCAACGTGTATTTGTCTCTGTTTTCCTAACTTTTTAAGTGGTTGTTGTATTTATTTCCAGTGTTTTCTTTTTTATACTCCCCAACGGAAACAAGCACCTCCACATGGTGATTCCTGGGTAACTTTAAAGTCCGTGCAATAATAAGCTGTACAAAATTATGTTGTAGCGTTAATTTTGATCATAAGTTATTTAACGCAATATAAAAACTACTTATCGGCCGTGGTGAAGCACGGGTAGTAGCTAGTAGTATATAAAAACTACTTATCGGCCGTGGTGAAGCACGGGTAGTAGCTAGTAGTATATAAAAACTACTTATCGGCCGTGGTGAAGCACGGGTAGTAGCTAGTAGTATATAAAAACTACTTATCGGCCGTGGTGAAGCACGGGTAGTAGCTAGTAGTATATAAAAACTACTTATCGGTCGTGGTGAAGCACGGGTAGTAGCTAGTAGTATATAAAAACTACTTATCGGCCGTGGTGAAGCACGGGTAGTAGCTAGTAGTATATAAAAACTACTTATCGGCTGTGGTGAAGCACGGGTAGTAGCTAGTAGTATATAAAAATTATTTGAGTAGTTGTAACAGTTTTTTATGTCATCAAAGCAAGCATAAAGCATAACATACTCATGAATTTTGGAGTCAATTCAGATCACACTTCCAGCTAAGGAGAAATATTTTTGATCAATTTAACAACTTATTTAATTGAAAGTAAATTGGTAAAATATTTGGTAAAATGGAAACCATGGCCCTTAAAGTTACTAGAACCTCGCCTTACCTGATGTAATTTGAGTAAATGTTGAAATTCTTCAGAATCAATACTTGTTTATCAGCGTTATCTTAGCGCGGTTCCGTTCATATCTCTAGTGCTATTAGTAAAATAATAGAAGCAGTTACTGGTAGATTTAGATCTTTCGTGGAAAAAATAAATAAAAATAAAATCTCAAAGAGAAGGAAGTTTAAGGCGCCACAAGAGGAAACTCACAGTATCTAATGCAAAAACACTACTACCAAAACATTTCTCATTTTCTTCCTTTATTTTCCTAAAAGACTAATTTGACTCGGAAACACGATTTAAAAAAAATAAATTGAGCATAAAAGTGAGTTAAACAAAAACAAAACCCCGTCCAAAAGAAGAAAGCGAACACATTGAAAGATTTGAGCACTTATTTATCCGCTTGACGTCGCGCCATTAAAAATTGCTTCAGAATTATTTTTTAGAGTAAGCTTTCGCATGGTTATCTTCCACTTAACACAATATCCTAACCGTTTTCGAGATTTTTACGAAAATATACGAATATCCCAAACAATTTCATGTCTCTTAATAAAATGTTTTGTCCCATTAATACATTTTTTTTTTTTTTTTTGGAATACTTGCTTAGCCCCAAATGAATTTCAAATATGTAGAAAACATTTCTATTGAATTTATGTGCATATATAGTAAATTATTTCGGGGGGGGGCTGGAACCCTTTCCGGGGTATGGAATACTAATAATCTAGAACTTTGAATAGTTTTAGGCAACTAAAATAAAATATTTTTTATGAACTAAGTGATCTTATTTAATTTATTTTCAAGGTTTTTATGACAAATCATTACCATCAAATCATAATTTCGGGGGGGGGGGGCTGCAGTCCCCCTTATTACTTAACTCCCGATTGAATCTCATGGTTTAAGTACACAAAATGGTTACATATATCTCCTTAAAAATGGTTTCATTCGTTTTTATACATCATCAACATATAATACGAGTATTTACAAGCATATAAACATAAAATCATAAAATCTTCAATCTTACGATTTTGTTTCGCTCCAAAAATCATGTTCAGTTAGACGGATTCTGCTCAGAAACGAACCTGACACTTTACATGAGACGGACGATTTTTGTACCAAATTTAATCTTAATGGGACCATTTTTGAGCGTGTGATATGTAAAAATTAGAACCACCGTTATTTTCGAAATCTGTGGGCTGTGAAAGGTAAAATGTTCTAGTCGGCCCTTCCGGATTGCATAAACGGGTCAAACTCATAAGTGGGCTTCCTCATAAGAGAGGAAGGAACCGCGCAAAAAGCAAAAATCTTGAAACAAAATATTGACAAATTTTGTTTCTAGCTCGCAAATTACACTCTGGAGCTAAGGAAATTATAGAAAGGCGCTAAGAAACACAGTTCTAGCGATTTGTTAGTTTTTATAATAATTGTAAACCTACTGACCTGTGTATATTGATTGTAGTTAATCCCCACGTAGGATATGGATAGCCCCGACAGCTGTACTGCAGGAAGCTGTACTGAAGGAAATATCAGGAGTTGTTAGATATGTTCTCAAGGCCGCCGGTAGAGAGTGTTGCTGTTGTGTAGTTATATCTAGGCCGTTGGGGAATTGTGGGATGGTTAGAGATGATGTGTGTTATTTGCCAAATGGGAGGACACGGACCTTGAAGGCAGACAGCGTTGTCATGGTACCAAAATATCTTATCATTAGGGTTATATTGATAAGAACCCAGAAGTTCTGATCGCATGATTACATGACTTATTGTTTACACGGTGTTAATTGGTGGGGAATTGTTGATATTTAGGTTTTTGATTAACAATTGGAAGTTTCAAATTCATTCTAAATTTGTCATATTTCACACTTTATTAATGTTACGGAATTTTTAATGGGTTGCTACAACACACCATACCAATCACTGCTACTTGCAGTTTTTTGGGTGTTCCAAAATAAAATTTGAACAAATGGAAAGACTTCCAAGTCCTATCGCCTTAACCCCTATATAACGGCAGCCTGCATTACCTTACCTGGTAGGTACGCCTGATCAGGTACAACTGGTAGGTATTCCTGATCAGGTACAACTGGTAGTTACGCCTGATCAGGTACAACTGGTAGATACGCCGGATCAGGTAAACCTGATAGGTACGCCTGACCAAGTACGCCTGATCGGGTATACCTGTCACCCTCACTCTTCATGTATACCTGTCACAGTTATCAACAAGGATCATTCAAGAACTAATCATAAAATTGTGTAAGTAATGGTTGCCGAGAAGAAATAAATTAACCCAAATCCATCTCCTGAATGAATAAAGAGATGAACCATCAAGTTATCACAATATGGATCTATTTCCTTCAATTTGTCCACTAATTTCCGGAATGCAGCATCTCTCTTGTATCTATTTTTATAGTAATTATATTTTACTTTCGACAAGCAAGGTTCTATTTTATAAATTTCAATAAAATCACCAAGAACGTTTTTATTTCTCTGCGAACTTTTCACTGTAAACGAACTGTTCTATTTGCAAAAAAAGAAATAAAACATAAAAAGTACACAACAGTTAAAAAAAAAAAAAAAAAAAGGCATCGCCCAAAAACTGCTAGCCTATGAAAGTTATATCATAATATTGGGCCAAGTTTCACGACCTTAATACCTTGTCAAGAACCTAATAATACCCTATCACTTATTTGTTCATTTTCAATATGGTCAGTATTTGTTAAATGATGGCCACCAATGAAAATCGGATTTATTATAAAATGTCTGGCCTTTAAAGATGCAGGTCCTTAGGGTAACGATTCAGGGTTATAATAAACTCTCCGATGACTTAAAACGGTCGGGGTTTTATGAACTCTATGTAAGTTGAAGCGGTCATCATTTAGCAAAAACTGGCCAAGCTGGAAATGCAAAAATAAATGAGAGGGTATTATTAGCTTATTAGGTAACTTGGTCTAATACTATGATATCATAACTTTCATAGGTCAAATCGTTTTGGGAGGGGCCTGGAACTTGCCCTTTTTTTTAAAGTTATTTTTCTTGGGGGGGGGGATCTGTTCCTCCTTATGTTTCTAGGAATTTCTCTTCTAAATAATGAATCTAATTCTCATAGATTGCCTTTTCCTTATCATCTACTTCTTAGGCTGGCCTATATTGCCTTACCGCAGACTCCATTATTAAGGCTTTTCCTGTTCTACCTCTGAAAGGACAATTTATTTATGAATCTAGGTGAACTCTATAGAACTGTAAACCTCCTCCGAACATGCATAAATCCTTTTCTGTAATAGTTTTCGCATGAGATTGTGTTGCCGTCTGCTAATAATAAGGCAGCTTCAGGAGCACAGTCCCACCACATGGGCTCTTGTTGCAATCTTTCTACAGTATTTCTGACAGAACGGCTCGAGGTTAATTTTTAAGTAATAATTTCGAGCATTTAATGTTGCTCGAAATAAGTATGAAGATGTTTACATGTTTTAGCTGTAAGATTTTCATAAGGTTTAAGGCAATATTTGCAGAGCTATAGAGAACTCGCATCGAGTTGGTATATCGGCTATGCATTCAACATTTCATTTTCTGCTGTCGTCGTTGGGGGATTGGTACCAGACCATCCCAGCGACTAAGGCTGCACCTACAATGGACCCGTATTTCTCCCGATCTAATCCAATCCTATATCGTTTGAACCTACCACCAAATCAGCATAGAAGCCTTCGATTAGGTACAATGTTGGAGGTATGAAGGAGGAGATGAGAGGCCAATCAATCTTCTAGAAGTATATCAGTCCCGAAAAAATAAATCTTAGTGTAACAATTAATTTTTACTGTTACATTACGATAAGAGAACTATTAGTATTTATATTTTAAAATTATTTATAAGAATAGGTACAAGGTTATAAGCATTGGAAGGTTTTAAACATCGTTCCTCGTAATTTAATAAACAAGGGAAACAAAAAACAAAAATATGACTAGACAAAGTTGTTCTAAATATTCTTAGTTTTCAATTTTTTTTTTTTTTAAATGCATTGAAATTGATTAACATTTAGAGGATGTTGACGTTCTTGAACCCCAAGATGTCGTTTCGCGCCATTTTGCCTCGGTCGTCCGAAATTGGTCTAGAAACAAACAAGTTTGAACGGCCGAAAATCGGTATTCATCGGAACGGATCAGGTCGAGTCGGGTCGGGACCAATGACGGCACGTCCAATGAGATACTTGTGTTTGTTTTTCTTCCGACAGTCGGTGGCCATTGGATCGGATCGGATCGGGTCTGGTCGGGACTAATATAGGTACCTCCATTGAGATGTATGTGTTTGTTTTTCTTCCGACAGTCGGTGGCTATCGGATCGGATCGGGACCAATCCACTCCCGATTACTAAGGAATCAGACACCTCTCATGTATCATCCCCACCGAGCGTTCCTGACATATTACGGAATTAATTTTCGTAATAACGGCAAAAATGATTAAAAAATAGCACATACATACCTGGAGATATATGATTGCATATATATGATTATTCATTATTCCAGTCCATGATAGGGCTGAAGATTTAACTTTGTTCGTATAAAAATCCACGAACCGAAGTACTTAAGAATTAACACTCACACCCATAGGTCCACCTAAATACTAATACAGTAGGCTTCCTACGGGTTCGAATAGTGACGAATCTAGACAGGATTGGCACTACGAGTACTCATAACGAGTACTTATGACGAGTACTCATTTATAACATGTTAATTATCCAGGAAGCAGCGGCGTCATTTTAATTAATGATTCCTCTGTGCTCGTTTCGAGGTCATGGCAAACAGCCAATCGCCATCAAGGATAGTGTCGTTAGGAATGTTCTGTGCTGTCACTGCAAGCTAAAATATTCAGAGTATTAGCAGCAAATAGAGTTCAGTGCTTAAAACTTTCAGTAACGATGGCTGCGAACAAAATTTCAACCAGGGCCCAAGTCAAGAATATATTAAACCAGGGTACAGTTATTTCGGCAAGCATATATTAAAATACTCAATGTAATTGTAAGGTAAAATTTTACAAATGGGGGCCACTGTCTATGTCCGAATTCTACTTCTTCTACTTGATAGTTGAAGGTGTTCGGTCAAAGATGAGGACCAAAATCACATTTTGGATAATTTATTTATATGTGACCAGGGGGGGGGGTAATTTATCTTGTAATTTGGTGGAATTTATATTATAAATTCCACCAAATTACAAGAATAATTATTATAGAAATTGAATTAATTCTGCAATATTAGTGAAGTGTTCTTTGTTTAAAAATTTAATTTTTGGTTATTTACTGAAATATATTTGTTGATACAAACAAAAAATAAACATCAGTAGCTCTAATTTATTCCTTTAAACTTTTTCCTATTTTAATAAAAATTACATTAAAACTCTTTAAAAATGAAAAATAACAATAAAAAAAAGTTTAAGCCCAAAATTTCTAATTCTAATCACGATTTCTAAAATGTATTATTATCACATCTTGGATTGTATAATGTGGATAGACACAAAATTCCTGATAATGGTATTTTAACAAGGCTTGTAATATTACTGTATAATACTTTACTAGGGGAAATCACCAATGATTACGAAACTCCTTATAAATAAAATAATGTCTGCTCTATTATGTATAATTATTATTATTTCCAACGGCCATAGCCACGTTGAATGCACCGGTTCCCGTAGATCACCGAAGTTAAGCAACGTCAGGCGTGGCCAGTATCTGAATGGGTGACCGACCACGTGCTGTTGGCATTATAAAAGGTTGGCAACCTTTAGATAGCCCGGCGCTGATGCGCCGTTAAAAACGAAGAAAAAAAATTATTATTATTTTCCACTTGTATTAGTTTTTTAGTATTATTTATTTATATAAATTTTAACGTCCATTATTATTAACTACAAATTTTAGGACGGGTTACCCATAGGTTACCACCCTTTTCTAGCCTGGATAGGGCTGATGCCTTTTCTTTTTTCTGAAGAAAAGCCACCACCCCATAGTGGGAACCGAACATACAACATTTGGCACCGAGTGTTAAATGTTCACGTCTTAACACATACGGCCTCCGGGCCTCCTTTTTTTTAGTATTATAATTTCAGATGAAACCGTTGGTTTTCATATCTTTCAGACAGTTTTTGAGTAACTGAGTGTTGACATTCGTACCGTAAGCATAACTCAAGTATATTTTGGTGTTTCTATCTACGTTGTTGAAGTCTCTATCGTATCCAACATGTCGCCGTAAGATATCGCCAAGCGATGGACACATCATGATCGGCCTCTGGCTGAGAGTTACGAAATGTCCTAAGATCGTAGTTCTTCTGTAAGATCGATATATTTCATCGACTGTTGGAATTTCTCCAGGATATTGGAAGATCTGGAGATTGTCCTGGAGGGACACGGTGTAAATATCCAGTAATTCCTGTTTCCTCTGGAAGAAGTCCATCTTGAGGCTCGAGTTGAAGAGATAATGCAAATCGAAGCATGGGGTGTTGTAGAAAGTCATCTGGTAATCCAACATCCTGTAATCAAGTGAAGAATAAGCAAACAAAACATTTATTCGTAGACATGGGCGTATATAACGAAATAATTTCAGGGGGGGAAATGGGATCATACTAACAATTTAGAAATTGGAATATTTTGGAACCAACTAAAACGTTATTATAGCCAAAATAAAATATTATCAATAAACTAAGTGATCTTATTTAATTTATTTTTAAGGGGTTTATAGAACATTTTTACCGATCAAATCAAAATTTCGGCGGGGGGGGCTGCAGCCCCGTCAGCTTATATACGTCCATGATCGCAGTACCCACAAAAATATATAGAGGGTATAAGAAAAATAATGGTTATCCGTTCGCAAAATGATTCTCCAATCAAAAGATCAGGAAAAATAACCCCCATATTGACCCCCGCAAAATTGACCTTAAAATGTTTTTCAAGGTCAATTTTTTTTATTGGATATTTTGATTCTTCGAGTCATTAGGAAGAAAAAAGTGAGCAGCACCATAGGTCGGAAATGACTCCTTATGGTCATATTGACCATTAACAGCGTATACGTGGGCCATTCCATTCCAATCGACAAATGGTGGCCGATTTTAATCATTGTTTTTTACATAGGTTCTTTTAGATAGGTATTTTACTAACACTGCCTTACGCAAAAATACCTCGTCCGACTTATGGTATCGGGGACTTTTTTCTCCGTAATGAGTCGTATATTCGAAATATGCAATTCGATCTTGTCAATAAAAATGCTCACGTTTAAATAATTTACCTAGCCATTTAAATGGTTGAAATTTGGAATATTGAACCCCCAATATCTATAATAAATAATATAATAATTAATGTGCTTGATTGTTATAGTTTTTAGCCAAATTTCATAAATATATTGTCATCAAAATTTACATGCAAATACTATTAGTGGTGTAAAACATTGTACTCACTTTAATGTTTTCGGTTTTCCATGAATGTCGTATTGAAATAGAATGTTGTTAACCCAATAGTCTCCATGTACTAATGTGTTGAACACCTTATCGTCTCGTCGAAATACGCTCATTATCGTGTTTCCAACGGTATGTTTCAACCTTGTTAGTCCTTCCACATATTCCAACCTGAAAAAAAATTCTGAATGGAGTTAAGTTTTGAAATCTTTTTATCTTTGGTTCAGAATAAATGAATAAAATCAAGAAAACGATATATTTTCAACATTGGAGACGATAGAACCTTTATATCGGAATATGATGATTCGCGACGATTTTTGTGGATGGATACACTTAGCGTACAAGGAATAGCGTTTAAAAGTAGTTATTGAGTTATTACCCTGAATTAAAGAGCTAGTCGAGTACTGAATACGCTTTTAAATTGGTTAAACCTTTTTCGAAATCATCTCATAAATGCTCCTCCTTGCTATTCCTAAAGGTAATTGTTGAGCGAAGGCCAGTATACGAACCAGGGGCCTAAAGGCCTTCCTAAAGACCAACAAACCGACGGAAGAGCCCAGAGCTTCGTTGAAGCGGTAATCAACCGCCAAAGACTGCTTCACGCAGAAAAGATTATTTGCCCGCATTTGACGAAGAAAGCACCCACGAAGAAGGAGGAACTCCTTTGCACCACGATCTCAACAGGCGACTTCTGAGCCAAATGATTCCAAGAAACATACGCAACCACCCTACATTATCACCGGTAGCGGCGGCAGCTTAGAAGACTCTGCTTCTCTCCCGAAGTATCAAGGAGTTTCCAATCTCCATCATTGACCGGGAGGCCAAGCTATTCCATGAGCAAAGGCCACCAGACTGGCGTATGCTTCAGGTGGACCCGAACATAAGGCTCCACTCCTTCGCTGCGAAGATAAACACAAGCGCTGCGTGTTCCGCCTCCACGTGTTTGACCGACATCACCCTCTCGACGACATAGACGTGGAACAACAAAGACTTAAGTGATTTAAAATAGCGTCGAGTCTGAACAGGACCATAGAAACGGGAGGTCAGTGCCATCTTAGTTATTATCAGCCATGAGGTTACTTTCCAAAACGTGCAAAATATTCGGCAGGTTGACCACTAGGGGATTAAGGCAAGTGAATTCAGGAGGTAGCCCTGTGATAGCAATGTTATAGCTGTCTCGCCTTCGGGCCACCGACGCAGTATTGTGAAAGCCAGGGGATATGTGGATATACAAATAACCTAAAGAATATTTAAGTGTGGACGAAAGAAGACACCATGAGAGACCCAATCAACGCCATCAGTTGTCCGTGCAAATGTGCCCAAGAGGACGACACTAGCATTTCTGGTGGCTCCTTCGATGCACAGTTTTCAATCGGCTAAATGTCCTTCTTTCTGACGGCCTCCCCTCCTAACAACTACAGAAGCCCTCGCCGAATACTACGACGAGTACAAACGTCAGAGGACCGAAAATACGTTTAGTCTCGCCCTAGATCCCCGAGATCTACTCAGAACCCCGTTTTTACTTCACCTTCAGGCAATTGGAACTGGCACTTATAAGGACCAAGGACCTCCAGATTGGACAGCGCACCCTGCTTAATACTGAAAATACTCATAGGAAAGCGAAGGCCTCCATAGTGAACATCTTCAAGGTAGCGTACTGCGCTACGCATTTACCGCATGCGTGGAAGTACACTGTGGTGGTCTCACTGAGAAAACCGAAGTGTAAAGGTGAAAGGTTGAACACTACCCGCCCATCAGCCCACTGAGCCACCAGAGAATGGTCTCAAAAAGATGACGCTTTCTCACTTATTGAGTCACTGTTCGCAAGTCGACGACGTCTGTGACCTTCAGAGCACAGTGGCAGCAGAGCTAAAGAACAACAAATCCACACCCTTCTTCCACATATACTCCACACAGCCATTCGACTGATTGTCAGATCTCATGAGTCCCCCCAAATGTATTTCCCCTGGTATTAGTTCTTACACTAAGTAGGCTTAAGATATCCTCTTGCACATTATACAGTCCCTACTATTACGAAAGCTTAAAATAAAGGGGTGATCTTATGCCAAGGTTCAGACTTTAATGCGTTGGGCATGGAGTTCTTTTGCTTCAAATAAATAAATTTAGAATGTGGGGAAAAATGTATCTTCTTCCCGCCAGTATTGCTAGGGCGACTCTAAAGTCAGAGATACCTTCGTAGGATTCCAATCTCAGCGCCAGTAGTCTAGCCAAATAATAAATTATAGAATATAATCCATAACTCCATACCCTCCATGTTATCCTAGATTATTAAGATACGCCCGAAATAGCAATATGCCTTACCATTCTCCCTTCCAGTGTCCTTCGATCACCTTAACCAATCCGTCAATCACGGCATCCATGGACGTCTGCACTTTAGCATCGTCGGACAGGAAGTAGTACGTGTCGATCTCATCAATTCGCACCTCACCGCGTTCTCTGAAGTCAAGATTACCATTAAATCACAACTAAAGATATTTTTCTGCTACATTGAAGTATAATTAAAGTAATCAAATATTATTTAATGATATAAATTACAATTTCAAGAAGAAAAAACATTCCAAAAATAGATCACGACACACGATCGTTCTTGACCATAAGACACACAAGGGAGACAGTTTTTAGCCCCGGTCGCCTGTTTTCGTCCAAGAATGTGTGCGAGTCCGTCTAGCTCAGATGCTCAGAACAAAGCTAGCTCTTACAATAAGATGGGTGCAGATTTTCTGGACGGATGGTCCACATTCATCTCCACACTTTATAAACCAATACAATCGTTGGACAGTCGTAATCGGTTTCCTGTAAGCTTTACTGGGTACCTGCAACAGTTAAAATCCGCCGGGCAATACATAGCACTGACCACACTATCTCTTTTTGGGCCCTCACGGTTACTAAATAAAAAATGTTTTCAAAATAGTGAATAATTGAACTTACATCAAGACAGCGCCAAGCGCGTGGAACTTCGCAAGTTCCTGAAGCGCCAATGAAGCATGTTCGAAATCAAGTCCTATGAGTCTGTCGGCCATCTTGTATCCTTGCACCTGGGGATTGGTTAGGACAAAAATAATTTCACTGTACGTAGAAATATTTTTTCAAATTCTTTACGACAGTAAACGATATTATCGTACTCAATTAGCAATGTCAATTTTAATGTTTCTGACACGTAAAGTTCACTTCGGAACGTTATTATAAATCTTTTTATCCCTGAAACGCTTTCATCACACCTATTCCCATCACACACCGATCCCACTAAACCCGTTTCCGCCACACCCGATCCCACCTCATCCTTGCCCAACACACCCGATCCCACCACATCCATTCTTATCGCACCTATTCCCATCACACCCGATCCCACCTCATCCTTTCCTAACACACCCGATCCCACCACATCCATTCTCACACAGCTTTTCCTATCACACCCGTTCCCACCACACACCGATCCCACTAAATCCGTTCCCACCACACCTGATCCCACCAAACCCATTCCCGCCACAGCCAATCCCACCTCATCGTTTTTCAACACACCCGATCCAGCCACATCTGTTCCCTATACCCGATTCCACCTCACCCGGTCCAAACACACCCGATCTCAGCACACCAGATCCCATCATATCCTTTACTACCTTACCCTACCATATCTGTTCCTATCATTCCCGTTCCTATCACTCCCTATCCTGCCACACCCGTTCCCACTATGACCCATTTCTACTATACCCGATCCCACCACATCCGTTCCCAACTCACTCCGTCCCAAACACCCTTTCCCTTATAACTCGCTTCGTCTTCTCCAAAATTCGCTCTGTACTTAACTGACGTTCATCCCCTCCATCTTGTCGGCCGGAAAAACCATGCATTTATAAACCTCACATTAGAGTGAAATTAATTATGTTGGTACCATTCTGACAGAATGTACTTTAGGCAAATATAATCTGAAATATTTGAGCATCAAAAATACTATTTGGGTAGAAACCTGTCACCCCGATAAATGAGCAGGCTACGTTCAACACCTGGAACATTTTAGGGTTTCAGAAGGGCATGGCATGGTGAGATCTTGTAATAGCGCTGGGAAGATAAGAAGGAAAGAGGTGAATAAAATATCTCTAATCCATCAAAGATTTAAAAGTGAACATATCAACAAATCGAAATCTTAATAACCCAAAAATGAGGATAATATTAAAATCGCAAATTTAACAAGAAAATTTATCAAGATTGTAATGATCCAATCATGATCACACATTCCTTCCCATTAAATGTTTTTGCATCTATGGTCTCATTGTAAGCATCCCCTGATCGAGCACGATTGCCCAGCGATTGTGGGGGCTTAAAAATATCACAGTCCCTATGCTTAATTTAGACGGGCAGGAGAAACAAGAACTTTCAGAACATACAACGTTCGATGCATGAACTGCTTACTTACCGATATGTCTTCTATTAGAATGCCATCTTGATTTGATTTGACGCCATAGAACTGCGGCCATAGAGTTGCAGCATCTGGTTGAAGGGTTCTAAGGAGGTTCTCCATCTTCGGTAGAACCTCTGTGTATATCTAGGGTTCAAAGGAATATATCAGCCATCATTGCAACTATTGCTTAGGGATTTTAAGTTTAGAACTGGAAAGAAAATTTTATCATTCGAGTTTACGCCAGCCTAAACTGAATCGGTCTTTTTGGTTAGCGATATTAACTCCCGTCTAAATAAATATATACATAAACCCATGCGCATTCAATTCAAATCTAAAGGCAGAGTCTGACCAGTTTGACCTCAAGGTTTGGACGGAACTGATCTAGCACACATACGATAAGTTAATAAACCTCAAGGCAGGGACTGCACACTCTTGTTATAGTAGACCCACTGAATGTGAAGCAAATATCCTCTTGTCCACACACATCAGGCCTGGCCTGGACAGTCCCGGCCTCATTGGTCTGTACAGTTAATCTATTGGTTTTATCATTCTACTTCAATGGACTGTACTGTTCAACTCTGCCATCAATGATTTCTCATACACGGTGAGGAAAGCCTTAAGATTTGGACAGTGAAGTCCAAATCTTAAGATTTTACTCTCCATTTATCGGCACCCTAAATATTTGGGTTGCCCAAAAATAGGGTTCGTGTATAATTTTGGAGTTGATATCATTTTTGTTACTTAAACTGAACATCACATTCAAATTAACAATGTCACACACTGAAGTAGACGTGCCAGTTTAAGGCAGGAACGTATGTGCGAGATTTCTTATTTCTGTCTTCTAATAACTGACATTTTAAAATAAAGGTCGTCACGCAGGAGCCTCATAACTAAGCACTTTCCACAGAATTTGAGTAGCATAGACTACATTTCTGAGTAATTTACTTAAAATAACCTACATAAATAAAATCAAAACATGAATAATTATGCTCTATTACTTTTGTAATGACCAACTGTTCAATTATTAATTTGCTTCCAGAGTTATGTTTATACATGGTACTACACTACTTAATAAATACAAAAAACCTTTATATTTTTGTCTTTTGATCTGACGTAGGAACGGGAAATAGTCTCCCTAGTGGTAGAAAGCGCTCCTTGCGGCAGCTTTGCCAACCTACGTCTGGCGGGCTAATTCTTTTGTAATATAGCAACGCGCGTTTCGTTGCAATACAGCAGAAACCGGTATGAGTATATTAGTAATTCGGGTACGGAGTAACCACTCCTTCTAACCGATTTAGTTTATTTTTACAACCCATTTTTCTCTGTAGATAACCACTACGAAATTACGGCTGGTAGTGGAAAATTGGTAATGAGGGTCTGGTCTAAACCCACCCGTCTAGTGGACCGATTTTTTTAATTTTTACAACCCATTTTTACCCATAAATAACCAACCACTCCGAATACCGATTTTCGTTAAAATATAACAAAAAC
The DNA here is from genome assembly GCA_946811695.1 of Gonocerus acuteangulatus. Taxonomy (NCBI): domain Eukaryota; kingdom Metazoa; phylum Arthropoda; class Insecta; order Hemiptera; family Coreidae; genus Gonocerus; species Gonocerus acuteangulatus. The sequence continues at coordinate 51,566,620 of OX328131.1, forward strand.
TACGGATGACACGGTCAAATTAGTGTTTTGGGTCCGGGGTAAACCCTCCCATCCGGAGGACCGATTTTGGTGGTTAACGAACGCCTTGAATCGTTTGCTAATTGAATGCTATATACGAAGTTTCGTAGCGAAAAAAAAACACGAAAACTCTGGCCGCTTTTGTGTTAACAAACACACAAATATATTTAAATTTGAACGGAGGTACGATAAATAAAGATTTGAACATTTATTTTTAAAAATTCCATCATGAGTGCAACCTCAATAGCTAGTTTCCTTCGGGCAAAGCGCTAAAAGTAGCCCCTACTAGAAAAATTATAAAACATGTGCGCAAGTGACCTATAAATTCTGCACATCAAAGACACCACACCTTCTTGGTTCTCTAAGTAATCTTCAGGATGACACCGGCCTACTCGAGTTTTAGCTAATTCCTCTATCTGTATCTGTACCTTAGCCTCCTTCGTGAACAGTCCAATGGTTTTGGCGTTGGCTACCTTCGCTGATCCGTTGGGTTTACGTTTGTAGATGAAGTATCTCTCTTCTGTCGCGCCGGAATCAAGCTCAACTTGCAGCTTCAACCGGTAGATGTCGCTGAAGTAGTTGTCTTCTTTACCTACGGCATCTTCGTAGTCCATCTTCAATACCTCGGTTATCGACCTAAGTCTCTCCGATCCTATGACGGTATCTCCTATCCACTTCTTATCATCTTCCTGCATATCTAGTAATACACAAAATATAAATTAATATACCTTCTAAGCCAATTGGCTATCTTCGGGTAGCCACCATTCTAGACCAACCAGAGAATAGCAGTGATATTTTATCCAAATCCCCCCCTCCCCAAGGAGTGGTATTTTAAAATCTTAATGCGTGCAAAAATGAATGAATGCATAAATTAGAAAAACACTTTATTCTAAAAATGTTTCATTTTTTAAGAATAACAGCTAAATTAGAATAACTAAACATTGCTAATTTTACAAAAACTTAGGTAATAAAATTTAAATGCTTAAATAATGAAATCCCTGAATATATATATAACATGAAAGGGAACGAATGTAGAGAGATTGGACAATTGTAATTATGTACATTTAAGAAAATTTTGTAAATAATTCCTTAAAATACATTTTGCAGATTTACATTTACAGAATTTGTGTTGATATAGTACATAATATATGTATGAGTCGTAGACGGAGTAATTCAAGCGGTCATTACAAAAACCAGACAAGTCCAAAAGCTAAAATTTTCAGAAACTTAAATAAAATGCGTAGCTTCATTTGTGATGGATGAAATAACAATTGCTTTTATACCTACTATGGTCCCACTAACAGATTTGCATTGTACATGAAATAAATAGATTTTTGAAGAGGATAGTTGAGAAAATAAAAAAAAATTATGGACCCTTCTGGTTTGTGCAGAAATCTTAGTAACAGTACCTACTAATATTTCTTAACATAAAATAATTTAATCCTCAAAAAAGATTATTTATTAAATGACCCTAAAAAATTACAAATCATTTTTGAATGATAAACATTCTGCAAATAGCAGACAGTTCCAAGGACTAGTCTGTATTTTGGTGGAAAAGCGTTGGACTTATTTTTGTAGAATCGCTAAAACTTCACACTCATATATAATGTGACCTATCCATTTTTTGGTGATAGCAATAATCACCATGTTGTGGTAAGCTGACTTTTGAGAGGAACAAGACGTATTAATCTCAAAATATCAATTTTTGGATTTTGTAATGAACCCTTCAATTAAGAGAAAGTACAGAAAGTGAAATGCGATTGTACTTAGATGAAAGATAATTGGAGATGGCTTGTAGTGACAGAGGAAGTATTTATTTAAAAATGCTCTGTGTTAAAACACTCTAATATATATATATATATATATATATATATATATATATATATATATATATATTATATATATATATATATATATATATATATATATATTTAAAAAAAGAAAAAACAAAACAAAAAAACACTCACTTATAAGATGATACGGTCGTTCTCTTTACTGCAGTACTGAAGTGGGAAACAGCTGGTAGGCAGATAGAAAAGACACTGACTCTTATCAGGAAGATAATGTAAGGTTTGTTTACAATAGAGCTAAACTATTTGATTATAATTATTTGTTTTTAATTCTATTTTATAGCTATAAGACTACAAACTATACTTACATTAGAAAAGCTGTTCGCATGGGTTCTTCTTGTTTTAAGAAGGGAGAAAATTGACAAATACCAGTTTTTTTTTGTTTTTACTTATGTATTTATTTTTCACGGCCCTTCGACAACTAGGCTATTAGTGTCGATATCCAGGGTGCAGCAAAGAATTCTTCCAACGAGCCGTGGGATGAGAAAATTCCTGCCACCGCACAGTGGTCAAAAATAGTGAAAAAGCGCTAAAAACTTAATTTGTGAAGTATTTTCTCCGAGCCCATTCGTCCTAAAATAAATGTTAAATTCCTCGTGAGAATGCCATTTCTTGAACTTTAGGCCCCCACCGTTGATTGCAGGACGGTGGTTAATCATTGAAGTACTAGAAGCGAAGAGAATTTCCCAGATCCTCATGTACCAAAATCGTTCCTTCAACTTTAATTTTTCAGACCGATAAGGTTGACGCATGTTTTTCTTGTTTTAATGGGATGTTCGAAGGGCGAAAAAAATATTTTTGTATTTTTCGAATCGCCTTCAAGGACGGGGATACTGAAAAAGTAAAAAGATTACACGTATCAAATTTCGTTTTGTCATATAATTTTTGCTTCTCACTAATTTCGGGCTTAAATATCCCGTGGGCATGTATAGAAAGGCCCCAGACTGAAATTAGCTGCATAAGTCTGCCTACTTCGGTGCTAGAGGTGAACGAACTCGGTAAGACAGTCGCGCGTTATCTCTATGTAAACATTGGAATCAAATCGAAGACGGATTTTTTTTGCAGTACTTAAGTCAGTGTTGACTGCAAAAAATGTCTGAAGTGATGCTGCAAAAAAAGTCACGAGTGAAAAATCGTGTCCTAGTTGAAATATTGTTGAATTCAAACGACAAAAGTGTACTTTTGGTATGCGAGTATTTGACAGATCAATTTCCAATAGCCGATGAGCATATTTCGTTAGTCCTACGGAAATTATCTCAAACTGTTGTGCTGAAATTTAAAAAAAAGTTGGCCGAGATAGGAGCAGATGTATTTTTTTTTTTATTATTGGTAAACTCCCTGAGCCCAGACGAGTGCAGTTCAGACGGGGGGGGGGGGCGACCACAAAATTATTTGTCATGTGAGTGACTTATCAATACCTTCATTGTAGTTATAAAACTGGTAAGTGTGCACAATTTCAGCTTTCTAAATCAACAATATCAAATGTTATTGAGTTTTGAGCGCTTTTTGGCTGTTTTTGACCACTGTGTGCCGGAGGGGATCGACCTCACTATCTCCCGCATGTGTATCTAAGGCGCTAGCCACTAGACCACGGGAGACCCCGACAGATACTGTTCTCACGGATTCAGAGCAAGAACTTAGTGAAGCATAAGAGGTACTAGTACCTAAGGCATAAGAGGTAATAGTATTACCTCTTAAAGTGATGGTAATGATAATGGTAAAGTGATGGTAATAGTATTACCTCTTAAAGTGATGGTAATGATAATGGTTAAGTGATGGTAATAGTATTACCTCTTAAAGTGATGGTAATGGTAATGGTAAAGTGATGGTAATAGTATTACCTCTTAAAGTGGTGGTACTGGTAATGGTAAAGTGATGGTAATAGTATTACCTCTTAAAGTGGTGGTACTGGTAATGGTAAAGTGATGGTAATAGTATTATCTCTTAAAGTGATGGTAATGATAATGGTAAAGTGATGGTAATTGTATTACCTCTTAAAGTGGTGGTACTGGTAATGGTAAAGTGATGGTAATAGTATTACCTCTTAAAGTGGTGGTACTGGTAATGGTAAAGTGATGGTAATAGTATTACCTCTTAAAGTGATGGTAATGATAATGGTAAAGTGATGGTAATAGTATTACCTCTTAAAGTGATGGTAATGATAATGGTTAAGTGATGGTAATAGTATTACCTCTTAAAGTGATGGTAATGGTAATGGTAAAGTGATGGTAATAGTATTACCTCTTAAAGTGGTGGTAATGATAATGGTTAAGTGATGGTAATAGTATTACCTCTTAAAGTGATGGTAATGGTAATGGTAAAGTGATGGTAATAGTATTACCTCTTAAAGTGGTGGTACTGGTAATGGTAAAGTGATGGTAATAGTATTACCTCTTAAAGTGGTGGTACTGGTAATGGTAAAGTGATGGTAATAGTATTATCTCTTAAAGTGATGGTAATGATAATGGTAAAGTGATGGTAATAGTATTACCTCTTAAAGTGGTGGTACTGGTAATGGTAAAGTGATGGTAATAGTATTACCTCTTAAAGTGGTGGTACTGGTAATGGTAAAGTGATGGTAATAGTATTACCTCTTAAAGTGATGGTAATGATAATGGTAAAGTGATGGTAATAGTATTACCTCTTAAAGTGATGGTAATGATAATGGTTAAGTGATGGTAATAGTATTACCTCTTAAAGTGATGGTAATGGTAATGGTAAAATGATGGTAATAGTATTACCTCTTAAAGTGGTGGTACTCGTAATGGTAAAGTGATGGTAATAGTATTACCTCTTAAAGTGGTGGTCCTGGTAATGGTAAAGTGATGGTAATAGTATTATCTCTTAAAGTGATGGTAAATGTATTACCGTAATACCACATTGTGCGATCAAAATCAAAGTCATTTTCTTATTTATAAATAACAAATAAATCAATATTTTTGGATTCTCTATATCAAACGCTTTATAAGGGATATTAAAGTATCCAAAAAAGAATTTGTTTCATTTCTTCTGAAAAAAATGGCGTTAATGTTTATGACGAACGAAACCCTCCTTTTTCACGGGCGACATTCTGCAGGTGGAAATTTTTTATGTAGAAAGAAAACGTATTTTTTGGCCGTTTAAATCCATTTTCCACACATAAACACTCTTTAATACCATTTTTTATCCCTTTTATCAAGAAATCCCCCCCAGTCAGTCTCCTTCTAATTGAACTCTAGAAGTACGCAGTAACAAGTTTTACTAAAGGCAATAAGGGAATGTATGGAGCAAGACTTATTCGAATTTGTTTTTAGTAAGTCATCCAGAAGTTATATATATATATATATATATATATATATATATATATATATATATATATATATATATGCATATTAATTGATTTACCACTAGAAACCATTGTCAAAAAGGTGCCCAAATTGATTATTAATGATATCTCCAGTCCAGTAATTTTGGTACTTAATTTTGGATTGCCAAAAAATGTGTCGGTTTTACCGTCGTTAATAGAACCAAAAGAAAGCTTTAGAGTATCAACTAATAATCTCATTTTCTCCTAGGAGACTTCTTCCTTACTATGTCCGCAACTCGTCTCTTTGTAGAGTATGATCCTTCCACGAAACGAACTTGCAGTCTTCATTAGGACCTGCTTGATTATTATCTTGTCTACATATTTCAAAAGCCTTGTCAGGAAGTTTAACGTTTTTACTCAACCAATCTTCGTATTTTGTTTCGAATTTCACCGTAATTTTTTTGAATATCCAGGCGAAACTATCTAATCAATTTTCTTATATTCTCCTTAACTTTATCCGAACATTCAGATAAATCATATTCTTGCGCGATTCTATCAAATAAAGCATCGTATCTGGTGTGTGGTTCATTACTGCGCAAGACTTCATACAGTTGTGCATTGGTTATGAAAACTAAAACCACAAAATCGCTGTGAGAAGCAGACAAAAGCAGGTAAACTAGGTATCAAAATAATCGTGAAGCAATGTAGTATTTATGGTGAAAGTATGAAAACCCCGTTACTTTACGTTTTTTCTTAAATCATTTCTAAAGTTTAAAAAATGCTGAGAATTTCTTACATAATTAAAACACTAGAACTTACCCATTTTTTTTGCCTGTTGGCCAAGATTAGTTAATAAACGATTCCCTCAGGACAGACACTTGAACAGATTAAAAGAAAATTTAATCCTTAGCTTTTAGTCATTGTTTTTATATTCTAATGTTGATGTTTTCTTTGTGTTCTAAGGTTCTAATTTTAATATTGACCATCAAAACATTTTTTTTTTTTCAAACTTAATTTTTCTTATTTTTGAACACTGCTCGTGACACTGTGCACCGGTTGGGATCGAACCCACCATCTGTCGCATATGAATCTAAGGCGCTAGCCACTAGACCACGGGAGACCCTGCTAATCATTTAAAGAACCGATCTCCAAGGGCCGATCTTTTAAAAAATCGGCCTATCAGAAATTGTTTCAAATTTTATTCAGGCTTTACGGTTACATTTTTCCCAAGTCTTAGACTATTATCATCATGGAGTTATGAAAGGACGGGAGAGGATGTTTTGGGAAAAAAACCTATCACGTAAACAAACCCGAAGGAAGCCATATTGTGATTTTCTATTATAATGATTTTAATTGGGAACAGCTATTGAGTGAACAATACCTACCTGTTAGGCGTTTGGATGTTACAATAGTACAAGAGAACATTTTACTCTATTATAATTATATTGTTCTATTGTTTTTATTTGACAAACATATATATGTGATAATAGCCATATATTTGAATATGGCTATTATTATTATTATTATTATTAAAAACGGGTGCCCACGTAGAGGGAGCTGCACCGAGGCCAACAAGGCCTATTGTGCCACCCGACAAGCCAGCCTGTTACACCAACAGCGCCGTATCCGAGATGAACCTTAATAGAGTTCGAAGGTTCAGTTCCGGTAGCCTTCTAGGGTCATCAATGAAGTCTGCACCAAAATACAGGTATCTCTTTGCTACAAGAGCTGAACATCAGCATATGATGTGATACGGCGTCTCGTCGTCTTCAAAGCATAGTCTGCACCATGAGGTCCTGGTCAGCCCCATGGAGTAGAGGTGCCGATGCATTCTACAGTGACCTGTAAGAAGAGCTGTAACTAGTCTTACCTTGGACCTGCACAGATTAAGGAGAGTCTCCGTCCTCTTCTTGTCCACAAAGGAAAGGAACAGCTTCGCCTGTCTCTGGGTGGAGCTGCTGCACCACTTCCTTCTATGCTCAGCTTCCGCCCACCTTCTAATGCTTAATCTGGCCACAGCTGGTGCAATCCCACATTGGGTTCTGGTGATAGGGGGATTGTCGCTGCACCAATATTGGCCAACTCGTCAGCACTTTCATTACCCTAGATACCAGAGTGGCCTGGGACTCACTCCAGTCTGACACAAATCACACAAATATGGCTATTAAATACGATGTAGCAGTAGTAGTTTCATTATATATTATTTAAAAAAAAAATCGTCTTAAATTTTTCTACTTTTAGGTTACAAATATTTTTTTCATATTAACAAGTATTCAAATCGACTTGTTTGGGTCGATTTCTAGTAGTGTTGGGCGATTCTAGAATGTGAAACGATTCGAATCGAAATGAAATGCGAATTTCGTGGGTAATTGTAGGCAATCGTGAAATCGATCCATATAGAACATCGATCCATATCTTAGACGATATTCTGTGCCTAAAGGATCGATCTTTTAAATCGTTTTTTTTTTTGGATAGATGATTTCATTTTGATTCGAATCTATTCTAAAAATCGATTCGTATTCGATAATCGACCATCACTTCTCCCAACAATCGATATTTGTGTATTTCTCACCATTCTCCTCTCCAATCCTCTTCGATCACCTTTACTATCCCATTGATTCCATCCTGGACTACTCGCTTCGTCTTTAATGAAGTGGTAGACCCCAAAGTCTTCTTTGGAAATGTCACCTCTTTCTCTGTTATATGGTACAAATTATATATATATATATATATATATATATATATATATATATATATATTTATTATATATATATATATGTATATATATGTATATATATACATATATATATATATTATTTATTCTTGTAGATGACCTAAAATATCTAAATTCTTTATAATCTTAGGAGGCATGGGGTCGTAAGCCAGATTCTAGAGGGAGTACATGGTAACGAGAGGACTTCCTAGCTAGAAGTGCCCCTGAAGAGGTGCGAAAATATGCACGAAACATGTCGGGCCTATTAAATAAAGTATTATGAAGACAGGAGGACTGCTTTAATGACCCCATGTCCCCTAAGCTCAAAAAGAATTTTTATATATATATATATATATATATATATATATATATATATACATATATATATATATATATATATATATATACATAATTTACGTTACTTTTAGTATTGACTAGCAGTGATACGTTAGTATATTGTTTAGCAGTGATTTTAAATACTTTTCATTACTATATTTATTTAATATGGATTCTAATCTTAGATAACCCGAAAGAAGTTATAGATAACCTGCAAAGAACTTGTAAGCTAATCCGTTAGTACCAAAATCACTGTTTAAAATCACGGCAGTTACTTCAAAGTAACTGGATGTAGTCTTCGCAAAAAGACTCATTAATTCTGCATTTGTATTTTGTCTTTTAGATGATGAAGGCTACAAAGTGTAACCGAAACTTCCTTAATATACATTTTTACAAAAATCGTATTGTTGTTTTCCTAGTCAAACTATTCCCCGGCTGCTTATAAATAAATTTAGTTATAACTATAAATATATCATAAAATAAATACAATATTTACATTTGAACAGCAGCAAGTGCGTGGAACTTCGCCAGTCCAGTCAAGGCCAAGGAAATGTGCTGTAGGTCCATGCCTTCGACGCGGTCACCCATCCTGCATCCGAGGTTAAGATGAACTCTCTTAACAATAGATGTACTCCCTTAACAAGAGATGTACTATCCTAAGAAGAGATTTATTATCCTAACAAGAGATGTACTATCTTGACGAGAGATGAACTCTCTTAACAATAGATGTACTCTCTTAACAAGAGATGTACTGTCCTAACAAGAGATTTATTATCTTAACAAGAGATGTACTATCTTGACGAGAGATGAACTCTCTTAACAATAGATGTACTCTCTTAACAAGAGATGTACTATCCTAACAAGAGATTTATTATCCTAACAAGAGATGTACTATCTTGACGAGAGATGAACTCTCTTAACAATAGATGTACTCCCTTAACAAGAGATGTACTATCCTAACAAGAGATTTATTATCCTAACAAGAGATGTTCTATCTTGACGAGAGATGAACTCTCTTAGCAATAGATGTACTCTCTTAACAAGAGATGTACTGTCCTAACAGGAGATTTATTATCTTAAAAAGAGATGTAGTATCTTAACAAGAGATGTACTATCCTAACAAGAGATTTATTATGCTAAGAAGAGATGTACTACCTTGACGAGAGACGAACTCTCTTAACAACAGATTTATTCTACTAACAAGGGATGAACTCTCTTAACAACACATGTACTCTCTTAACAAAGTAAAACTTATTAAGAAAAAACAGTTTAATTATTATTATATTTTAATGTCCATTATTATTATTAACTGAGAATTTAACCCTCACATTTTCCCCAAAAGCGGTTACCCCGACGTGAAGTAGCAGCAGGATAAAGCATAATTGCTAAGGACTTGCCAAAGGCCGGCCACACACTATGAGGTAGACCGGACAGGTACACCCGTGAGGTGCACCTGTCCGGTCTACCTGTGACCCACACTGTTCAGGTGTACCGGACAGAGAGATATCTACTTTATCTCTCTCTAATTGCAGTCATATTTGAGACACGTAAAAACAAACGATAAGAATGGTTGCAGAGAAGAAATAAATTCACCCATATCAATCTGCTGAACGAACGGATTATCGCAATTATCTGCGCATGAACGAATCAGTTTACATAGAGTTATTGTCACTTGTATCTCCTTTCATTAAGAAGAAATATACACAAATGAGGGCAGCTATATCCCCACACGAAAAACTAACAGCTACTTTGAGAATCTTGAGGAGTCAATTTTCCTCTACTCCTTTCGAATATTAGATCGAAAACTATTAATTTTACTTTTAGCCATACTCTCGTTTGCATTTGGATATATTTTCTGCAGTTTGTATACTAATTTGCGATATGCAGCATCCCTTTTATTTCTATTGTGAAAATCATCGTCTTTTATTTTCCATAAACATCCACATGGTTCATTTTTATAAATTTCGATGAAATCACTAAGAACTTCGTTAATTTTATGAGACATTTTACACTTTAAACTGATTCCATAAATAAATAAATAAAATGGCCACAACGGTAGAACAAATCAACACAAATCAGAGCTGCAGAAAACTGAGACCTCATCAGGTACACCTGACAACCCCCACACACACACATGAGGTCTACTCGCCTGTCAGGTGGAAATAATCGAATTTTCATCAGGTGTGAAGTCGCCGGAAAGGGTAGAGTGGGGGTAGTAAAGCTCCGCCACAGACTATGAGGTAGACCGGACAGGTGCACCTGACAACCCCCACACACACATGAGGTCTACTCGCCTGTCAGGTGGAAATAATCGAATTTTCATCAGGTGTGAAGTCGCCGGAAAGGGTAGAGTGGGGGTAGTAAAGCTCCGCCACAGACTATGAGGTAGACCGGACAGGTGCACCTGACAACCCCCACACACACATGAGGTCTACTCGCCTGTCAGGTGGAAATAATCGAATTTTCATCAGGTGTGAGGTCGCCGGAAAGGGTAGAGTGGGGGTAGTAAAGCTCCGCCACAGACTATGAGGTAGACCGGACAGGTGCACCTGACAACCCCCACACACACATGAGGTCTACTCGCCTGTCAGGTGGAAATAATCGAATTTTCATCAGGTGTGAGGTCGCCGGAAAGGGTAGAGTGGGGGTAGTAAAGCTCCGCCACAGACTATGAGGTAGACCGGACAGGTGCACCTGACAACCCCCACACACACATGAGGTCTACTCGCCTGTCAGGTGGAAATAATCGAATTTTCATCAGGTGTGAGGTCGCCGGAAAGGGTAGAGTGGGGGTAGTAAAGCTCCGCCACAGACTATGAGGTAGACCGGACAGGTGCACCTGACAACCCCCACACACACATGAGGTCTACTCGCCTGTCAGGTGGAAATAATCGAATTTTCATCAGGTGTGAAGTCGCCGGAAAGGGTAGAGTGGGGGTAGTAAAGCTCCGCCACAGACTATGAGGTAGACCGGACAGGTGCACCGGACGGATGTACCTGTCCGGTCTACCTCATAGTGTGTGGCGGCCCTAAGAGAGCAGTATCTACCAACCAGCTGTTCTTAATTTTCTTAAAAATCGGATCTAGATGTCGCCATAACTTAGGTATTTAGTTTATTTGAACGACAGGTATTTTTGTGGCCTTTAAAGTCTCTCCTAACGAAAGAACGAATGTCACTAAATTCGTTATGAGTAAATTACTAGGTTAGTAATATAACATATTTATTAAAGGAGTATTTGCGACTAGATCCAGGAGTTATTTACACATAGTTCATTGAATGAATGGGGCGATGATAACCATAATGCAAATATATCTTTTAGTTTTAAAAAACATGAGTTGATAATATTGTGGGCGGGGCAGCTGTCAGATAAGCTTGATGTGTTACCAGTATTTTATTGTAGCGTGAATTAGCTGAACAGCTGACTTCTACATCAGCTAGCCTACATTGTAGGGGGAGGGAGGACGAGTTCAGCTGGGGGGTTTGGATAAAATAATCATAATACACCAGGAATCCTCTCCAAAATACACGTATTCCTTTTCATATTCCTTTCTCGGCAAATTTCCTACTTTCTTCTCACATGTCATCCTATTTACCACCCATATAATAATTGTTAACATAACCAGAGATCACGAACATAACGTTAAGTATGGTTAGGGGGCTGATGAAAAAAATCGCGAGAAACCTCTGATTCATCGGGAAAAATAGAAGTGCTAGCTCACACGTTACCATTCTACATCACATCCATAATATACCTACAACTGAAAAGAAAAAATATGACTCAACTAAACGTATTTATGTTTTTATGAAGCAATTTCGAATAAATGTGTGCGTAAGCAAGTGTGTGTGCGTATGGGGGGTTTATGTGTCTGTGCATAAGAGCGTGTTTTTTTCCTCACAATAAATAAATCTCTCGTAATAGAATAATAATTTTTTTTATTGAAATAAACTATCAGATATTCTTTTATTTTATTATAATAGTGTAGTAATTGTTTTATTTAATGTCTTGTGCTTTTTTTCAGGGGTTATTTATTTATTTCATTGTGTTTTTTTTTCTTTTTTAACTATTTTTTATACTTCGTACCATTTTAATTACTTTCTACATTTTAATACTTTCACAAAGTATGCTAGCAAATCACCTTGCTGTTGTGGAGCTCTTTAAATTCAATTGTGGAATAAAACAATAAACTTTTATCACTTCAATTTTATTATCGTCATTACAGTTTTTATATATTTACATTTCTTTAAATTTCCCCACCTCTTTATATTGTTGTTATTAGTCATTTTTTTAAAATAATCAAATGAGTCGCTAAGTACCAAAGTGACTGTTGTCCACAAAAAATCGAAAATAAGATTTATACTTCCCCGGATTCGGAAATTAAATTCCATTCTTATGGCAAGCTTTTTATGTCACTCTTTCCAAAGTGTATAAGCAAAGTATAAATAGCAAAAAAGGTTAAAAAAACAGATCCTGGATATTTGTTTTAATAATTAAAAAAAATCCATGAATATATTAAGAGTTTAAAACGTTTTTCCCAAAACGTTTGCAAAGTGGGCATCAGTCACTTTGGAACTTAGCGACTCAATTTTGAGTTGTTATTTTGTTTTGGGTACAAATTAAAGATAACCGTTATCTTTCGCATCCCGGAGTAATGCTTGCAATGCTGTTATCAAATCTTGGTTGTCCGAATCGAAGATAGACTTCTGAACTTTGTCCAGTGAACTGACCACTTCTTCCATGTCCGGCGCATCCTCCGACTCACAGATTACGTAAGGTTTGAAGGCTGCGGCTATAGCAGTGACGAGGAGTGCTGATTCGTCGTATCCGTCCTTTATGTCGGCGAAGGACGGGAGTTCCGACGTGTAGCCGTAAGCTCGAAGGTGTGTGATCAGATTGTCGTAATATTCTTGGAGTAGTTGAGGTTTCATTTTGATGAGTCCTGGTTGGATGTTGCTCAGGACGTAGAGAACGTCACATCCTGGTCGGCCGTAGAAGGTCAGCTGGAAGTCGATTAATCTGTAGAAAGAAAACGCATATTTCATCATTAAATGCTAAAGATTTATCATATAACAAGTCGACATCTTCGGCACACTAATATAATTTCTTTATATTTCGAATATTATCTATTTAATAAAAAAAAAAAAAAATAAAAAAATTAAGTCTAGAGGGAGAGTACAAGGTGACGAGATGAGTCCGTAAGGCCCGTTTACACTTTGATTAGTGCGAGTGCGAGTGCTTAGTGTAGGTGTTTAATGATTAGTCCAAACACGTGTGGACAGAACTTGTTTAGTGCGAGTGATTATTAATCAATTGCAAGTGATTACTAAACATGAGGTACTTATTTGGTTAATGATTTTTTAAGAAATAACTGAATTTTGATTTTTCATTTTTCGAAAAATCATTATTTAAAATTGTTTTTATATTTAATTATTAGCGCCTTTTTTTCTTTTTTTTAACGTCGTATCAGCTATTGCGCTATTAGCGCCGTGCTATCTACAGCTTGCCACCCTTTTATAATGCTAACAGCATGTGGTCAGTCACCCATTCAGGTACTGGCCACGCCCGACGTTGCTTAACTTCGGCGATCAACGGGAAGCAGCGCATTCAACGTGGATATAGCTTTTGGCTTTTCTCAATAATATTTGCATTTTGGTTTAGCCAGATATTATGAAAATCTTTGTTTTCTGAAAATTTATTTAATCTGTTTTACCCAATTGTATTTAGATTGTAAATAGAGCATATTATAGCTGAGCCGGGGTAGCCTGTCGTTCGTTTGGCAAATTAATTATGGATTTTTATTATAAAAACACACTATTTTTACAAAGTATTGTATATAAATAAAATAACTAATCACCTGATTGCTATCGGCCTACCGTCAGCGCCATACTTAAACATCATGTTGATTATACCGAAATCCCCGTGGTTTATTGTCATGAACTTGTTTTCATCGATTTTCCAGTCTGTTGTTAAGTTCTTTTTGTAATTATCCTTCAATTTCCTCACCCTTTCTGCGTAGTCAACCCTAAAATATGTCATTATGTCTATTATGCACATTGTTTGGGTTTGCTTGAATTTAAAATTAATTGTTAATCGGTAATTGTCGAAACTGTAGAGGTATATGATGTTTTAGTGTGGGAATTGTAATTACTCGCCGGTCTTATGCCCGCTCAGCCGTTAATGAGGAGCATCGTAAAGGGAGAAATGAGGCTGCCGGAGCATAGAACTGACCACACTATCTACCTAGTGTATCGTAATGTAAATCTTCTTATACCTCTACAGTATCTGCCCCTCTCTTATATGAGTTCTATTTATTTATTTCATTTTAAATTCTTCGCATCTATGGCGATGAGCCCCAATTCTGATTATAAAATACATAAACTTCATTTACATTTTATTAAAATTCATCCAATTTACGATTAAACTACAATAAAATATATATACATTCATATAAAACAAGATGCATTTGAAAATTAATAAAAATAATATACAAATATTAAACACAATTCATTTACATTAACAATACATTAAAATACAAATATAAAACACAAAATAAATAAAATAAGGTACATTAGCGTAATTAAATCAGCATCATAGGCCATTAAAATGAAAAATTAAATTTGAAAGCACAAGAAGAAGAAGGAAGATTGTTACATTATTTTGTATAAATTCGTGTTCTTTAAATTATGTTATATAGTGTTGATGTGAGGGCTACCTTCTGCGAGTAATGTGTGTAAGTCGTGTGGCATGAGTAAATTGACTCGTCTTCTGCAGTCTGTCAGTATGTGTTTTATCGTCAGGGCAACATTACACAGGGAGCACACGGGTCTGTCTTGTCTTTTTATTAAGTACAAATGTGTTATAAGTGAGTGTCCATTTCTTAGCCTGGTCAAGACAACTTGGTCTGTTCTGTTTGATAGAGTTTTTAATTTCTCTTAATTTGTTGTCTGTCCGTAACCAGTGATTTAGCCAATCTCGTAATATGTGTGTTCATGCTGTGTTACATAAGTCCTGTGTAGTTAATTGTCTGGTGTCAATGTTTTCTTTAATGGTAGCATCATTAGCGTGGTTGTGCACGTCTTTGTTTAGGCCTATGTCTTTATGCCTAGGTATCCAAAGCATTGCAATGTTGTGTTGTTTTAATCTGTGTATTTGCGTCTATATTTGTGTGATTATTGGACGGTTGTTGTAAATGCTTTCCATAGAGTGTAAAGAACTCTGTTAAATAATTGAACGAACCTACTGCACCGTATTAGTTTGGTTAACAAATTATTTTAGATTTTAACTAATTTAGTATAAAATAATCCCTTTCTCCTTGACCATATAGAACTTAGGCCCGGTGCACACTGAAGAAACTGGTTTCATGAAAACTATTTTATTAAAGCTTGCGCACTGTTTTCCATCAGTTTCGTGATTGATTCAGACGACGATGCACTTGTTTGGTGGCATTCCGGGTTCACCTGATGATTAGGGATCGGCAACACAGCTGTTTTGCTGAAGCTCGCCAACTAAAACAGAGATCCTGATAAATTTATTAGGGATTTTTTAGGATGTCGAAGCCAGTTTTTGATCGCTTATTAGAACTAGAAGATCCACTGATGAAACCTGAAACTGAAGCAATATTCATTCATATTTCAAGAAACCGATTTAAGGAGTTTCATGAAATCAGATTCCATGAAATCGGTTTCATGAAACTCTGTGTGCACTAACCTATAGTTTTCTATCTATCGGTTTCATGAAACCAGATTCTTCGGTGTGCACCGGGCCTTAATAATTTCATAATAATTATAAAATATCACTAATAAATTTACAATCCAAGTTTTGTATTTTCCATCTGCTTACCATTCGCCTCCCCATTTCTGCTCTAGTATTGACGACAAGTCCTCTAGATTCTTGGATATCAGTTTGTGGACTACAATATTCGGGACGGTGAAGAACCATCTTCCGTAATCGTTTCCTGAGATCTCTGATCGCTCACTGGAAATAAAGGAAGCTCAGATTATTACTAGAAGACGTGGGAGGCCGAAGCTCCGATGGAAGGATGGAGTTGCTTGTGACGCTAGGGCCCTGCTACGTAAAAAAAAATAATGTTATCCGTTGGTCAGATAATTATCCAATGCGAGTTAAAAAAAAAAATATATATATATATCAAAATTGGCCACCATTTGTCGATTGGAATGGAATGGCCCAAGTAACCGCTGATAATGATCATTTTGACCATAAGGAGTCATTTCTGACCTACGGTGCCGTTAAAGTTTTTCTTCCTCATGACTCGTAAATTCGAAATAAAAAATTTGACCTTGGATAACAATTCAAGGCCAATTTTGAGGGGGTCAATATGGGGGCTATTTTTTCCGATCTCGGTTTGGAGAATCATCTGACCAACGGATGACCGTTTTTTTGTGACACCCTGTACAGAACTGGATGGTTGTTTCACAGGATTGGGGCAGCTGGCGGAAGCTGATTCAGAAGTTCCTGACCTAGGAATAGGCTGTGCGCTAGTTATGTATGTAAGTCATATTATTACATCTCTAATTTAGTCATATTCCTGTCGAATGTTAAACACATCTTCTATATATTTGTCAAATACCACTCACTGACTCACTCACTGATCTATCATCGCCCAGCCCAAACCGCTCGACAGAAAAATTTGAAATTTTGCATGGACACTCCCTATAGAAAGTAGACGCTCGCTAAGAAAGGATTTTTTGATATTCGATTTTTTAAGTATTTTTAGAGGGGTTTAAAGTTTTAGTACGGAGACCCGATGGCCGTGAGGGTTAAGGCGTGAGTACTTAACACTCCGTGCCAAAGGTCGTGGGTTCGATTCCCACTAGGGGTGGTGGCTTTTCTTTCGAAAAAAAGAAAAGGCATTACCCCTATCCTGGCTAGAAAAGGGTGGTAACCTATAGATAACCCGTCCTAAAATTCGTAGTTAATAATAAATGGACATTAAAATTTAAATAAATAAATTAAGTTTTAGTTGGTTAGAGCAGGCAAGCCTAGGTAGCATCCGTCGCTAGGACGATAAAAAACAGCTGTTACCGTACATTATCTATTTCGTAGTATTATTTTTAATTGAGGTTAAACTATGATGGAAAACCTTGAATTACTAGAAATAAACTGCAATTTTGATCGTCATAGACTTTACGCCCTGGTAATGGTCCATCCGAGGTAATGATATCCCGAACCGCTTGATACAAAAATTTGAAATTTTGCACGGACAATCCGTTTAGAATGTAAACACTCGCTAAGAAAGGTTTTTCTGATATTCAAATGTTTAAGTAATTTTAGGGAGGTTTGAATTATTAAGAAGTTCCTCATCGGCTCAAAAATTAATGGTGATACAAAGTTTTCGGATCTGAGCATATTTTCTAAAAGATCTCAAAAACGGTTGGGGTATCGTAGTAAGTGGAAGGCGGCTATTCGAAAGTTTACTAAATTCTCTACAAAAAAGATTCTGTTGTAATGTTCGGTGGGGCGATGTCAATCGAAGAGATAAGTGCTTAAAACTTCAAAGGTGTTAGTTTTATTATTTTCAACGTGTATTTGTCTCTGTTTACCTAACTTTTTAAGTGGTTGTTGTATTTTTTTTTTTTTTTTACTTCCCAACGGAAACAAGCACGGTTACCGCCACATGGTGTTTCATGGGTAACTTTAAAGTCCGTGCAATAATAAGCTGTACAAAATTATGTAGTAGCGTTAATTTTGATCATACCTTATTTAACGCATAAAAAATACTAATCCAGACGGATAGTGGTGAAGCACGGGTAGTCAGCTAGTATTGAATATACGGCAAGTGATTGTAAAGAAAAAAAAAATAAAAAAAAAAAAAATAAAATGAAAAAAAAAAACGAATTAAACTTTTATACAGGGTGTGGCATAATGAAACGATAATATAGTACCTGCGGGTAGAGGGAAAAAAACATGTTTTCTGTTCAGTAAAACTCCTTCGGTTTTCGAGAGATTCGATATTTTCGGAAATCCCCCCCCCCCCAATACACTCTTTAACACTCTTTCTTGAGTCACGACTCTAATTGAAGGAATTTTTACACTCTGGTTTTTTGGATAGTATTCCTGGACAAATGCGCTGACGAATGTAAACCATTATTTTTTTAAACATAGGTCAAACTCCAATTTCATGTTTTGCTTATTTCTTTCCTAAGTTTCACCTAACGTGGTGTAAAAAAAAGTTATTACCTGAAGGCCAAATTAAGAAAAAAACATGCCTGTTTCATTGAGTTTCCGAAATGGTATAACAAGCTGTATTTTCAGCATTTAATACCAAATAAATAACTCTTAAAATGAGTCAAAGCCTAGTTTAATGTAAAACTTGTGTTTTTATTAACTTGCTTCGACAGCTAGGGTCATCAGCGCCACCGTTTAAACCTTATTTTTAAATTTCTTAGCCGCAATGTCCTTCATATCCCATTGAATTCAGGGACACAACCCTACTGCCAGGTAGGGAATAAAAAATCTTGGAATATATGGACTACTTGCATTAGAGACAAGAGCTTCTTTTTTATTTTTATTTTTTTTAATTTCAAAAATGCTAAAATTTACTTCATTAATTCAAATTAACATAAAAACATTTATTTAATAACTGTGGGATTTAATAATGAAAGAAAACGAGAAAAAATAACAATTTTAAAATATCTTAATATTAAATTAAATTTTACAAAAAATGTTAAAAGTGGTCACCATGGGCTCTAATACAAGCTCTACATATTCTAATGAATGTTGGCTAGTGCAAGTAATCCATATATTTCAAGAATTATTATTTTCTACATGGGAGGGGGGTCGTTTCCCATAATTCAATCCGATATGAAGGATATTGTTCAGATATCTAATATTGATCAAGCACCATACATAATTTCATGATATATATACCTGTATATGCACTATTATTTATGACTCACATTGCTATAGCCGAGAGAGCATGGAACTTGGCAATAGTGTCCAAAGCTAGGCGAATGCGTTCCAAATCTAGGCCTTTCATTTTGTCAGCAAGTCTGAATCCCAGGACCTACAAAGCAACGGAAATCAGTCATTAATGGAAGAATAAAATATGAAAATACATTTCCTGGCGAAATAATTAAGACAATTCATTTGATTAAAAGCACAAAACTGCAATATTAACCTTTTACTTGCCATTGTTCCAGAAGTAACAATTTAAAAAAGGGCCCAGAGGGGCACATACTGTTAAGGTATCTGATTCTTGACCATACGGCACACTAGGGAGATAGTGTGGTCAATGCTATGCTCCGGCCGCCTGATTTTCCCCTTGGCTGCTTCGACTGCTAGTGTCATTAGCACTCAAGGTACCCATTATTAATTAAATTAATTAAAGGCTGGGTGAGCCTACGATCTGGGACCCCAAATCCAACCCTCGAACGGCAGCATTAGAAGAAAACATCTTTAGTGCGCGCTTGGGTTTTGAACCTGGTCCTCCAGTTCATTAGTCGAGTGCTCTACCACTGAGCTAACCTCGCCCCCAAAACAATTTTTTTTGGACAACTTAATTATTATTTTTTATCGAAAACAGTTTTTCCCGTCAAAACAAAGAATGAAAAGATTTTTTTTAAATGTTTTGAATAATGATTTTATCTCTTAGTTCGGTAAAAAAAAAAAGTTAAAGTTTCTGATTTTTGAGTGTCGTTAGGCGTATTCATTTTTTTTTTTCAATAATAAATCAATGAAATTAAATTTGAATGTTAATTTAATTGATTGTGATAGATTACTGAAAATAATGCATTCTAGAAAACATAAATAGAAAAATGCTAAGAATAATTTTTTTATTTCTTTTTAATTTTAATGTTCCACATCTGGAACAATAGCAGATTCAGGCTATAGAAATGTTGGTTCAATTCATTGTTTCTTAGCTAGTTTTCTTATTACAAAACTGAACAACTCTATTCATAAAACGACTAACTGCTATTCTTTTGTAATGATTTTCAAGTTTTTGTATAATTGCTTACCAATACTTATTTTTTTATTTCTTTTTTTGTATTTTTTTTGTAGTACGAATACGTATGAACTACGTCAAACATCCTTCGATGTTAGTTTTCTCAGTCATTACTGTGTTCTTGTCGCGTTTCTTACTCACATTTTATAATAATTAGGTATTTTTAAATGTGACATTTTTTTTAATCAGCACTAATTAAAATGGAAAAAAAAATTTCGACCGTGGAACAAGCAGTGGAATATTTGAACTATCTAATATATATATATATCTAATATCTAGTTGAGTGATGGTGTATCGGGAAATAGTTCTGATAAAGATATTGATACATGCCAGACATACAGACTATGAAGACATCGACATAAAACGGATGGACATTATATCATTTTGGCTTCCCAAGAAAGGTGTGTTCATTGTGGCACTAACACAAAATATCAATGCAAATAATGCCAGAAATGCATTCATATTGTTTTCAAAAATATTATTGATTTTAAATCGTTTATTAGCATAACAATTTTTTTTTTAAATGTTAAATTAAAATCCGTATTCTTACATACGCATTTTTTATTATTTCACAAACAATTATAATGTTTTATAATAATCATTTTTTATCAATATTAATAATAGCAATACTATTCGTGTATTGAATATTCTTTCTTTGTATAACCTGAGCCTGCCAATGTTCCACTTCTAGAACAAGTAAGAAAGTCCGACTCACAGGAACTGCCGCATCTTAGCGCGGTTCCGTTCATGTCCCTAGTGCCATTTGATAAGCTTAGAAAAGAAATAAACTTATTTTTTTTATATATCTCGTGAAAATTGTCAAAATCCTATCGAACATCTCGAATAAAAGTGATATTAAGGCGTCAGGGACACCGACAGTAGCTAACTTTTACACAGAAGCGGAAATTACAGAATCTGGCTCTCATTCTAAAGCAAAGCTCTATAAATCAATACAAAATATGCCTAATAAAGCCTTTCTAGAGGATACAGAAGCATGGGCGTATATGAGGGGGGGGGGCTGAGGTGGCTGCAGCCCCTCCCGAAATTTTGAATTGATGATAAAAACTTCTCGTAAAACCCTTAAAAATAAATTAAATAAGATCACTTAGTTCATAAAACATATTTTCTTTTACGTGTAATAGCGTTTTAGTTGCCTAAAACTATTCCAAGCTCTAAATATTTAGTATTCCATACACTGGAAATGGTCTCAGCCCCCCCCCCGAAATTGTTTTTATATACGCCCATGTACAGAAGGATCAAGAAGAAGTACACAAGATTGAGTAGAATACCCTGCCTAATATAGCCTATATAGAATAACATGCCGAATAAAACCTATCTAGTAAATACACAAGGACAAATAAAAGTCTTGACGAATAACAAGTCAAGAAAAAAAACTTTATTTAACAAAATAAAACAAAGTTTAGTTGCCCAACTACAATAGAATAATATACCTAATTAAGTCTATGGAGTAGATACAAATGGACCAAAAACAAGTCTTGTGGAATATTGTTTTTTTTTTCTAATTAAATACTTTTTATCAATATTTAGTATATAACCTTTGTTGAAAACTATTGATTGCTAATTGATGAATCGGTTTACAACTAAGTAGTCTTTATAAATATTTTGTATATAACCTATGTTTGGATCTGTGTTTTTGGGGTGCTCTCCGCCTACGCTTTGTATTTATGTCGGCAGATACCTGGGGTATATTTACAGCTCTTGAGGATTAACTCTTAGCAGGTAAATTTCCTGCGGACCTTCTGCTTCTACGGGCATTCGCTCATAGTATCTAACCGTTGTGAAGTTTATTTTTTGGATTTAGGACTTAATATACATATGTAGACTAAATCATAGCAAGAAGTAATCCTCCGTCGTCGGTTCTTAACTATGTAGACTCGCTAATGTTATCCAATCTTAGATACATCGTATTTAAAATCCACAGCAAAAACACGACATTTCATCAGAATCCCCTGCTGAATAAAACTTATATAGAATAATATGCAAAATAAAGCCTATCTAGTGGATAAAAATAGAGGAAAAAAGCCGTTCGTGGTGGTAGAAAATCTTAATAGTATTTCGCTCAGAAATCTCCGAAATATTGTCACTAATTTTACGTATCCTGTTTTATAGCCAAATAGATTTATATTCTATAATCAATAAGAAAAACCTACTAACAATAAAAAACTATGGGTAACAGATGAAAATAGGGAATACCAAGAATAATTCTAAAGAACGAAATCAACACCAGTACTGTAATCTAGATATTCATACGGCATCTTCGAATTCTAAGAAACAAAATATTGATTCTAATTATACGTATCCTGTTTTATTGACAAATACATTTGGCTACTATAAGCAATTAAAAACACTAGGGAATATGCCAAAGAACTCGGAGTAGGAGCCTCGACAGTTTCAAGACATTTGAAGGAAATTGACAAATCCAAAACTGACATTTCATACGGTACAGCCTGATATATTTTTAACAATGAATTGTTTTTCTTATTTTAATTAATCTGTTTTATTGTCAAATACATTATCCAACTTTAAGCAATTAAAAAATAACAAGGAATAAAAACAAACAAAAAGAACCGTTCGAATAAACGAAATCAATTACTTCAAAGTTTAAGCACTTATTTCTCCGATTGACATAGCCTAATCAAAAATTGTTTCAGAATCTTTTTTGTAGAACATTTAGTAAGCTTTCGCATGGTAACCCTCCGTTCACCAATATTCCTAACCGTCTTCGAGATATTAGGGAATGTATACGAAGTTCCCAAAACATTTCATGTCTGTTAATTAAATATTTTATTCTAATCCTTCCTTAGCTCCAAACGTAACCGAAATTTTAACATATTAGTGTTGATGAAATTCAAACATGCAGAAAATGTTTCAACTGAATCCCATAATTTTAAGTATCAAACTCAAAGACAAAAAGAACAGTTCGAATAAGCGAAATCAATTACTTTAAAGTTTTAAGCACTTATTTCTCCGATTGACATCGCCTAATCAAAACTTTCATTAGAACCTTTTTTGTAGAACATTTAGTAAGCTTTCTAATGGTATTCTTCCATTTCCCAAATTCTCAACTTTTTTCGAAATATTAAGGAAAGTATACAAAGTTACCAAAACTTTTTTATGTCTGTTAATAAAATATTTTATTCTAACCCTTCCTTAACTCCAAACGCAACCAAAATTTCAACATATTAGTTTTAATGAAAGTAGAACATGCAGTAAATGTTTCAACTGAATCCCATGATTCTAAGTACCCAAACCAAAAACGGCATTCAAAAATTATCTTTTCAGTTTTCTCAAAAACGGTTAAAGCTATCGCCTTGAAAATGGTTCCATTCGTTTTCCTAGCCCAAGAAGCCTATAAAAAGAGTACTTTCAAGCTTATGAACTCAAAAACGTAAGCGTTACGAGTTTTTTGCGCGAATTTCGCCCCAAACGCCATCTTCCAGTGGGCGGATTTTGTTGGTTAACGAACTTGACCTTTCAAATTGGACGACAGATTTTTGTACCAAATTTCATCGAAATCGGACCATCAGGGAAGCCAGAAATGAGCGAACAGACCAATATATATATATATATATATATATATATATATATATATATATATATATATACATATATATATATAAATATATACATATATATATATATAAATAAATACATATATATATATATATATATACAAATTTGAACCACCGTTATTTTCGGTCTCTAGGGGTTCTGAAACGCGAAATTTTCTTGTCGGCACTTCTGGATTGTTTCATTGTATCAACCTTATAAGCGGGGTTCCTCCCTATGGGGGAGGGAGGAACCGCGCTAAAAGCCACAAAGGTTTTTTTTTTTTTTTTTTTTTTTTTTTTTTTTTAAAGAATTGCTTAAAATGACCCGAAAAATCAGTCCGGTAACAGACAACGAGGAGCACACAAAAACGCTAGGTGGGCCTCGTGTCGGTCTGAAAATATGACTCTTTGGTTTGAGGTGAAGATTTTTTAAAGTAAGAATGTGTTATATTAATTAGTTTTTTTTTTGCAGTATACTTCTTCAATTTTATGATAAATATTTATGATATAAAATGTTGTAAAATGAGGTTTATAAGAATTTTTGTGGGCTGTCCTCCGTTAGAAGTTCATGAATGACATAAGGTATGCAATGCAACAGGTCTCTCGTGTTGAAGGAGGTTTAAAAATACAGTTGAATCAAACTGGTCGGGAATCAAGATTGGCTGAAGGAGATATTCGTCCAAAATTCCACACCATACGTTAACTTCGAACTGATTCGTTCGACCTATTGCATTAGTAGGCGCTCCGCTTGCACAAAGGATAGACTCTTGGTTCCAGATGGATTCCTGTCCTGCACACAACAGCAGTGCTGTTTGGCAGTGGATGAAACTATTGTTCATGTTGACAAAAATCAAATTGCAATTTCGGCAAATTTCAAATTTGTAACTATATTTGCAACTTTTTTTTTATAATACTTTAAAGAGGAATATTTGGAAAACAGAAAAGTTACTTTTTATTGTTTCCGGAGTGGACAATGGATAGTTTGGCCAATAGGAAATAAGTAATCGATAATTTCTTCACACAAGGTATTTGAAAGTAACA
>OX328131.1:51593370-51733370 GCA_946811695.1 Gonocerus acuteangulatus
TAGTATTGCCCTACCAAATGATTGAGTCAGTTCGTTAACCAGCAAAATTGGTTCATCTGAAGGGCGGGTTTTCTCCGGTCCCGTTGTGAACATATTATTAGAAAATATGTTGTAAAAATAAATTAAATCGACTCATTAGGAGGGGGTGGAGTCACTCCTGGACCCAAAATTACCAACTTGCCACTACCAGCTTTAATTTATCTATACACATAAACAAACGGATCGCTTTTTGTACATGGAAGATATTTGTGAAAAATACTATTAGGGGCCATTATCAATGCAAAAGTACCCAAAACAATGATTTTTAGAATTTTTGACTGTTTGTATGTATGTCTGCTGCCTGTCAGACTCTCTACACACACTAGGGTTTAACAATCCCTAAGGGGTCAGCTTAGTGGACGTTTTAGCAATCCTAGCAGCTTGTATGCTTGATCCCCGATGGCTTTACGTCTAATATCGGGTATAGAGAAGCATGTAAAGTAGATGTTTTATTTTTTTTAATAACCAATACGACGGTATAGGCTAGGTTTATTTTAGATATTACCTATCCAAAATAAACCTAAAGATTTCCTCCTTACTCAGACTAAATTACATTAACTTAAACAAGCAAATGATCTATGAAAACAATATCAGAAGATTATAATATAAGAAATAATGCACAATCAAAATAATTCTGTAACAAAATATAAATAACCTAGCATGCTGCATGCCGCACCTTATGAAAATAAGGTAAGGCACCTTATGGTATACTTGAAAATAAAATATATGAATAAAGCTGTTACCAACTACCTATATATATATATATATATATATATATATATATATATATATATATATATATATATATATATATATATCTATTAGGGCTTTATTTTTTCATAGCACTCCTAACGCAAACAAAATTTAAATATCCTAGACTAGATGAATGTTTCATGAATTTCGCTCCATAAGCCAGGTTCCGGTGGAGGGATCCTGCTGGACGAACGTTTTTTTTTTTTTTTTATTAACTTTTTTATTTGAAATCTGTACAAATTATTATATGTACAATTATCAAGTTTGTTGATACAGATACATAATGTAATAAATTGAACAAAACGGTTAAAGTAAAAAAAATAAAAACCATACAAATTTGGAAGGAGCCAACCATTGTTGACACTTCCGTGGCTGTCTAAATATCTATTTCAATGATCATGATACGGTTAGGTGAGTAAATTGTCTCGTGGCCACTGTCTCTTGAGCCGCCTGGGAGGATTGTCTGGTTGGGATCGGGACGATAAAGATAGACCTTCAGGATTAGGATGGTAGGACAATTTGGAGTGGAACATTTGGAAACGGGTTTTAGCAAGGTCAAGGACAAATGGAATGTTAAGGTCATTGTGAAGGGTTTTGTTTGAGACGTAGAAAGGGGCATTTACAATTTTACGGAGTACTTTTGACTGGAATGCCTGTATTCTGTTGATGTTGGATGGTTTTGCAGATCCCCAGAGTTCAAGTCCGTATGTCCATATTGGTCGAATGATTGTTTTGTATATCGTTAATTTGTTCTGTATTGATAATTTAGATGAGGGTCCAAGTAGCCGTCTAAGTAGTCCGTATCTTTTGTTCAGTTCTTGTCTTTTCAGTCTCGTGTGAGGGTTCCATGTCAGTCGGCTGTCAAGGTATAATCCTAGATATCGAACCTCGTTGGATACTGGTAGTGGAGTGTTATTGAGATGTACAGAAGGGCATGATCTCCGGTTGAGAGTGAATGTAACCTGCTTACATTTTTCCGGGTTGATTTTTACTCTCCACATTTCACACCAGTGTTGAATAGCGGTAAGATGTTCCTGCAGGTGTTGGGATGCTACTGAGGGATCGGGGGAAGTTGATAGGATGGCAGTATCATCTGCGTAGGTTGTTAGAAGGGTTTGGGGATGTGTGGGAATATCCGCAGTGTAAAGAATGAAAAGGAGAGGACCAATAATACTTCCTTGAGGGACTCCGGAATTTATGGGGCAGGTCGGGGAAAGAGTTGTGCCTTGCTTGACTTGGAAGGATCTGTTTGACAGGTAGGATTTGAGGATAAGGAAGTAGGTGTGTGGAAGTATTTGCTTTACTTTGTAAAGTAATCCCGGGTGCCAAACCCGATCGAATGCTTGAGCAATGTCGAGAAAGGCACTCGTGGAAAAACTCTTACGTTCAAGCGAGGAGGAAATAGCGTCTACAACTCGTAAGCACTGTTGTATAGTGGAATGATGGGAGCGGAAACCGAACTGATGGTTGGGAATTTTCTTCGAGGATTCTATGATAGGGAGGATTCTTTTATAAAGGAGTTTTTCGAATATTTTAGACATTAATGGGAGAAGGCTGATAGGTCGATAGGAAGATGGGCAATCGGGAGGTTTATAGGGTTTGGGAAAAACAATAACAACTGAGAGTTTCCAGGGATTGGGAAAATGGGTTGTTCTTAGGATTGAGTTAAACAGATATGTGAGGAATGTGATGGCCTTCTGGGGGAGTTTTTTGAGAATCGTGGAGGTGATAAGGTCATAACCAGGAGATTTCTTAGGGAGGCGTTTGATGATGTGTTTTACTTCTGACGGAAGAAAAGCTTTGGGAGGGAGGGACAAAGGTAGAGGAGAATTCAGGTAATCTTCGATGTTTTCGTCGTGGGAGGGGCTGGTTTGAGGATTAGGGGAAAATACTGTAGTTAGGTGTGTGGAGAGAAGGAGCGCCTTTTCTTCATCACTTCTGGCCCAGGTCCCATCGCTGCGTTTGAGAGGGGAAGGGATTGGGTGGAACTTTAGGATTCTACGAGTGACTGTCCACAGAGAACAGTCTTCAGTGGAGAGGGATGAAAGGTACTCGTTGAAGGATTCTGAGCGGAATTGGGATAGGGAAGATTTCAGCTGTCGTGTCAGTCTGTTGTATGCGTTTCTGTCCGAGGGATAACGGGATCTTTGCCATAGAGCTCTGGCCCGACGCTTGGCTGCAAGAAGTTCTTGGATGTGGGCTGGGAGTTGCAGTTTGGGCGGAGGAGGCAAACTTGTCCTTGGTCGGCATGAATTGCGGGCACAGTCCTGAATAGCTCTATTAAATTTTTCAGTGGCTTTGTCTAAGTCTGTAGGGGTTTTTAAGGGAACAGTCAGGTCTATGGAACGTTCTAAGTTAAGCTGAAATGTTTGCCAGTTGATAGGACCGGGTGTAAGGGTTGGTTGTAAAGAACGGGGTACAGGGGAGGAGAACATGGTTAGGAGAACCGCAGAATGGTCCGAGGATAGGTCGAGGAGCGATTCAATAGAAGTCGCTATACCTCCCAAGCCAGACGAGATGAAGAAATCGACTAGGTCAGGATTGCGGGATGGGTCGGTTGGCCAGTATGTTGGAGTGTTGGGAGATATTGGACGATAATTCTGGGAGTTAAGGATATCGTAAAGGATTCTGCCACGGGAGTTAGCTGAACGGCTTCCCCACATGGGGTGTTTCGCGTTGAAATCACCCCCGGTGAGGAAGCGGGGACCAAAGGATTGGAATATTGACAGGAATTCAGGATGGTAAATGGTTGGACGAACGTAATTTTTTTAATTAGGCGAATGATTTTTGTAGCAAATTTTGTAAAAATTGGACCATTTTTGAGCTCTTGAGAGAGCGAACAGACACACACACACACACACACACACACACACACACACACACACACACACACACACACACACACACACATATATATATATATATATATATATATATATATATATATATATATGTTTGATGTTATTTTTCGTCGCTGGGATAGTATTTTTAGATGGAACGGCATTTTTCTCCAGCGGTGGTACTCCTCCTCACTTCTTCCCGGAATATTTCGATGGATTCATCTCCATCTTCTTTAGCCAGCACTGGCTGAAGAAGATGGAGATGAATCCATCGAAATATTCCGAGAAGAAGTGAGGAGGAGTACCACCGCTGGAGAAAAATGCCGTTCCATCTAAAAATATATATATATATATATATATATATATATATATATATATATATGTATATATATAGTCTAGGATATTTAAATTTTGTTTGCGTTAGGAGTGCTATGAAAAAATATAGTCCTAATAGAGGTGATAAGTTTTCAGAAATTTGCCGATGTCCAGTGACCTTAACCAATAACTGCACATAGCTATGATGAATCTCCGAAAATAAAACACATGGAAGAAGACAAGAATTAATAGACACACTTGGATATAATTTTTGATTAGTTAATGAAGAATTTAAGCCAATAGAAAAGAAAATGGTAAAAAAAAAAATAAAAAAAAAATGAAGTAGTATATCCTTTAATAAAGATAACAGACCGGACTTGGTTCCAGGAGTGTGATGTTATCACAACATTTCAAAGTCCGGGCGTTTTCTGTTGAAAAAACAAACCAGAACCTTGTAGATTTGGCTTTCAAAAATAAAATTTTGGCCACACGCATATTTTTTTGTCTAACTTCATGTATTATTTCTTCCACAGGATATAGAAATGTCCGACGAAAAAAATATTTTCGTCGGATATTTCCAAGATTTGGAGAAAAATGTCATTAGACATTTTGACGGCTTAGTAATTATCACTTAATGTGTTAAATATATGTATACTTATTGAATGGCATGAATCCATGTTTTACCGTGCGACAGTGTCACTCATTCGGCAAAACTGATGATAGGAAACTACTGATAGCTTCAGAAAGTACTGTTAGTGGAACAAACTACTGATAACCGAAACAACTGATAGTGGCAGAAACTCCTGAGAGTGCTCGAACTACTGATAACCAAAACTACTAAAAGTGGCAGAAAATACTTAAAACAGAAACTACTAATAGCGACATAAACTACTGATAGTGGCAGAAACAACAGAGGGTGGCTCGAGCTACTGATACCCGAAACTACTGATAGTGGCAGAAACTAGTTAAAACAGAAACAACTGATAGCGACAGAAACTCCTCAGAGTAGCTCGAACTACTGATACTCGAAACTACTTGTAGTGGCAGAAACTAGTTAAAACAGAAACTACTGATAGCGGCAGAAACTAGTTAAAACAGAAACTACTGATAGCGACAGAAACTCCTCAGAGTAGCTCCAACTACTGATAACCGAAACTACTGATAGTGGCAGAAACTAGTTAAAACAGAAACTACTGATAGCGGCAGAAACTCCTGGGAGTGGCTCGAACTACTGATAACCAAAACTACTAAAAGTGGCAGAAAATACTTAAAACAGAAACTACTAATAGCGACAGAAACTACTGATAGTGGCAGAAACAACAGAGGGTGGCTCGAGCTACTGATACCCGAAACTACTGATAGTGGCAGAAACTAGTTAAAACAGAAACTACTGATAGCGGCAGAATCTAGTTAAAACAGAAACTACTGATAGCGGCAGAAACTCCTGGGAGTGGCTCGAGCTACTGATAACCGAAACTACTGATAGTGGCAGAAACTAGTTAAAACAGAAACTACTGATAGCGGCAGAAACTCCTGGGAGTGGCTCGAGCTACTGATAACCGAAACTACTGATAGTGGCAGAAACTAGTTAAAACAGAAACTACTGATAGCGGCAGAAACTAGTTAAAACAGAAACTACTGATAGCGACAGAAACTCCTCAGAGTAGCTCGAACTACTGATAACCGAAACTACTGATAGTGGCAGAAACTAGTTAAAACAGAAACTACTGATAGCGGCAGAAACTCCTGGGAGTGGCTCGAACTACTGATAACCAAAACTACTAAAAGTGGCAGAAAATACTTAAAACAGAAACTACTAATAGCGACAGAAACTACTGATAGTGGCAGAAACAACAGAGGGTGGCTCGAGCTACTGATAACCGAAACTACTGATAGTGGCAGAAACTAGTTAAAACAGAAACTACTGATAGCGGCAGAAACTCCTGGGAGTGGCTCGAGCTACTGATAACCGAAACTACTGATAGTGGCAGAAACTAGTTAAAACAGAAACTACTGGTAGCGGCCGAAACTCCTGGGAGTGGCTCGAGTTACTGATAACCGAAACTACTTATAGTGGCAGAAACTCCTGAGAAGGGCTCGAGCTACTGATAACTAAAACTAGTGATCGTGGCAGAAACTACAGATAGCGGCAGAAACTCCTGAGACGAGCTCGATCTACAGATAACTAAAACTACTGATAGTGGCAGAAACTACTGATAGCGGCAGAAACTCCTGAGAGGTGCTCGAGCTACTGATAGCTAAAACTACTGATAGTGGCAGAAACTACTGATAGCGGCAGAAACTCCTGAGAAGGGCTCGAGCTACTGATAACTAAAACTACTGATAGTGGCAGAAACTGCTGATAGCGGCAGAAACTCCTGAGAGGGTCTCGAGCTATTGATAACTAAAACTAGTGATAGTGGCAGAAAATACTGGGAGGGGCCGAACTACTGAAAACCGAAACTACTGATAGCGACAGATACCACTGAATGTGGCAGAAACTACTTATACTTATAGAGCCAAAACACTACGTATAACAGAAACTACTGATAGTGGCAGGAACTACTGATAACAGAAATTACTGTGAGCGGCAGAAACTACTGATAACAGATACAACTGGTAGAGGCAGAAATTACTGATAGCGGCAGAAACTACTGATAACAGATACAACTGGTAGAGGCAGAAACTACAGAGAGCGGCAGAAACTACTGACAGAACCGGAAACTACTGATAATGGAAGAAACTATTGATAGTACCATTAAAGTTGTGTCAAGAAAGGCATTGGTATATTGTGTCAACACAATAAAACAAGGTAGGAATTTATTTTTTGTATTATAGAATTTAGAACGAGCTCCGAAGGAATATTCCTGTTGAGGTGTCACTGGTGGTGGAATACCCTGATGGCTTATTCGGTGTCTGTTAATTAGCACCTGTTTTTCAAGGGAAATTTGTCTTATTGATATCATTATATTTAGAAACATTTAAAATTTATTTTTAGTCTGGCTTATTTGTTATGATTTTGTTTAATATTATGTTATTTTGCCGCCGAGCTTGCAAGTCTATAACGTGCGAATATGGATTAGCTATTTGTCAATGTAACATTAGTCACGATTGTGCTATTATGCACGTGTCACCATTTAATTGACACACGTGTTTGAGATATATATTGCATACCTGTCAGGTCGTCCCTCTATGCGTAACTAGTTTGATATTCTGTTTATGTACCAAATGCATAGACTCAAGGAATTGACATAAGCATGATGGGGAATGTAACCCGAACTCGAGAAGAAATTGTTAAAAACAATGTACATAAATGCGAAATAAAGATAATTAGTTTTGCTCTTTAATATTTATATCGCAAAAAAAAAAAAATACATCACACTAGGAGCTGTCATTGTGTTTGTTGAAAAATGTCATATTTTCGATGACTTGAAATAAATCTATTGTTAGGTACTGCAATGTACAAAAAAAAAAAAAAAAAAAAAAAAAAAAAAAAAAAAAAAAAAAAAAAAAAAAAAAAAAAAAAAAAAAAACACTTAAAGCAAAGACAATATATAAAGCGGAAATGACTCCCCGACTCACATCCCCAACTCTAGGAAAACATTTCTTTATTTATTTAAATTATTCTGCCTCTACCCTTGAGGGTCATTGGCAAGACATGTAGCTGTTTGTTGGTATATATTGATCTCCTTCAGGAAGTTAATCAAATTTTTGACAGTAGTTTCGTCATCTTTCAGTGCTTCCTGTAGAGTTCTTGGGATGTTATAGCGTGAACGATATGTAGAAGACTTTTTACATTTGATGATTATGTGTTCTATAGTCAGAGGCATTTCGCAAATTTCACAAGTGGATGGATGTAGATATTTGAGGAGGTAAGTGTGGGTTATTGCACAGTGGCCTATTCGCAAACGTGCAAGAACGACTTCTTCCCTCCGAGAGTGACGTGAAGCTGTATCCCATGGTCTTGTGTCACGTTTTTCTCTCAGCAATTCGCTCCTGCATGTTTGTGGCCAAAGTGCTGACCATTTTTCCAACATCTTATTTTTAATGTACCTTTTTACATCGTGCACAGTCGCCGCATCGACGTGTTGCACATCCGCATCATTGTCACACCGAGCACGGTTTGCTTCATTCATTGTACTCGATACCACAGTGCGACGGGACCCAGAGAAACGTATATGCTTTATGACTTGTTTCATAACATAGTTTCCGGATTCTCTGTATGAATCCATTGGAAGAGTCCTCTGTAGTTAAGGCCTGTACTGCACTCAGAGAGTAGGTTATTATGAGTACTTTGTTACGGCAATGATCTTGAGCACACTTTACCGCTTGTAGAAGGGCATAAAGCTCTCCGGAGAATACTGGATTAGATTCATGCAGATTGCGCATAAAAATACGTGAATCTGATACCACTGCACATCCTACTCGATCTCCCTTAGATGCATCCGTGAACAACATCAAATAGTCAGGGTATTTACTAATTTCTTCCTGGTACAAGGAGCAATATATGTGTCTTGATGTTGTATCCTTTGGGTATTGGGAAATGGAGGTATTGGTCGTATAATTAAGAATCCACCAAGGCGGCGTTGTTACCAATTCAGTCTTGCTAACTTGAGGCATGTTATTATTGTAATGTTCAAGGTACTTCACCACTCTATGCTTGAAAGAGTTCGACATCACAATGTTTTTTGGTATTTCCCTCGTTTCATCTGTAATAAGGGTTTGATGCACTGTGTGGTTTGGTAAGCCTTGAATTGAAGTAAAATATGTCAGACAGCTTGGTGTTCGTCTTAAGGATAGAGGCGGCTCCCCACTTTCATACTCTCCGTAGGAGATGTTCGGAAGGCACCTAAAGCTAGCCTGATCCCAGCATTGTGGATGCTATCTAACATTTTTAAAGCCGACGGACTAGCGGAGCTGTAAACAGGAGAGGCGTAGTCCAACAAGGATCTGATGAGCGTCCTGTAGATATTTATCAAGGTTTTCCGGTTACATCCCCACTGTGTGTTGGCTAGAACTTTCAGCAAGTTGATCCTGGTTATACATTTCCTTTTAATTGTTTTTATGTGGTCAATCCACCTCAGCTTAACATCCATCTGAATACCTAAGAATTTAAAATTTTCTACATAGGGTAAGATACATACACATAGGGGGTCTGCAAAAATGCATACATTTCGTCTTTTCTTTTGAAAATTTGAATCCAGACATATTGCACCATTCCTCCAAGTTTTGTATAGTGGTCTGCAATTTGATTTGAATAAAGTCTAAGGATTCGCTGCTCGTGTAGATTACAAAATCGTCGGCGTACAGAGAACATTGTACACCAGGTCTGAGGGTAGTAATAATGTCATTTATGGCAATTTGGAACAATGTTACACTTAAATTAGAGCCCTGAGGAGTGCCATTTTCCAGTGTGTAAATTTGAGAGTAATGCCCAGAGACTCTCACCTGAAATTTTCGATTCTCTAGAAAGTTTGTTATGAACTGCATCATTCTGCCTCTTAGATTCCATTTAAGTAGTTGTATGATTGCTTTGTGTTTCCACATTCTGTCATAAGCCTTTTCGAAATTGAAGAAAATCGCTATAAGGTGTTTTTTGTTCGAAAAGGCTGAATGGATATGGTGTTCGAGTAGTACCATTTGGTCGAGTGTTGAGTGGAATCTTCTAAAACCGCATTGATACGGGCTGATTAGGTTCCTTTTGTTAAGAAAGAAAACGAGTCTCTTGTTTATAATCTTTTCTAGAGTTTTAGATAGACATGAGATAAGAGAAATCGGTCTCAAATTATTAAGTTCTACCGAATCCTCCTTTTTATTTATAGGGACAATAGTTGCTATTCTCCAAGAATCGGGAAAGATATTGTTTTGCCATATTTGATTATAAATTAATAAGAGAATATTTTTGGCAACAAGAGGTAATTGTTTTAGAAATATGTACGGAACATGGTCAGGTCCCGGTGCAGAATTCACATTACAGGTAGTACATTTTTCATTTCCTGCATTGTTATTGGACAATTTATTTCTTCTGAGTTCTCAGGATCGAAAAAGATTTCCCGATCTTCCTCCTGTTTATTAAACAATTTGGATCATAATTTTCACTCTGAGATACTCTTGAAAGATGTTCCCCGATGCTGTTGGCAATGATTGTTTTATCTGTGACATATTCTCCTTCTATAATAATTCCTGGTATGGCATCTTTTTCCACATACCTTGTATCCTTTTAACCGTATTCCATATCTATTTTATTGAGTTATTGGAGATGGACCCAACATATTCTCTCCATGAGATCTTTTTGCTTTGTTTTAAAGTTCGATTTGCTATGGCCCTGAAGTTGTTAAAGTTAACGAAGTCTTCTTGAGTCTTTGTTCGCCTGTATTTATTTAATGCCCGCTTTTTTTCTTTAATCGCTATTTTGCAGGCATCATTCCACCAGGGGACTCTGCATTTTCCGGACGAAGGATATGTTTTCGGAACTGTAGCTTCTCCTGCTAGAACTAATAATTGAGTGAAGAAATCCACCTTCTCCTGTATACTAGCTTCTGCTACCAATGCTATGTTTTCTTGAAGGCCAGTTTCAATCAATGCCTGAAAGCTATCCCAGTCTGCATTATCGGTTTTCCACTTGGGGGAGTAGTATGTTTGTAGGTCTCTATTCATTTCGATGTAAATAGAAATAGGGAAATGGTCACTACGAAATATCTGTTTTTCTACTGTCCATTGAGATTTTAAAGCCAATCGGGGATCGATGAAAGATAGGTCTACTGCTGAGAACGCACCCTTCTTGTTATCCAGGTGTGTTGGTGATCCATCATTTAAAAGTACTAAGAACGCCTCATTCTGAAGGAATTTTTCTATTTTTTTTCCTCGATGTCTATAGTCCATCAGTTCCGAGCCCCATAATGGGCTTTGTCCATTAAAGTCGCCGACGAGGACTACTGGTTTTGGAATTTGCTTCACTATATCGTGTAGGTCATCGGAAGTAAAGTCCTGGTTTGGAGGAATGTAGATATTACATATAGTGATGGGATCAGGGGTGTGTACTTTGACTGCTATCGCTTCTAAGGGTGAGATGATTTGGATTTCTTCAGCAAGGATGGTGTTGTTTTTTTTGTTTTTTTTTTTTGTTTTTTTTATTTATTATCAATACTCTCATAACGCAGATGATTCGCTCGATAATTTCAAATATGTTCTTATAATTAAACAGTTGTTACAATTTCTTATTGATATTTCATATAAAGTAAAAACATTAATTTACAATAAAAGTATTTTACAAATTAATATAACAGTTATAAGTATGCACACTATAATATATATATATATATATATGTATATATATATATAAATACATATACATATATACATATATATACATATATATACACATATATATATATACATATTATATACTTGTATATATATTAAAACATTACTATATACATTACAGATGTATATGCAAGTGCACAACACATGCATATACATTACTATGTGTAATTCATGTTATACACATGTACATACATACGTATTCGTACACTCACGCATATAAATCACGATTAAGTGAAAATAAAATTAATTTAAAATAACAAATAATTATAATGAAAATTATCTTTTCACAAATGCTACCAGATATCAGAAGTAACTTTAGAGTCTAAAATTAAATCTTGTTGTATAGCTGTGTGTGTGTTTTAGATGTTGAAAAATAGTGTTTATCGATTGGCTACCCTGTTTCAAAAGTTCAGTCATGTCGTGCGGTATTTGTAAGTAATCACGTCTTCTACATTCTGTCAATATGTGTTTAACTGTTAGAGGTAAGTTAAACTGTCTGCAAGTAGGTTTTTCAAATATTAATTTTGATTAATGACCAGGATGGTGTTGTCAACTATAATAGCAACTCCTCCCCATGATCACAGAACGTTTGGTCTATCTTTTCGAAATATCTGAAATTAGGAAAACATTATTCATTTTCTTACCTTATTTTACTAAAATATTAATTTCAATATTAAAAGCTATTAGATAAAACAATAACAAACTAAAATGTGAGTTAAACAGAATCCCATTCAAAATTAATATTTTTGAAGTTTTAAACACTCCTTTCTCCGATTGACATAGGTCCACTGCAAATTCCTTTAGAACCATTTTTTATGGAAAATTTAGTACGCATTCGAATAGACAACCACTTCTACGCTTCCACTTACCACGATTTTCCAACCGTTTTCGAAATATCCACGAATATATATACGAAGATCCCAAACGTTTTTATGTCTATTAATAAAATTTTTGTTTTTCGAGTACTTCCTTTACTCCAAGTCTAACCGAAATTTAAAAATCGTAGTTTAGATGAATTTCAAACTTCTAAAAAAATATTTCTATTGAATTCCTAAATTTTAAGTAACCAAACCGAGTTACAAAAACATTTTTTCCACTTTTCTCAAAAACGGTTACAGTAATCGCCTTAAAAATTGCCTCATTCGTTTTCCTAGGTTAAAGAATCTATAAAACTAGTACTTGCAAGCATATGAACTTTTGAAGGATAATCATTTTAGTTTTGACAATAAAATCTATAAATAACAAAATGGCTTACAGATGAAGATTTATCCGTTCTAATTAGAGTAATAGTCATAATACATAGTCATGAACAGGGAACAGATGTTCATGTAAAATTAAATTCAAAATATGTACAAAAAAAAATTTAACTATTTATAATGAAATATGTAATAAAAAATTGAAAATATTTAGTAAAAAAAAATACCTAAAACACTGTTAAATATTCAAATGAAATAAATAAGAATAATAAAGAAATAATAAAAATAGAAACTCATTATAAAAGAGGGAAAAATACGTTGAAAATTTATACAAATAGACATTATTTTAGATAATTGTTTGCAACAACATGCGTCTTTACATTGCCAAACTTGAAATGAAGCAGTCTGATCTGAGTATATTTTTGAAGTGACTGAATGATTCTTCGCCATCTACTGAAGTGACTGGTGTGTATTTGAAGGCTCTAATCTCCATGGGATTCAACTCAACTCTTAAACATCTACTTGCTGTTTTGCCGCTGTGGATGTCAACAATAATCCGGATATCTTTCCATCCAGGGTTTTATCTAGACAGTATTTTTATTTTATTTTTAATTTATTCCCAGTATCTCGTTCTAAAACTTGGATTTTCTCTATTACTCCTTGTATGATTCCAGTGCTATCCGTTAACAACCCAGACTCAATAGGAAAAGTATTATTTTCTTTCTTGGTTTTTCCTTTATTTCTTCAATTAAAAAATAAAAAATAATATCAGAATATCTAATTACGGGAGAATATGTAAGAATGTGGAGTTTTCACAAAATATGTAAAATAAAAAAATGTTTAAATGCTTTAAAATTATTTAAAACGTGTAGAATTGCATCAGCATTTACGATTTACGAATCAGAAAAAATATGTAAAAACAATAACATCCGTTTCCTTGTAATAAACAAGATAATTTGAAGAAATCTTCAGAGAAATCAACATAGATATTTAGTTGTAGTAATTAGAAGAGTTGTTTCTTGGAGTACATAAATTAAATATCGTTGAAACGATTGTTTCAAACATTTTACATAAAATACAATCTACAATTCACTAAAGGGAGTAGAAGTTGATGAAAAATTAACATTTACTGGCCTGGAATTTATCCTCAAATAAAACGAATTAATTATTAATCCTAAGTTGATTGGGAAGTTGGACGAGTTAAGCCCTGAAATGTAAAGTTCTATTTTCCCCGGCTAATGAGTAAGCTTTACTCGCTGGGAATGCAAACTCGCCAAAGCGGAGGAGACCTTTCTGACCGAATTAGTTCAATCTTCTCCGTACGGTCTATCTCTCAGCATTAAACCAATATATTCTCGCTTTTTAATTGTCATTTTTTTTTACATTTTGGCTGCGGGAGCGGTAAACCCCAAACTATCGAAAAAATGGTAATTTGTTTTGGCCTTTTATGATTTCATTTGTTAATGTGAAAAAATAACTTACCCATTGTAAATTCTGGATAATTTCCTTCAGAAACATGTTTTTTCCATGACGCACATTTGGTGAAGAAACTCCTGCAAAAATTCACAGAAAGGTCTCAGCCCGGAACTATTCCAGAATAAGGCACACGAAACACTCCCTGAGACGACGGAGGAACGAATAAACCAGCCTGGAGGTTTGTAGCCGACGCCCAAAACGTTTTAAGTTTTTTCTCTCAGCTTGCCAGGTAGCCCCATGACGCACATGTGGCGTCATCCGCAGCCGAGGTGTTAAAGTGAAATAAAGGACAAGTTAACTAGAAAACGAGATAATTGCTCGGAAGAAACGTAGCTATGGAAATAATGAATATTTGAAGACTAACTACACTAGGCTCAGGATAGGCCAAATTTCAGGTAGACTCATACCATCTCAATGTCACCCTTACCCTCCAATGATAGATGCAGTTCATTATTTTTTGATTATTGAAAGAATGAAAGAACAGACTTGCTTTAAAGCTCAGAGGAACCTCGAACCTCTGCGAAGCCCGCAAGAAGGACTTGTTTGAAGAGGTAACTTCTAGAAACTTCTTAGAAGAAGTCAACCCTCGTCTAGAAACCCGAGCCTGACAGGTCGACAAACCTGTTTACTGTCGTCGGGCTTAACTCTTCAAGTCCACTAACTTAGCCGTCACTTCGGCTAAACTTAGATTACTTAAGTCTAAAGGACTTATAAGCCACGAGGCATTTTCGCTCTCGTAGTCATTTTATAAGGCACCTTTCAGCGAATCAATTTTTTATTTTTGGGGGTGCATTGACTCCTACGGTTTAATTTTCGGCGCATCTACTGCTTAGGACACCAGCACCATCCTCAAACGTTTAGTTTCCGGTCCATCGACAGCTGAGTACATCAGGACCATCCTCTTAGATTTAGCTTCCAGTGGATCGATTACATTTTTGGTGTATAAAATGTTCATGTCTTTCCTTGGGGCGATCGTTATACGTCCGGAAAAACGTGCAACTCGATTGGAACGATTGATTTTATTGTAAATGGGGTGTGCTAACATCCATAATTTAGATCTTTGAGAGGTATCCCCCCCCCAAAAAAACTAACCTTCAAAAAAAGGCCAAAAAGTTTTAAGCCCTTAATACCTTTCCAAGAACCTAATTGTATCCTCTCATTTATTTTACGTTCATACAAAGTGATCGTATTAAATCATCAGACACTTTATATAACCCTTACTTGTTACCCTGAGGGCGTGAATCTTTTTGTTCATATAAATGGTAGTTTTAGGTTCTTTATACGTTGTCAATAACCTAGTATTATGCCGTATGTCTAGCTATTGAAGAAACAGCTTACAGGTTCAGTATATTGGGACAGAAGCCGTGTCCAACGTTTAGTGCACATTGTGATAATATCCGTAGAAACCTGCAAGAAACAACTCTTTGCATGCCTTCGGACTATCAAGACCAGACAACCTTCAGCTCAAATTTTGTAACAATAATCAAAACAAGAGAGGAGGCGCTGGAACATAAAATGATAAAAAGCCGGGTGGACAGCTATGGATATACCGACGGCTCTAAAACTGAATTAGGTACAGGAGCAGGGGTGTGGATTCAGGACACCACACACAGTCTCAACATACCACTGGGCAAATATGCTACAGTGTTCCAAGCTGAGGTATTGCCCATAAATATGTGTGTGGACATCATGAATAGCGGAGGCCCTAGAGACAAACGCTTTACTA
Source organism: Gonocerus acuteangulatus (assembly GCA_946811695.1). Classification (NCBI taxonomy): domain Eukaryota; kingdom Metazoa; phylum Arthropoda; class Insecta; order Hemiptera; family Coreidae; genus Gonocerus; species Gonocerus acuteangulatus. Next base: position 51,609,039 of record OX328131.1, read on the forward strand.
TATTCTCGGACAGCCAAGCCGCCATAAAGGCACTAGCTGCAAATAGAATAAAATATAAGGTCGTAGAGGAGTGAAAGGATAGCCTAAACAATCTGGGACGGAAAAACGGTGTCAAACTGGAGAGAGTACCAGGGCACTCTGGCATACCTGGAAATGAGAAGGCTGATGAATTGGCTAATATAGGAGCATCCACGGTACCTCTCTCACCAGAGCCAATATGTGGAATTGCACCGGCTGTTGCCAGATTGAGCATCCGCAGGTGGGCTGAAGCTGAACATAAGAGGAAATAGAGCAGAAGTATTACCCAGAGACAGACAAAGCAGTTTATGGTCTTTGCGGACAAGAAGAGAACGGATACACTGCTCAATCTATGTAGAAGCAAAGTAAAAAGTAGTGACAGCTCTACTTACAGGGCACTGCAAACTATGGAGACACCTCTACTCCATGGGACTCACCAATACAACATGGTGCAGATTGTGCTCTGAAGACGATGAGACCCCATACCACATTGTATGCAGATGCACGACACTGGCAGCCAAAAGGTATCTGCACTTCGGGACTGCGATAATTGATGATCCAAGGAGGACACCGGAGATGAACATCACAACTCTAAGGAGGTTCATTTCTGATACGGGTCTGGCATTATAACAGAATGGCTCGTCGGGTGGTACAATAGGTCTTGCAGGCCTCGGTGCGGTTCCTCGGTTAGCCGGGCACCTGGTTTCTAAACTAATCTAATAACCTAGTAATACTCTCTCCCTTATTTGTGCATTGCCAACTTGGTATCATATGTTTTTTTCAAACGTTAGTTTTTTTGGGAGGACATCAATAATTTTTTCAAGTGAATTTTTAGTATTAAAGTGGCTTGAGGAGGATGACGCAGAGGCTTCCGTCCGGTATTGCGTCGAACTGTTTGTCGGGTATTTCTGCGTGTACACAAAAGCCCTGGAGAAAGGCCCCAACTTAACTTTTCTATATTTTCGTAATTTTCTCTTTAGTTTTAGGTTCTACTTACCGAGAAGATTCATTTGATACTTTTTTGATGATGGGTTCCGAAAGAAATTATGAGTTTCCGTAGGAAACACAAGTACGAAACGGGCAGAATTTTTCGATTTTTACCTTCAATAAAACTCTAATGTCTATTATCCTTCGAAATGTCAAGTATCTAGCTTTCCGGGAAGCCCGTAATATTTTTAATGAGTGAGGCGGAGAGACTGTCTTAGAATTTCTGATTTTCCTTCGCCTCTATCTCAAAAACTCTTTAGTGTAGAATTATACATTCTTATAATACCTAAGTAAAATTTCATGTTTATGTTCAACTGGTTCAATGTTATGAGAGTGTAAATTTCGGCTCTAATACTTAGTGTAATAAACACACAGTGTGCGTAGACTGGAACTTGGCTTGGCGTACTGCCGCACATTGGTGCCAAGCGCCCGATTTCGGGAAAAAAAACCTCTAGGTACTTGAATCATTCTGATTTAGGTGTCATTTTTTAAGTATCTTTTTGTGCTGAGTCCACTACCAAATTGATAGAATAATTAATTTGGAAGATAAACGGGCTTCATATTAAGAAAAACCTGAAAAACAGCAAGTATTCAATATAAAAAAGTCATATTCTACTCAATTGGTAGAGATATGTATAATTCAAAATGTGTTTTTGAGTGCTGAATCGAATAAATTAATAACGAATGTAATTTTGTTAACTGTCCTCGACGTATTCCTCATTCTTGAAATTTGAGCATATAACGACTAAATTTAGCAGTTTCACAGGAGATATTTGATGGATTAGGATCAGGGTTTAGTGGCGATTAACATTTTATGTTTTTACGCCACCATGGATATTAGATGGATCTCACTGTTTATGTTTAGTTACTTGCTATCACAACATTTTTAACAACTCTCTGCAGAACAAATTTTTTTTTTTTTTTTTTTTTATTTATTTGTTTATTTGAAATCTGTACAAATTCTAAACAGTACAATAATCAAGTTTGATGATGCAGATATTATGAACAAGTTGAAAAAAATGGAAAAAGTAAAATAAAATAAAAACAATACAAAATGTGAAAGAAGCCAGCCATTGTTGGCACTTTCAAAGCTGTCCAAATAATTATTTTAATGATCCCTATATGATCAGAAGAGTAAATTGTCTCGGGGCCACTGTCTCTTGAGCCGCCTGGGAGGATTGTCTGGATGGGATTGGGACGATAAGGATAGACCTTCCGGGTTAGGATGGTAGGACAATTTGGAGTGGAACATTTGGAAACGGGTTTTAGCAAGGTCAAGGACAAATGGAATGTTAAGGTCATTGTGAAGGGTTTTGTTTGAGACGTAGAAAGGGGCATTTACAATTTTACGGAGCACTTTTGACTGGAATGCCTGTATTCTGTTGATGTTGGATGGTTTTGCAGACCCCCAGAGTTCAAGTCCGTATGTCCATATTGGTCGAATGATTGTTTTGTATATCGTTAGTTTGTTCTGTATTGATAATTTAGATGAGGGTCCAAGGAGTCGTCTAAGTAGTCCGTATCTTTTGTTCAGTTCTTGTCTTTTCAGTCTCGTGTGAGGGTTCCATGTCAGTCGGCTGTCAAGGTATAATCCTAGATATCGAACCTCGCTGGATACTGGTAGTGGAGTGTTATTGAGATGTACAGAAGGGCATGATCTCCGGTTGAGAGTGAATGTAACCTGCTTACATTTTTCCGGGTTGATTTTTACTCTCCACATGTCACTCCAATGTTGTATGGCGGTAAGATGTTCCTGCAGGTGTTGGGATGCTACTGAGGGATCAGGGGAAGTTGACAGGATAGCAGTATCATCTGCGTAGGTTGTTAGTAGGGTTTGGGGGTGTGTGGGAATATCCGCAGTGTAAAGGAGGAAAAGGAGAGGACCAATAATACTCCCTTGAGGGACTCCAGCATTTATGGGGCAGGTCGGGGAAAGAGTTGTACCGTATTTGACTTGGAAGGATCTGTTTGACAGATAGGATTTGAGGATAAGGAAATAGGTGTGTGGAAGTATAAGCTTTACTTTGTAAAGTAATCCCGGGTGCCAAACCCGATCGAATGCTTGAGCAACGTCGAGAAAGGCACTCGTGCAAAAACTCTTACGTTCAAGCGAGGAGGAAATTGAGTCTACGACTCGTAAGCACTGTTGTATAGTGGAATGCTGGAAGCGGAAACCAAATTGATGGTTGGGAATTGTATTCGAGGATTCTATGATAGGGAGGATTCTTTTGTACAGGAGTTTTTCGAATATTTTGGACATTAATGGGAGAAGGCTGATGGGCCGATAGGAAGAGGGGCAATCTGGAGGTTTAAAGGGTTTGGGGATAACGACGACGACTGAGTGTTTCCAGGGATTCGGGAAATGGGTTGTTCTTAGGATTGAGTTATAGAGGTATGTAAGGAATATAATGGCCTTCTGGGGGAGGTTTTTGAGTATTGTGGAGGTGATAAGATCATAACCGGGAGATTTCCTAGGAAGGTGTTTGATGATGTATTTAACATCGGATGGATGGAAAGCTTTGGGAGGGAAGGACAAAGGTAAAGGAGAATTCAGGTAATGTTCTATATCTGCATCATGGGAAGGGCTCATTTGAGGATTAGGGGAAAATACTGTGGTTAGGTGTGTGGAGAGGAGGAGCGCCTTTTCTTCATCACTTCTGGCCCAGGTCCCATCGTTGCGTTTGAGAGGGGAAGGGATTGAGTGGAACTTAAGGATTCTACGAGTGACTGTCCACAAAGAACAGTCTTGTGTAGAGAGGGATGAAAGGTATTCGTTAAAGGATTCTGAACGGAATTGGGATAGGGAAGATTTCAGTTGGCGTGTCAGTCTGTTGTATGCGTTTCTGTCCGAGGGATAACGGGATCTTTGCCATAAAGCCCTGGCTCGTCGCTTGGCTGCAAGGAGTTCTTGGATGTGGTTTGGGAGTTGCATTTTGGGTGGAGGAGGTAACCCTGTCCTTGGTCGGCATGAATTGCGGGCACTGTCCTGAATGGCTTTAGTAAACAATTCAGTGGCTTTGTCTAGGTCTGAAGGGGTTTTTAGGGAAACGGTTAGGTCTATGGAGTGCTCTAGGTTAAGCTGAAATGATTGCCAGTTAATAGGACCGGGTGTGAGGGTTGGTTGTAGAGGACGGGGTACAGCGGATGAGAAGAGGGTTAGAAGGATCGCAGAATGGTCCGACGATAGGTCGAGGAGCGAATCAACAGAAGTCGCTATACCTCCCAAGCCAGACGAGATGAAGAAGTCGACTAGGTCAGGACTACGGGATGGATCGGTTGGCCAGTATGTTGGTGTGTTTGGCGATATAGGGAGATAATTCTGGGAGTTAAGGATATCATAAAGGATTCTGCCACGGGAGTTAGCTGAACGGCTTCCCCACATGGGGTGTTTCGCGTTGAAATCACCCCCGGTGAGGAAGCGGGGACCAAAGGATTGGAGTATTGACAGGAATTCAGGATGGTAAATGGAATGGTTGGGAGAACAATACACTGCGGACAGTATGATATCGAAGGGAGAAAGGGAAAGGGATATGGATGTTACCTGCAGGCTTGCTGATGTGATGCTGGATTCTTGATGATGCTTAATTTGGTTCTTGATAAGAATTAGAGTCCCATGCTGAGCCAGAGATGGATGGTCGGTTCGATAACAGGAGTAACCCTTAACACCGAAGGGCATGGATTTTTTCAAGTGTGTCTCAGTTATGAGGGCGATGTCGATGTTTTTGCCAGTTAGTAAAAGTGTCAGTTCTTGTCTTCTTGTTGTGAGTCCGTTGGCATTCCACAAAAGGATGGAGAGATGGGGATTATGGAAGCGTTGCATTTTGAGATTTGGGAAGGAAGTGAGCTATAAGGGTGGTCATTAGATTTATTAGAGGAGTAAGGAGGGTTTCAAGTTTGTTTAGGAAGGAGGAGAAAAGGTTCATAGGATCTTGAGCATGATGCTGAGGGATTTGATTAGACGGTATGCGAGGAGTTGGGAAGGTAGGCAGGTTTTGGGGTTGGGAAGGGGTAGTTGAAGAGGTAGGAAGGGAAGATGGTTCTTGTGGTTTTGCTACATTTTTCGGAACTGGTGTAGGGACAGGCGGCTTCTTCTTCTGGAGTGACGTTAGTAAGGAGGAGTAAGTCACGTTCGGCCGGCGAAGAGCAAAGTCCTTTGGAGCTGGAGCAGGCGGTAGAGGTGGGAAGTGGGATGATCCGCTGGGTGGTGATGTCTTCTCGGCTACTGTGTATTGCTTTCTCTGCCTTTGCACTCTTATTGTTTTAAGTGCTTTGTACACTTCGCAGCCTTTGTAGCTGGCGGTGTGATTTTCGCCGCAGTTTGCGCAGCTCGCTGGAACGTCAAGTGGCTTGGGGCAGTCCTTAGAGGAATGTTCGGAGCCGCATTTGACGCATTTTGAGGTGTGGTGACAGTATGATCGTGTGTGATTAAATTCCTGGCAGTTTTGGCACTGTATTACGTCACCCCGGCGTCGCGGTTCCTCCACTTTGATTTTTGTGTACAGTAAAAACTGCTCGCGAAAAATCTCCTTGCTTTTTTCGTTCTTCTCCAAGTCGACGAAGAAGAGAGGTAACTGTGCTTTTGTTACTGGATGCCGTACATTATGGGCCCTTTTGACGGAGTATCCTTTTTTGGCCAGTTCGCTAATGATGTCTGCTGGTGGAGTTGAGTGATGGAGGTGGCGGATAACCACCCTGTAGGATTTATCTTCGGGTAACTGGTAGCAGTGAAAATCTGCTTCCTTACTTTCCAAGTGCCGGATGATAGTTCTGTATACATCGCTGTCGGTGGGCTTAATAACGATGTCGTTAAACCTTGCACGACATTCAAACTTGTTTTCTCCGACGATTTCTGTTAGGGTGATGCAGAACTTTTTGAAGTCGGTTACTTTCCGGAGATAAATATTAGGCGGTTTCAAGGGATCGCGTGATGAATCCTGAATCCCTTTGTTCTGTTCTGAGCTCCGAGGGTGGGTTGCAGAGTTGTTTTGATTAAGAGATGACTTCTTTTGCTTTATTTTCGGGGGTGTTAAAAGATCAGTGGTTCTCTTGCGTAGTCTTTTACGTCTACCTGTAGCGACGTTTTCAGAATCATGGGTTGAAGTAGACTCGATCACAGTCATATGTTGTTCACTTGTCTCAATTGATGACATCGTGAGTTTGTTTTTGTTTTTTTTATTAATTAAAAAAAAAAGAAAAAAAAAAAAAAAAAAAAAAAAAAAAAAAAAAAAGAAAAAAAAAAAAAAAAGAAAGTTGTCCCTGGCGAGCTGCGAACTCCGGTTATTTCAGTCCGTAGAGTTGAATGCTGCCACTGAGCCAAGGAGGCTGAGGAAGTATCTACTAGTAGCGCAGGCACTAGTATTTAAATTTCTGAAGGGGCGAAGACAGCCACTCTATCAGGCGAGTGCAGGAGCACCCCCACCACTAGCCTCAGCTAGGGTAAAGGCCTACACAAAGTGAAAAGTGAATGATTTTACTCACTTATTTTGTGGTGATCTAGTGAGTGAAATTTCTTCAAATTTCAGAATAATGTTCACCAGTGGAACAGCTACCACTGTGCCACTTTTCGTTCGCAGGGAACACCTCGATCCACTTTAAAAACACTTGATTTACGGAGCTTTATACAACACTGTGTCATGGGCTACAGCTGGGACACTACCCTGCAGAACAAATAATGGTAAAGTCGTTTCTCGTAAAATAATCGCATCGCTAATTGACTCCTTCATTTTATTTGGCAGTGCACACATACGGCCGAGTACGGCGATGAAATTTATAGGAAAGCAACTTCAAAACCAGTACTTTTAGGTAAAACTATGCGGAAAGCATAGCTAAGTACAGCTTTTTTTGTCTACGCCAAATAAACTAAGGATTATTGAGTTTCATTACAGATATATTCACAACCTAAATGCACAAAGTTCATTTTACATTTTAAAAAAAAAGAAAAATCGTTTAAAAACTACATATACTCATGAGACTTCCTGGGTAATATCAATTTTTCAGGAATAAAATAAGTGGTATAAAATATTGTTTTACGTTTCACTAAAAACTGTGAGACTTTTACTCAGTAAGAAAACGGTCAACAAAAAGGTTTTTGTGATCATACCAATAAATAAAATGGAAAAGCAATATTAAAGCATAATCGCACAACTAATCTATATATATATATATATATACATAAATCACGTGTCTGTCTGTTCTTCTGTTTATTTGTTTGTGTGTTCCTTATACAAATCTACACCGTTTGACCGATTTCGACCAAACTTGGCACACAGGTAGGTCTTGATACGAGAAATCTCCTAGGCTAGGGCAAAATAGTCAAATTTGAAAATTTGGTCAAAAGGTCAAAAGTTTTGTTCAAGAAAAATTGGCTACAGTGAACCATTCAGATTGTGACGGCCATTTTGAATCGACTACTACTTGCCTCTGTCGGCTGTTAGATGAAGTGCTGTTGTTCTAGCCTGTGACGGTAACATTATGAACTAAAACAAATTCACATCGTTTGACCAATTTTCGTAACTGGGTATAGACACCTAGGTATCAAGTAGATCTTGATAAGGGGAGAGTCATAGACAGAAAGTAGGTGTAGCATGGCACACATGGTAACAGCTAGTTAGCTATAAAGAAAATGTTAGTTCAAACGCGATTGAACACCTTCGGTTTTGGAGGTTTTCCCTCTCGGCACCACTGTCTGCCGTGCGCCTAGATTCGTTGAAATTTTGAAATTTTTCATATTTGAAACAATTGATTATATCTCGAATTCTTGTATAACAGTTTTTCAAAATATTTGTAGGTAATGTGTAAAACCTAGAGATCGTATAATGGCCAAGAAGATCCTGGTCAGATTATACGATAGGCCAGACACGATGTTCACATCATATGATGGGTCAGATAATGTAGGGTTTTCTGAGGCTTCACCAATTACGACACTGTAGAGATATTGTGGTCAGTATAATGTTTATTTTATTGATGTTAAAGTATAAATATATATATATATATATATATATATATATATGTATATATATATATATATATATATATATATGTTACCGTCAAAGTATATAATCCAGGCATTCTATACAATGCCTACGCATTCTATAGAATGCCTGAGTGGTTTAGGCAAATTGTAGAATGTACATCGTATTACGTACATTGCCTATGCATTCTATATAATGCCTAGGTATTCTATAGAATGCCTGTTGCTTATTTGGCATTGTATAAAATTAAAAAGGTTTTGAGTATACTACATTCACTTTACTTAGATACTTCAAATAAATGACAACAGGTAGAATTTGAGTGTTCAGAATCAATGCAAATCACTAAAATAAAGCGTCTTCAGCACCGGTGTTCTTCAAAGTTTGCACTATAACGTATTTTGATGCACTAAACACGAATCCGTAAAAACAAAAAATGCTCTCAACTAGGAAAGAAGTTATTAAGTACTAAAGTTCACTGTTATGAAGGCTATAAAAGATGGCGTAAACAGCGTATCCTTAATGAAGAAGTATAATTAAAATTTAGACTCACCTGTCGTAGCTGACCTGTCGTAAGCTGTCGCTTTTGGGCACACGTGCTATGCATTTCAGCTCGCTACGCTCGCTCAAGAAGATATCAAAACTCTAGTCAATCCAACTCGAAGAATTTAATAGAATTCTATTAATTTTTGCGAGTTGGATTAACTAGGGTTTTGATATCTTCTTGAGCGAGCGTAGCGAGCGGAAACGCATAGCACGTTTGCCCAAAAGTCTTCTAATTCTCCTAGACATCATCAGACGCGATGTCCATGGATATAAATCCGCAATCGCACCACCGGTAGTTACTCCTACAAGCTACAGATCCTGTATTTCATACTTTGCCTAAAGCACAGTAGGCATTCTATAGAATGCCTAGGCGAAGTATGAAATAAGCTTTATATCATACATTGCCGGCTGGATTTAGGCGTTCTATAGAATGCCTGATTATATACTTTGCCGGTAACATATATACTAATATACGGTTTTAGTTGAAGATAAAGGTGGACATTTGAGACATCTTAATCAGTGATGTCCTTTGAGCAATGTTTTAGCTTTGATTACTGTAGAGGTAATCAAAGAGAAAACAGAGTTGGCTAGATTCTCTGTCAAAGGCTCTACTGGTAGAATTATTTCGGAAGGGTGCCCACAAGGCGCTGCTCTTAGCCAAATCTTGTATACTCTTCTTGCAGAATTATATCTCAGCGTATTTACAGAAATTCATTTCAAAGTATTATAATTAACGGGTAATTATTTAATACGAAATAATATAATTTTGTTGAAAATTTATTTTCTTATGATTTCCCCGAAGGACGACGGCAAAATTAATTTAGTGCCTTAGTAAAGGAATAGAAGCAGTTATTGGTAGGGATCGATCTTTTTTTTTTTCTTTTTTTTTTTAATTTATTGAACATTAACAATCTGTATACATATGTTTACAGATAATACAATAAGTAAATACATATCTCCTATACTATTACACATGGAAGAACAGAGGGAAGAAGGCAGCCATTGCTGACACTCCATAAGGGATTAATAATGCTTTATTTAAGTGTTATAGTGTGGAAAGGGATTGGGCAAGGGAATTGGGATGAAAGGATAGCTTGGAATAAAAAGTGGAGAAGCGGGTTTTAGCTAATTCAGCGACAAAGGGAATTTCCAGGTCTCGGTGGATGATATTATTGGTGACCTAAAAGGGAGCATTAAGGATTCAGCGAAGGACTTTGGACTGGAAGGTTTGGATTCGGTTTATGTTGGAAGGCTGTTCGATCTTTCGTGAAAAATATACAGTGAAGTCTCAAAGAGAAGGAAGATTTATGGCACCACAACAGGAATCTGATAGTATTATAAGCGGAAACCTTTTCAACGTTCGCCCAAAGAAAACACTATTACCAAAACTTTTCTCATTTTATAACCTATTTTACTAAAATACTCATTGTAATATTAAATGCAAAACAAAAAACAAAAAAAAAACAATTAAAGGTTAACAAAGGCAAAAAAAGTCCGATTCGCAGGAACTGCGTCATCTTAGCGCGGTTCCGTTCTTATCTTTAGTGTTTATGAAGACATAGAATAGAAACAGTTATTACTTTGTTTAGATTGCCCTTAAGCATAAGTAAACAAACAAACAACAACATTGTTTAGATCAATAGCGAAACACCTACCCAAATGAAATCTCAAACTATCCAGTCTTGAAAGGTCTTGATTTCCAATCTTACCTGTATGGGTCAGCTATCCCATAAGTCGGGCAGAAAGGCCTCCGCACAGAGGTATTTGGAAAGCCTTGGGATCTCTCTCTTTGAACGCTACATTTTTAACAATAAATTGATCTTCTTATTTTACTTAATCTGTTTTATTGTCAAATACATTATCCGACTATAAGCAATTTAAAAATAACAAGGAATAAAATAGAAAAAAAGAACCATTCGAATAAACGAAATCAATTACTTTAAAGTTTTAAGCACTTATTTCTCCGATTGACATCGCCTAATTAAAACTTTCTTTAGAACCTTTTTTGTAGAGCATTTAGTAAGCTTTCGAATGGTAACCTTCTGCTTCCCAAGATTCTCAACCTTTTTCGAAATATTAAGGAAAGTTGGGGTCTCCCGTGGTCTAATGGTTAGCGCATTGGATTCATAAGCGGGAGATGGTGGGTTCGATCCCCACCTCCTGCACCCTGGATGTCGGCGCTAATGACCTAGAAGTAGATGCGCCGTAAAAAAAAAAAAAAAAAAAAGAAAAAAAAAAAAAAAAAAAAAAAAAAAAAAAAAAAGGAAAGTATTCTAACCCTTCCTTAACTCCAAACGTAACAAAAATTTCAACATATTAGTTTTAATGAAAGTAGAACATGCAGAAAATGTTTCAACTGAATCCCATGATTCTAAGTACCCAAACCAAAAACGGTATTCAAAAACTATTTTTCCAATTTTCTCGAAAACGGTTAAAGCTATCGCCTTGAAAATGATTTCATTCGTTTCCCTAGCCCAAGAAGCATATAAAACGAGTACTTACAAGCTAATGAACTCAAAAACGTAAGCGTTACGATTTTTTTGCGCGAATTTCGCCCCAAACGCCATCTTCCAGGGGGCGGATTCTGCTGGTTAACGAACTTGACCTTTCAAATTGGACGATAGATTTTTGTACCAAATTTCATCAAAATCGGACCATCAGACAAATATATATATATAAAAATAAATAAATAAATATATATATATATATATATATATATATATATATATATATACAAATTTTAACCACCGTTATTTTCGGTCTCTAAGGGTTCTGAAACGCGAAATTTTCTAGTCGGCACTTCCGGTTTGTTTCATTATATCAACCTTATAAGCGGGGTTCCTCCCTATGGGGGAGGGAGGAACCGCGCTAAAATGTAAGTGTAAGGATTTTTTCTCCAAAAGCGGAAGGAGGAACCGCACTAAAAGCAAAAATGAACGATATAAGAAATATATTTTAGAAATAGTTATATACTTCTATCTGTTGTCAGTTTTCTCTAGGAATTAATAAGTGTTTGAGATGTCTTCAGCAACGCAGGATGTGTTTAACTTGCTGTATTTTCTATAACAACTGAAAAATAAAAAATCTATTTTTACATCATATTCCCTTGACTAAGTAATATGAACGTACTTATTTGGGATTCAAAGATTTCCAACTCAGTTAGTCATCAGTTAAGGAAAGAGTGTAGATCCGGCGGCACAGCATTTACAGCATTGGGCTCATGTTTGGAGAACGTAATTTCGATACGCTCAGGATCGGTCATTAAATGCCCACCCAGCCTTTTATGGGTCTCTGCAAAGGACTACATTTGTCGGCCGGAGCATAGTATTGACATTACTAGACTCAGGTACCTCTACGATATGTACCCCTTTTGGCTTTTTATGTCACTGATTTTAGCCTGGTTCCTCCCTTCCTTCCTTAGGGAGGAAACCCGCCTATAAGGCTGACCTCATGATGCAATTCGGAAGTGCCGACTAGGAATTTTACTTTTCAGAACCCATAGGGAACGAAAATAACGCTGGTTAAAATTTTTAAAAAATATACATGTTTGTTGCCTTTCTTAAGCGCTCTAAAATGGTCCGATTTGAAAGGTTAACAAGCAGAATCCGTCCACATGGTTTTTGGAGGGAAATTCACGCAAAAAAAAAAAAAAAAAAAAAAAAAAATACGCTTGCGTTTTCGAGTTCATATGCTTGCAGGTACTCGTTTTATGGGTTGCTTAACATAGGAAAACGAATTAAACCGTTTTTAAAGCGATTTCTGTAACTGTTTACGAAAAATATTGATACAAATAATTTTCCAAACTAATTTTCAGCTTGGGTATTCGGAAATGATTGATTGAGTTAAACCTGCTCCAGACGTTTTACATCCATCTACAATGTTGTTAAATTTTGGTTCTGTTTGGAGTTAAGGAAGTACTAGAAATAAATTTTATTATTATTTTATAAATTTTATTATTATTATTTTAATATTTCGAAAACTGTAAAATATATATATATATATATATATATATATATATATATATATATATATATATATATATATATAGTTTTGAGTGGAACCATTCGAAAGCTTACTACATTCTTACATAAAAGGTTGTAATTTTCGATGGGGCGATATCAGTCAGAGAAATAAGGACTTAAAATTTCGAAATTTTTGAAGTAGGTAGTTTAGAATAGTTTTGAACGGGTTTTTGTATCTGCTTACCTAACGTCTTAATTGGTTGTTGCTTATTTAATTTAAATTTAACAGTAAAGTGATTATTTAATTTACATTTAACAGTAAAGTGATTATTTAATTTACATTTAACAGTAAAGTGATTATTTAATTTACATTTAACAGTAAAGTGATTATTTAATTTACATTTAACAGTAAAGTGATTATTTAATTTACATTTAACAGTAAAGTGATTATTTTACTAAAACAAAGTAAGAAAATGTGAGACATTGTTATAGTGTCTCCACGAGCGAACGTTGAGAAGGTGGGGGAAGTCGCCATGATACTGTCAGTTTCCTGTTGTGGCGTCTTAAATCTATTTTCCAGATTTTATTTTATATTTTACAGGAAAAATCAAACCCCACCAATAACTGCTACTATTCCTTTACTAATAGCACTAGAGAAATGAACGGAACCGCGCTAGGATGACGCAGTTCCTAGGAGTCAGATGTTTTTAAAAAATAAACATGATGAATTATATCTGGTAAAAACTCTAATTAAAACACAATAGCAACATTTTATTTACAGTATTTATGAATTTAAATATTATATAAAAAACAACAGAGAATTATTACATTCACACAGCATGTTTCACATGTATTAATATATATATATATATATATATATATATATATATATATATATATATATATATATATACACACATATATATAAACTAACTATAATCACAGAAAAGGAATACATTTATTTATTGTAAATATACAATGAAAATAACAGAAAATATATCATCTTTATTAAGAGAACAACTTTATATATTTACATATATACAGATAGAATAATACAGATGGATCATCGACATTTACAAATACAATAATACACATGTTAATACACAAATGAGAATACAAAGGACCTTCTTTGTTTGAAAGGATTTATACATAATTATGGAGTAATGATCTTATAGGGCAGAAATACCTCCATTATAATTAGTGGCATACTATGTACAAGATTGTGCAGAAAATTTGTCTTATATACAAACACACACATATTTTTATGCGTATATATATATATATATATATATATATATATATATATATATATATATATATTGCTTATCGGTGTACCCTATGCTCGCATTGGACTGATTCTCTTTGTACGAGACCAGCTATGGGGCTGTTGAGTGTTGTTTTAAGATTTTAAAAAACTTTTATTTTTTGTTTTTTTTTGTTTTGGCCTTTTTTATTTGGATGACGAATACCATTTATTGGGTAATTTGATATAAAATTATATTAATGATTAGTTTAATTTCTAAAAATTGTAGTGGTAAAAAAAATAATTTCATAAAAGTGTCTTGTGAAGTGAGGCCAAGTGCCAGAAACTAGTCGAAAAATATAATAAAAATAATGGTATAAAAAGAAGTTTAAAATGTAATTTTTTGACTTATAAGGCCTTATAAGTCATATATATATATATATATATATATATATATATATATACACACACACACACACAAAACATTTTTATCGTTGATGTAGTTATTTCATTTATGTTATTAGACAGCATTGTATTTGTATGGATTTTAATTGAAAACGTGATTTCATAGTAGAAGCTGCGTGCCGCGGCACATTACAGAGTAAGGTTGCTGATTTACGCCATATTGCTGAAGAACATGTTTAAAACAAAAAAACAAAAATGATTTTTATTTTGGGCCAAACCTATTGGTTTTTTACACAAATAGTAATTAGAAGGTAATAATTTGCAAAAAAAAAAAAAAAAAAATCAATAATAATAATAATAAAATGTCTTGTTACAGCCTCGGCTTGAGGCGTCGGGCTGTAAGTTCTCCAAGGTGGCTCGTATCCCTGTTCATTATGAACAAAGTTTCAAACGTACAACACTAAGAAAGAAAATTTATTAATAAAATAATATAATTTAAATAATTATTGTGTCAGCTGTTCATTACAAATATTAAAGGACAAAACTATTAATCTTTATTTTGTTCTAGCTATGCCCGCGACTTTGTCCGCGTGAATAGTGAACACATTTAGTTTTTTTTTTTTTTTTTTTACAAAACATTTTTCTATTGATACCGATTTTCGTTTTAATACAACAATAATTGCGGCCTGTATGGGCGAATAACTACTTTGGGTCCGGAGTAAACCCCCAGTCTAGGTGAAGCAATTTTGCTGGTTAACGTACTCGTTCAATCTTTTGCTAGGGGAATACTATATACCAATTTTCGTGACAAAAAACTCTGGTGTGTATCGTGGTAACGATAGTTCATGAAATTTTCGACGGGATTCTTTACATTGGTACAACATTTTTATTTATGAACTGATTGACATGAAACAAACACTAACTGTTAATTGAAGCTTGCCACAATATATTAGTGAAAAATGCGACTGAATCGGATAAGCTGTTTCTGAGATTAGCGCGCAAACAGACAAAAATTCTAAAAATCATTGTTTTGGGTAGATAAAGGCCCCCAATAGTATTTTTTCCCATATATCTTCCATGTGGGGGCGAGGTTAGCTCAGTGGTAGAGCACTGGACTAATGAACTGGAGGACCAGGTTCAAAACCCGAGCGCGCACTAAAGATTTTTTCTTCTAGTGCTGCCGTTCGAGGGTTGGATTTGGGGTCCCAGATCGTCCCTAGGCTCACCCAGCCTTTTTTTTTTTTTTTTGGTTAAATTTAAGGCGTGTCAACCGTTGGGGTCATTAACGCCAGTAGAGTTTAATGGTGTTTACATAATGATGTTAGCTGTAATTGTCTGTGTTGTAATTACTTTGAAGTAAGTCTGTAGATATAATCGGTAATGTGATGAAGGAAGGGGAGAGTGAGGGGCCCGGAGAGGCAACCAACGTGGGGAGGCAAAGCAGGCAGACACTAGAAGCCTTCTCATTCTATTGCTTGGCAGCTGTACTTCTGTGTTTGTACATCGGGTTCGCCTGTGAGAAAGTGGACGTGCTTGCTCCGTCCATGCTCTCGCGAATCCCGGGGTCTCATCGATGACCCGAGAGCCTTCCAGTGCCTAACCAACATCACCCCCATCACGCAGGGAACCACTCCATTCTCCTCACCCCTGCCTCCCAACACCCACCACCGTCTTAAATTAACTTAAATTGAGTCGTAAATTCTGGCTTGTTTTAAGAAAGTTATTAATTTTTCAATGTTGTCGAGTCTGTCAGTCAGTATTTCGTCAAGTGTTCCGGTTACCCCGGATTGTCTTCTCGCCTCCTCATACATCCTACACTCTGTTAATATATGTTTGACAGTTATAAGAACACCACAGGTTCTACATATCGGCGGCTCATCTCGTGACATATAATAACCATGAGTGAGGCGAGTATGTCCTATCCGGAGTCTAGTGAGGATTACCTCTTCTCGTCTGATTGTTCTATATGAGGTCTGCCAAGGTCTAGTGTCACCTTTCACTTCGCGTAACTTATTTGAAATGGTCTGCCGCCAAGTTATCTCCCAGTGAGCTTTGACCTTTTCTTTGATCCAAGACTTTAAATCATTTTGAGGCACCATTGCGAATTCAGTACCGTGAGTGGTTGCTTCTTTCGCGGCTTTGTCAGCTTGTTCGTTTCCAGCAATATCGCAATGACTTGGTACCCAAACAAGGTTAATAGTATTATTATTTGTGTTATATACATCTATAACCTCTCTTATTTTAATTATTAGAGGATGTCTGGGAAAGGTTTTTGAAATTGCAACTAGGGAGGAAAGCGAATCCGAAAATATAGTAATACCATCCTCAGTTGGCGTAACTATGCACAAGGCCTTGTAAATCGCAAGTAATTCCGCTGAGAAAACCGAACATATAGAATTTAGTTTGTACCTATATGATTGGCCACTGACAACAAATGCCGCACCAACCTCTCCCTGAAGTTTGGATCCGTCAGTGTAGACTTTTGTTGCCAAATCATGTATCTCAGCTATTGTTCTGTATTCTGTGCAAAATAGATTAGGGATTGTATGACTTTTTTTAAATTTTGTAAGGTTAAGGTTTATTTTAGGAGGAATCATTAACCAAGGTTCCTTTGCAGGAATTTCAACTTTGAGGATGGAGGGGACCGTTATATTATAAAAATGTAGGAGTTCGTTAGTTCTATATTTGAAAGGTTTCTTTTTTACATTTCTAAAGACAGGTGTTAACGGAGACTTTAGATAATTATATAAAGGATGATTTGGTAATGAAAGGACAGAACTGTAATAATTTAGCGTCAACAAATCCCTGCGATATCTGAGAGGTGGTTCTCCGCATTCAGCACAGATACTATCCACTGGGCTAGATCTAAAGGCCCCTGTGGCTATCCTTAAGCTTTGCTGGTGTACGCAATCTAGCATTTTCAGGGTACTCTCCGATGCCGAGCCATAGATCATACAACCATAATCAAGTTTAGAACGGACTAAGCTTCGATATAACCTCAACATACTCAGCCGATCTCCACCCCAAGCAGTGTTAGTTAACATTTTAAGTATATTTATAGTTTGTTGACAAGAACTTTTCAGCTGCTTAATATGTTGACGCCAATTTAGATTTCTATCGAAAAGGAGTCCAAGATACTTTACACAATCCGTGTATGTGATAGGATTACCGTTAAGATATAAAGGCGGGGGTTCATTTACTCGCCTAGTGGCAAACATAATACATTCTGTTTTTGTGGGAGAGATGGTAAAGCCTCGATCTCTTAACCAATTGCATAAAGTGTCTATGGCTTCCTGAATAGTGGATCTAAGGATGTCAACGTTTTTATCAGTTGCAAAGAGTTTTAAATCGTCTGCAAACAAACTTGCTGAAATTCCCGGAGGTAATACCTGTATGACTCTACTGAAGGAGAGAATAAATAGCAAAGGGCTTAATACAGACCCCTGGGGGACACCGTTTGCCTGATTGTATGTGTCTGAAAACTGCCTTCCGATTCTAATTTTAAATTTTCGATTGTTGAGAAATGTTTGGATAAAATTAAAAACATGACCAGATATTCCCATTCCGAGCAGTGATTCCATTATTTCCCGCCTCCAAAGACAGTCGAATGCGTTTTGAATATCGACAAAAACTGCTAACAATTTTTCTTTCCGAGCAAAGGCCTCATATACTTTAGATTCAAGAAGAATTAGGTTGTCTCGAGTACTCCTACCTCTTCTAAAACCACTCTGCCATTCCTCAAGAAAGCCTTTACTTTCTATATACCAATACATTCGGTTAGAAATAAGCTTTTCCAGCAGTTTGCATAAGGAACATGTGAGAAATATTATTCGGTAACTAGATAGATCATTCTGGGGCCTGTTTTTCTTAGGTATTGGAACACCAATTGATTCCTTCCAAATACTCGGAATATATCCTGACATGAATATCTTATTCAAGAAAGATAAAATTTGGAATTTATTATTGCAAGACAGATGTTTTATAAAGCTAATGCATATATTGTCTGGTCCAGGGCTGGTATCTTTCCTGGAGTCAAGAGCATCTCGAAATTCAGAGAAATTGAAAGGGAAGTTCAAAGGATTTAAGGGGTCAAGTTCATTGAGTAGAGGTTCGGAATCTTTGTTTCTTTTTATGGTCTGGAATTCTTGTGAGTAATTTAGATCGGAATAAACTCTTTGAAAATATTCACCAAAACAGTTTGCTATTTCTAAAGGATCGGTAATAGGTATGTTATTGACTTTGATGAAATTTATACTATTATTTTGCCGGTTGCGACCTGTAATTTTTCTTACCGTGTCCCACACTTGAGCTGGCGGAGTGAGGGAGTTTATGTTTGATACAAATTCTTGCCACGACTTTCTTTTAGCACCATTTAAAATCTTTCTCTTATTGCGCCTTGCAGCAAAGAACTCATCCTCGTGTTGAGAGCAAGGGTGACGTAAAAACCTACGTAGTGATCTCTTACAAGCTCTCACAGCATCCCGGCATTCGTCACTCCACCACGGCACGACAACCCTTGTTCTTACGGCTTTAGTTACAGGTATGGAGCTAGCCGCCGCTGATAACAGCCTATCTGTAATCTGTGAATTAATATTATTAACATCAGGATTATCGAGGTCTATATCCGACAGGTCAGCCAACCTTTGGTATTTATCCCAGTCAGCATCCTTAAGTATCCATCTTGGGAAGTTTGGTTGTGACGGGATTCTTTCTAGAATGTTAATAATAATTGGGAAATGATCTGAAGAATATAGTTCCTCGGCTGTACTCCATGAGAGTTTTTCTAGGAGGGAGGGGGTAGCCAAAGAAAGATCGATGTGTGAAAAACTATGATTTTGAGTCGAGTAATGAGTTGGAGAATCATTATTAAGTATAACTAATTGTGAGGAATCGAGAAATGATTCAACAACCCTGCCACGAGAATCGAGAGAGGAAGAGAACCAAAGCGGATTATGACTATTATAGTCGCCAAGTAAGAGGAGAGGTGGAGGTAACTGATGGAGAAGATGTAGTAACTGGGCCTCAGTAAAGGCTACATTAGGAGGCAAGTACAGAGAACAGATAGTGACTTGTATAGGCTTATAGATACGGACAGCTATAGCTTGGAGATCACTGTCTATATCTATAGGAACTGCCGGAATATCATTCCTAGTCAGAATACAGACCCCACCGCTGGCAATGAGGCCACCTAGGTGATCATATCGGAACGTTCTGTAGCCATTTATGTTAAATGTATCAGATTCCTTAAGGCGACTTTCTTGAATGCAGACAGCCAGAGGACATGTCTCTTGTAAAAGGGCAACCATATCAACCTTATGGAAAATAACACCATTCACATTCCACTGTATTATATTATTATCCATCATGTTCAAAACAATTAAAAATAGTTCCTGTTATTTTGTTAACTAAAATTTTACGACAGTTGCCTGAAAATTGAAAGAAATGTATAATGTTTAATTTTGTACCATATAATGGAGGATCAAAAGTCGGTAAAATAATATTTAAAAAAAGAGTAAGAGGATGGCATGTGAGAAATAGGTGTATAAGGAACTATCATATTTTATTAATGTTTTTAATTTTGGGTGGTAACGGTTTGGAATCCGCCCCAGAACCAAAAGATGAGTTAGATCCTAGTGTGGAATTGTTCGAGCCCTGGGATGAAGGTCTCTCCCTTTTGGCACTAGTAGAGGATTTACCCCTACCTGTAGCAGTGCCTCCATCTGTCTGCTTATTAGGTGCTAAAGATTGTTTGGAAATTTTTGAATTTTCATATGAGTTTTGGGGTGGCAGGTGAGCCGATGAGATTTTAATTTCACTATTTTCCGTTTGATATTCGTTATTGGTTGAGATTTGATTAATTTTTTCTTCTAAATAATTGATTTTGTTTGTTAAGGTTTCCATGAGGGAAGCCATACGTTGAAATTGTTCCATTACTATCTCGTTCGAGGTAGATGGGGACGGAAAGGTATTAGCTATTTGGGCATATGATGTACAAGGCTCGGTAGGTTGCTGAGTAGGAGGTGCAGGGAAGGGAGAAAACCCAGGACCCAGGAGTCGCTCGGCTTGACTATAGGTCACCTTTTGTGTCACTCTTATTTCTTCTATTTTCGTCTCTTTTTTAAATACTGAGCAAGAAGTAGCCCACGCCGGATGAGGACCGGTACAGTGCTTACATTTAAAAGTTGCACAATTGTTCTTCTCGTCAACGGAAGGGTGATGAAGGCCGCATTTACCGCATATCTCGGTAGGACTACGACAGCTTTTTACACCATGGCGATATTCAAAACACTTATAACACATCAAAGGTCTAATATAAGGTATAACACGGATACTTAGAAAATCATTTTGTATTCTCCGGGGTAGCTCGGTCCTATCGAAGGTTATTATCAGAGAAGGGGTTGCCTTCTTCTCACCGTTCACCGTCTTATAGATTCTTCTTAGATGGACTACATTATGTGGTGCTAATTCTTCTAACAATTCCTCCTCAGAGCAGCTAAGGAGCTCCTCTGCAGTTATTATACCTTTAGAGTAGTTCAAAGACCGGTGTAAGGAAAAATTAATGGGACAGTTTTCATAACTTCGGATATTTTTAAGATTAATATAATCCTTCTCGAGAGAAACCTCCAAAAGAATTATACCAGATCTCAAGAATTTTATTTTTGTCTGGGGGGCATAACTTTTTATAAATCGGGATAATTTAAATGGGCTAAAGCTTTTAAAGTTTTTATTTTCACTGTTTGGGGCTATGCTCATGACAATAAATTTTTTACACCACTTCCCTCGTGGCAATTCAAAATTAAATCCTGGATCAGGCGGTTTGGGATCTGGAGAATTTGAAACCTCCATGAAACCGCTTGAAATTCAGGCAAAAGGGTAAAGTACAAGTTTAAATCAAAACTACTAGGGAAAATACCCAGTATAAGAGTAAATTAAATGAAAATATAACAAATAAGGCTTAAATTAGTTTGTACTCCCTGGTAAGGTAAGCAGGTAGAGCCAGTCTTAGGCAATTCTTCAGGAATTGGACCCTCACACCTCAACCTGGATATGTTCTCACATCTCGGAAGTCAAACCTAAGACTCTGTGATATTTTTGTTCCAAAATACTTTGAAAAATCTTCAAAAATCTTAAAAAACTTCAAGAGAATTTTTATAAAGGTTAACTAACACAAGCTTGAACAGCTGATCTGTCACCCAGCCTTTAATTGATTTAATTAATAATGGGTACCTTGGGTCCTAATGACTCTAGCAGTCGAAGCAGCCAAGGGGAAATTCAGGCGGCCGGAGCATAGTGTTGACCACACTATCTACCTAGTGTGTTGTACGGTCAAGAATCAGATACCTCTACAGTATCTGCCCCTCTGGGCCCTTGTGGCCTGTTACGGGACTGATTTTTTTTTTTTTTTTTTTTTTTTTTTTTTTTTTTTTTTTTTTTTTTTTTTTTTTTTTTATATATCTTCCATGTACAGACAGCAATCCGTTATAATTTTATTATATGTACAGATTTAAACAAATTAATCAGAAATAGTGGGTGCAATGTCCACTTCCTGAAATTCGCTTACCTACGCAGCTTCTGCGTGACGAGCTTTTTGTACTTATCGTTAAGAGTGATGAAGCTTGACACGTCCTCTTCTTGAGTGAAGTGAAGAAATTATTGACAAGTTCTCTGATAATTTCAGGGATGAATTTAACGATAAAAGACACTAGCATTCATAGATTTCTGGTAAAGTCAATAAAACCCTAATATATTTGTTGGAAATCCTCCATCCTGAAGAAGCCTATCGTCCTACCAACAGCGACAATGGCTAAGAGGGTATCAGCTGTTGGGAACAGCTGTTCTGGGTTGTGTACAACTGTGGTCTCAAGTTTGCCTTCAACTTCCGTAAAGTCCCTATATCAAGAAGGCAAAGCATCTACGAATTAGACATTCAGAAGGAACTCTCTTCAACTTTAAGGACTTGTCAAAATCCCGCTGTTTATATCCAAGATTTATTGGGGCGAGCTCTTTCGGGAGACGATTTACTTGTTCATTCCAGAAATATGAATAACCTTTGTTACAAACATTAATATGTTCGCTATGTGTCGCACATAAAGTTTCTATGTGTTTTATATTAAATGTAATAGGTACTACCTTGTAACCTTTTTTTAAATTATTTTTTATGGCCTTAAATGCATCCTTATCTAATCAAAAATGATAATCAAGAGCGTTTATGTGGCAGAAAAGTTTTTAAATTAGCTTTTACACTCACTGCCGCTGGTTCTCCTTCAATACATTTCAATAATTAAACCCCATTTTTTTATCTTCATCAAAATAAATTATATATAAAAAAGTCCGTCACGCAGGAGCTGCATAACTAAGCACTTTCCTCAGAATTAGGGAGGGTCGAGTGCATTCCTGAATAATTTGCTTAAAATAACCTATATAGATAAATAAAATAAAAACATAAATTGTTCTACTCTTTTGCATTTTTTATGAGCAGCTGTTTCAATTATTAATTTTGTAGTTAATTTCCTTCCAGAGTTTTGTGTATGCGGGGTACTACACTACGTACTAAATACACAAAGCTTCACATTTTGATTTATTGATCTTGATGAGTTTCGCGAACCTAAGTTTGGCGGAAGAATTCAATTCAAACATAGTACAATGTAACCCCCCCCCCTTTCCGGTTGGACCGTTTTAGTTCAATTTCACAGCACTTCTTACTTATTAAATAGCCAGGACGTATACAGAGTTTTGTAACAATACAACAGAAATTACGACCAGTATAAGGAAATTAGTAATTTCTGTCCGGAGTAAACCCCCCCTTCTAGTCAACCGATTTAGTTTATTTTTACAAAAAAATTTTCTCTTCGGTTGACCACAACAAATACCGAGTTTCGTTGAAATATAACACAAATTATGGCTGGTATTGACAAATAACTACTGTGGGTCCGGAGTAAACCCCCCCTCCGGATGGACCGATTTTGTTGGTAACGAACTCGTTCAATCGTTTGATGGGGGAATACTACATACCAAGTTTCGTGGTGAAAAACAAAAACTCTGGCCGGTATCGTGTTAACGGACACATATATAACGATATATGCATGCATATATATATATATATATATATATATATATATATATATATATATATATATATATATATATATTTATATATATATCATGAGTGCAACCTCAATAGCTACTTTCCGTCGGAGGAAAGTACTAAAAATAAATAAAATAACCATGTTTAATTTCAGTAAACATTAAAGCTGTTTTTCTAAGAACTTCAAATTTTAACTGCAGCTTTCTAATGATATTTGCTAGTCAAGTACGTAGCATTTTTGTCGACTTTATGGCCGATTTTTTACGGATATTTTAATAGAAAATGAAGAATTGTTCACAATTTTGAAGAAAATTAATAGTCCTTAAAAATCATACGTGCTTTACTAAATTTTCCCTTCTTCTTTCAAAATAATTTTAGTTTTTTTGTTCTGGACTAAAAATTGCCACCTGCAGACTATCGCCCCTGAAAAAGAGAGTTTTCGTTCGTCTGACATAGCGCCGACATTTTGACTGACGAGAAATAAAAGTTCTTTTTTTTTGGATACGTATATGTCCCATTTAAAACTTATGAGATAAAAAATATTGATTGATAGAAAATGAGTTTGATTTTGATCCCACAAGGTAGTTCTCGCAAAATTTGCTTTGCAGTAAATGCTACCCAAAAAAACATAAATGTGAAATAGAGGCCAAGTTCCTCCCCCACAAAGAAACACTCCCTTCCCCAAAAAGCGAGAAAGATCTCCTCCTAAAACCTCCAAAAAACGCCTAAGCATCCTACACTCCAAAAAAAGTAGTATGAGTTGGTGTATTAAGTGTACCATATTTTCAACCAAAAATATTTGCCAATACAAGAGATGATACAAGAAAGAAATGTCCAAGTTCATTACTTAGAAGACCTCGTAATTACTTACTAAGAAGAGTAAAGACACTTCAACTGACCTTTAAAAACAACAATAAAAATACTTATATCCATTTACTAAAATATCACATTCCTCAACCAGGTATATTCGTAAACTTGGCAAAGTTTATTTTTCTCTCTAAATATAATTTCGGCACAAAAAAAAACATTGCCAAGTTTAAGAATATACCTGGTTGAGGAAAGTGATATTTTAGTAACTGGATATATGTATTTTTATTGTTGTTTTTAAAGGTCAGTTGAAGTGTCTTTACTCTTCTTAATATAGGTTCTTCATACAGAGACGATTCATTTGATACCCCACATCATGGGTTTCGGACGAAACGATGGGTTTACGAAGGAAGTACAAAAATGGAACGCCCCCGCCCCGGAAGCAGCGTCAAACACAACTTTTCAGGATTTTTCGATTTTTTCCTTAAATAACACCTTAATATCTATCATCCTGCAAAATTTCAAGTCTCTAGCATCATGGGAAGTGCCTAATAATTTTGATGAGTGAGTGAGTGAGTCCTATAAATCCCGATTTTCTATCGCTTATATCTCAGAAACTATTCGATGTAGAATTATGAAAATTTCCAGTTTTACTCACATCTAGTAGTATAATACCTGTGTAAAATTTCATAACTTTATCTTTACCTGGTTGAAAGTTATGAGAGGGTAAAAATCGGCTCTAAGACCTCCTGTAATATACACACAGTATGCTTAGGCCGGAACTTGGCCTGGCGCACTACCGTGCGCCTAGATGTTACAATGTTTCAACAAGAATGTGTTCGATATGTTCTGATATAGTTTCTATGTGTTGTGTGTCAAGTGATGTTGCGGCTAGATGTCATGGTGACTACGTTGTCTGCATTCTGGCAATGATTGATTTACAGTAAGTGTTATGTTTTGTTATAAACAAGAATGTGTTCGATATGTTCTGATATACTTTCTATGTGTGTTCTGTTAACCCATTCGAGACCGATTGTACACCGTGTGTGCAATAGATTTCCGAGGCTATAAGACAGCCTGTAAACCGTGTGCAAAAGATTTCTGAGGCTATAAGGCAGCCTGTACACCGTGTGTGCAATAGATTTCCGAGGCTATAAGGCAGCCTTTACACCGTGAGTGCAATAGATTTCCGAGGCTATAAGACAGCCTGTACACCGTGTGCAAAAGATTACCGAGGCTATAAGACAGCCTGTACACCGTGTGTGCAATAGATTTCCGAGGCTATAAGACAGCCTGTACACCGTGTGTGCAATAGATTTCCGAGGCTATAAGGCAGCCTGTACACCGTGTGCGATAGATTTTCGAGGCAATAAGACAGCCTGTACACCGTGTGTGCAATAGATTTCCGAGGCTATAAGACAGCCTGTACACCGTGTGCGATAGATTTTCGAGGCTATAAGACAGCCTGTACACCGTGTGCAATAGATTTCCGAGGCTATAAGGCAGCCTGTACACCGTGTGCAATAGATTTCCGAGGCTGTAAGACAGCCTGTACACCGTGTGCAATAGATTTCCGAGGCTAAAAGACAGCCTGTACACCGTGTGCGATAGATTTTCGAGGCTATAAGACAGCCTGTACACCGTGTGCAATAGATTTCCGAGGCTATAAGACAGCCAATACACCGTGTGTGTAATAGATTTCCGAGGTTATAAGACAGCCTGTACACCGTATGTGCAATAAAAGCAATGTGCAATTATCAGTTATTCTGAGTAAATTAGTCGTCCAAATATGATTTTTCTTGAGCCAATGAAATCTGTAATGTACTGGAAAATAAAATTTAACATTGGTTACACTGAAGACCAAAAAATCTAGAGAATTTCCGTATTTTCATTTTACCTTACATTCCGCTCAGAAATAAACATTTTCCGAACGGCGAGTTGCAAACCTGGTGTACAATGATCTTATTTATGTGAATTCCCTTAAGAAATGAGTGATTTCCATAGAAAACATGTTTTGATTTTTTACTAAAAATTAATAATACAAAGAAAAAAAATTCGCACCTGGGGACCGTGTTCGAAAAAATCCTCGTCTCAAATGGGTTAAGCGATGTTGAGGCTAAATGTCATGGTGACTATGTTTTCTTTGTTCTGCCAACGTTTTCTTTACAGAAAGTGTCATAGTACAATGTTAACAAACTCTCTTGTCCTTACTAACGACACCAAGCGTTTTTTTGGTTGCTAAAATCAAGAAACAACAATTATCTCAAATACTCTGTTCCTTCGAAAGTCTCCGTTTTTCATGAAAGTTTTCGACATCATCAATAAATATTGGACATTTTTAGTGTCTATTATTTATTTAATTTATTAGTGTTTTTATCGACGATGTATGTATTTTAGGACGGGTTATCTACGTGGCGTCACCCTTTCTAATCAGCAGCCTTTCATATCGCAATAGTATTTCTAAAGTGGCACAACTCAAAAATCGTCATAGTTATGACTATGAAAGACATAGTAAATGTATCATTATCAACCAACGAACCTTTATGTACCTAAGTTAAGAGCTTGGACACAAGAGGGAACTTGTGACACTCTTCCTGTCTGAATCCTAAGGCCCCTACATTGGCAAGAGTGACACATTTTCGGTTGAGTTTTATTTTGAATTTTGTCACATTAGAAATACTAGTGCGATATGCTTGAAAACCGTTACCCCAAGTGGGATTTGAGTACTTACGTACTAGTTGCACCGATCTCGAGAACTGGCTCCCGTTAAGGCTCCCAGTCAGTGATCCGGATCAGGCAATATGGCGACCACTTATTAAGACCATTTATGGCACCAACGTCATGTATTAATATTATCAACGAGTTGGATTGGCTAGAGTTTCGATATAACCTTGAGCGAGCGGAAACGCTTAGCAATTATGGCATTAACATAAGTGCTACTAATTTCCTAAATTATATAACATTAGCACATAAGTTAATTTCGTAATTGCTTTGCGTTTCCGCTCGCTCATGGTTATATCGAAACTCTAGTTTATCTAACTCGTTGGTAATATAGATAACTGTTTTTTCGGTTGAAAATGAACTGATATGCAATTTAACATTGCTTCAAAAAGATATCTATTCTCGTTTCTACTTCCTTGTCGCCATATCGGACACATATTTGCTATCGCACAAAGGACACAAATACGAACACACTAAAACACAAACAACACTAAGAACTGAAACAATAAATTGTAAAAAAAAAAACAACAATTTAACATCAAGTGAACACAAAACAATGAACAATAGATCGAACCAATGAAATTGCTAATAGGAATGAACCAATAGAAATGCGCTGATAATGGAGATAACTTCATTTGAGTTGTCATTTCATGATCTGGATCACTAAGCGTGTGCCTGAACGGGAGCCAGTTCTCGAGATCGGTCCAACTAGTACGTAAGTACCGGGATTTGTACCCACAACACCTCTATAACGTGTCTGGTGTAAAATCACACTCCGATGTAAAATCCGCATTATTTACCGTCCGTTCACAGCGAAGTCTGCACCTCCTCTTCGTAGCTAGTCGAGTCTTCTGGTTTCGAGTTCAGGAGATAGTCCAGATCGTGGGATATGCTGTTCATGACGTCAGCCCTCGCTTCCGGTTGCTGTTTGCTTCCGG
Organism: Gonocerus acuteangulatus; assembly: GCA_946811695.1. NCBI lineage: Eukaryota > Metazoa > Arthropoda > Insecta > Hemiptera > Coreidae > Gonocerus > Gonocerus acuteangulatus. The sequence continues at coordinate 51,636,719 of OX328131.1, forward strand.
CCGGAAGTGGTATTATCCTGCTTGATGGTTCTATATCCACGTTGCACACCATCAGCGTCGGAGGTACGTCCTTTGACTCCTGGAGCAGACCCAGTTCCAGACATACTCTCGTCGTCTGGATTTCCTGGAGGCAACCTCTCGCGGGATCTGTAGCCGGGTTCTGATAGTAGGAAGCACGGACTAGGTTACTTCCTTTTACTTCCGGTGATTCTCCTTCAGGGCTGTCTCCTGAGTCCTCGATCACTTTACAGTCTAAAAACAGAAATAATAACTTTATTACTCAAAATAATATGTAAATTTACCTAGAATCACCGTCCTTGATTTTTAAATTTAAAAAAAAAAACGAACAGTACCACATGAACTAAATGAAATCCAATATTTGTGCTCGTAGAAAAGGCAGGTAGAGCACTGAACTAATAAGCTGGAGGTCCTGAGTTCAAATCCGGGAACGCATTACAGATTTTTATCTTCTAGTGTCTTCGTTCATGGTTTTTCTTGGGCCTCCCTGGCCGTCCCTAGGCCAACCCAGCCTTTAATTAATTTATTAATGGGTACCTTGGTGCTAACGGCCATAGCAGTCGAAGTAGCAAAGGGGAAAGTCAAGCTGCCGGAATATAGTACTAACCACACTGTCTCCCTAGTGTGCCGTATGGTCACGAATCAGATACGGAAATAATTTTTTATTTTTTTTTTTTTTTTTTTTTTTTTTTTTTTTTTTTTTTTTTTTAGGTTACACAAAAAGCTTTGGGGGAATTCTACGTCGTTTACACTCGAAGGTCTGTTAATCCCCTTACCACAAACACACACACATATATATATACCAATATATTGGTCTAGTAGATAGTCATCCGAAGAAGAATCCTAAGTGTGCTTAATGCGCACAACGTAGGCAAACACGCTAAAGAGGCTACCTTAAAAGATGCCAGGAGAGTAAATAAAGAGAACGTAAGTAACACATATCACGTAATTTTTTGAATCACTGGTAACGGACAGACAACAAATTAAAAGAAATTAAAAACACAATCCAAGTCTTGATAATCAGTTACCTTTAAGCAGAAGTTGTCATGACCAGGCTAAGAATTGTACACTAACTAATATCAGATTCGAAGGCAAAAATGTCATTAGTGAGCGACAAGTGCAGCGGTGGCTTGAGCGATTTCGAGCGTAAAACATCAAGCTTGAAGACGAGTCTCGTAAGGGTTGACCAACAGAGCTTGATTACCAACTCCTGCACATTCGAAGAGTTAGCACAAAAACTTCTACAGATCGACACATTCTCCAGTACACCGACATTACTTATGGGATGACCTGGTAATTACCTACATTAGTACCACAGAGGACAAGGTTTCTATGTAACTATCTCAATGTTCTCAGCAAAATGAAATCAAAGTTGAACATATCGTCCATCCCATGTCAAACTATCAAACAGGCAAATCGGAGCAAACTAGAAAACGAACATATTCTATCCATTGACCAAGTAATATACTGAAAAATTGTCTTATTAGATACATTATTTAAGGCATTAAAGGCTATTCTAAAGGGGATAGAGGTGTCACAATTTGCGACATGCCGTATCGTCCATAATCCAAGAGCAAAGTTTGACATGGTAGGGACGATATGTGGTAATAGCAAAAACTATATTTTTACAGCTCTGATCATACTAGACGAATCCTCAGGTCCTTAGTTGTTTATTATCGATGATCCATAATGGCTACATCATCCGGTTTATGATTAATATGCCAAAGAATTGGAGAATCCGCACATAGACCCCTTAATTTCCTTCTAGACTTAACATCATAAAAGTGTCAATACTCAAGAGAACACAAGCTAGGTGGCAGCAACTGTCAAGAAAATCACTTGGATCTCTTTACCGTCCACAAGATTACGGTGTTCACAACCCATTCCTGTATCAAACTCATTTTTTTCGAAATTGTCACTCAGACAACTTGACTTCTAGGGTGCTCAACTCTAATTTCATATTTTTCCATTTCCATTATATTTTTGAATTAAAAGTTTTTTCCCGTAGGGACGAAGTAATTTTATCCAGGCTTCGTATTGGGCACGCCTTACTTACCCATTCGTACCTACTAGACAGAAAGGATAGACTAAATTGTAGTTTTTGTAAAGAGACTCTGACCGTTAAACATGTTTTTTATTCTGTTTTTATTTTCTTTGTTACAGCTGTTCGTTTCCTTCTTATTTATATATTCTTTGTTTTTTTTTTTTTTGTTCATTTTTTATATGAATTTATACAGATTTATCACATTGAACTGTTGACTGTTTTTAATGAGTTTTTTTTACCTTTCTTTAAGGCATGTTAGCTGCACAGGCCATTTATGCCTTGATTGGGGTGACAGCCAGCACCACCACCACCGACATGACCCGACCAGGCAAGGGCACGCCCACCGATATCGCAGGACTCCCACTCGATGAGGGCTTACAGTATACTGCAGATATTACATGACATGAGCTTGTGGCCGAGGGTCTGTTCGGTGGGACCAGGCCGACCAGACCCTCCAAGCTCATGGACCCTTTGGTCCTGAGGGCCCACGACACCGGGAGACTCACCCTAGGGATGGGCGATAGTCGATAGTTCAGCACTATCGATAGGCCTATACTATCGGCTAAAAAATATCGATACTATCGATAGTGACTTTCCATATTCCTTACATGCCTGTCCAATGAAGAATTTAATGTTATTAAATTGAATTATCTATTACTTGCAGGACTAGGTATATTTATAAGATTGCACAAAGGTTTGAAACAAAAAAACTAACTTATTTAAACTTAAAATAATGCTTTAAAAAAAGCTTTTCCAAAGAAAGAAATATCAAGAGGCACGAAAAAGTGCAATTATTTTAAACTGTTTTAGTTTTTCTCCTTGAGCCACATATTACCAGAAATGAAGACCAACATTTCCACTTTTTTTTTTGGCTCAGTCTGTTCCACAGCTCAGAAACGATTTTTCCAGCGGCTGAAAATACACGTTCTGAGGCTACAGACGAGCCTCGACACACAAAGGTATTTTCTGACTACATTATGTAGTTGGTTGTATTCACCAGACGGTTATTTTTCAGTGTTTAATTCACCAGACATGTCAGTATTTAATACCAGAGCTCTCCAGATGCTGAGAACTTCAATTCTAGAAAAAAAGTAAAAAAATATCGATAGTTCATGACTGTCGATAGCTACTATCGATAGTCATGAACTATCTATATATCGACAGTAACTATCGACTATCGCCCATCCCTAACTCATCCCCACCCGACCAGCGACATACCGGAGCAGGGCCGCCCCTACCACCCCAATCAACAATAGTTAATGTTTAAAGGAGGCTGATTTTTTTCGACAAACATGAGTTTGTCACCAAAGTTGCAGAACTCTATAATTAAATAAATAAATCAATTAAAAGTTATCTAATAGTTGATTGTTTTAAGTAGTACCAACTAACCAATCATACACAAATCGCCTGATCAGATCCCACGACTCCTTGATAAGAGATATCTATCGGATTGATAAAAGAAACTGTCTCGGAAGACCAATAACCGACTAAAGTTGTTGGGAATGTTGACTTGGCGTGGTTCGTTAGCTTTTGCGGTCTACTGGAGATAACTTTAGGGAAGGGATTAATTTGCAGACGGTCAAAAGCAGCAAACGGCGTCGAGCTTTGTCAATCTTAAGGCGGACTCCGGGAATCAAATTATATTAATATTCTGTCTTCTTGTCCTTTCCGGATTGAGTTCATTTCTTGTATTTCTATCTACGGAACAATATCCCGATCAATTAGATGGAACAGTTCAAATCCCCCATGCGCGAAATTCTGCAGGAATTATTCTCGACGGGCCCGCCATTTGCATTACAATTTTATTGGACAATACGCAACTTTAAACTCAATAAAAACTGATTATGTCTCGTTTAGAACTAAGGAAGACTTTGAGAGGTCAGGCAAGGGAGATAGTGTTTAATGTTTATCAATACTTAGCCAAAGCTAAGGCTGAAAACAATTTAGACTATAACGTTGCCTGTTCAAATAGATGGTTAGATGGAGAGAAAAGGGCGTAAATTGCTGTAAAAAGAATTTTTTGTAAGCAATAAATATATATATATATATATATATATATATATATATATATATATATATATATATAAACGGTAAAAGTCTTTTGGCCGTTAATAAACCTCTTTGAAAGGATTAGGAGAAATGTTATTCATATGTTTATGAATTATTGGTATTGAGTTTGTATGAAAAGGGTAATCCTTGAGCGTCAGGGCGTGAAAAATGAAAATTTGTTCATTATAACTTTTCTATCTTCTTTTTACCTTTGGTTTTCCATGAATTTCCCCTGGAAATGGTGTATTTTCCCACCGCTAACCCCATCACCCCTAATTCCCTGAGAGAACTCTAAATTATCCCCATTCCCCTCCCCCCTCCCTGTCCCTCTCCCTACCCACGCCTTTTCCACTTTTACTCACCCAGTAGGTGGTTGAGTGCTCCTAATATAAGGTGAGAATCATTTTTAAAGAGGAAATTGCCTTTTTTTTATTGCATTTTTCAGTCATAAAACCGTAATTTTAACTTAATTGGACTGTTTTTCGATATTAAAACTTTTACCATTGTCCAAGTTTGAAATTTGTAACAAAGACAAGTCTTGGTAATTCCACGAGATATGAACGAACTACTTCGTGATAGCAGTCACCACATCGTCGATACAAATGCAAACTAACGAATGTGAAAATCACCAATTTCAAGAGTGAAAATACTTTTATTTATTACTTTGCTTTTGGACAGTCAAATAGTAGGCTTTTGATAGTGGTAACATCCTCCTTTCACTGTGTGAACTTAGATTTATAGTTTGCCATCCATCAGGCCAACAGCAATCAGTAAAGATTTAAAATGAAAAATGCGTTTTTTCACATTCGATACTTTGCATTTGTATCGACGATATCAACGCTAGACTAAGCAGTCTAAAAAACGACAATATTTATAACAAAATTTAACAATGCCAGACCGAACTTCCCAAATAATTACCATGTGTATGGGCTACAAAAACCACTTTATTTTCTTATTTATATTTCAACACTGTATGTAACTGTCTTTGATTGTCTAATCGACTCAAACTGTGGTTTTTATTATCGTCCTTGAAAAGCTATAATTATAAATGAAAATTACTCATGACGTGATGTATTCATCATTATTACACATAGGATCCTCCTTGTGTAACTGGGATAGTACATGGGAGCTATTGTTCCTATGTATAGTCATATTATCCATAGAACCTAAATTGTACATAGGAACTATAATGATACACTACTATTTATACATAGGATTCTCCTATTTTAAGTTTCTTTGTATTTTCCTGGGTGGCGAGGTTAGCTCCGTGGTAGGGCATCATATGCTGGAAGACCTGAGTTCAAATCCCGACAAAGCATTTAAGATTTTTATCTTCTAGTTTCTTAGTTCATGGGTTGAATTCGGCTTCCCTGACCGTCCCTAGGCGAACCCAGACTTTAATTAATTTAATAATGGGTACCTTGGTGCTAATGACTCTAGCAGTCGAAGCAGTAAGGGGATAATAAGGCAGTCGGAGCATAGTACTGACCACACTATCTCCCTAGTGTGCCGTATTTTTTTTATGGGCTAAAATTCTTTCTAACTAATCAAAACTGATATCGAAGAGTGTTCATGTGACGAAGAATTTCTTTACATTTTCAAATAATACGTTTTTCCGAGTGAAATCCCTATGCCGAGTGAACTCCATGCTAATATGAAGATAATTTTTTTAGCGAGCTTCGATTGGTCCCTTTCTAATTGTTAAGTGTTTTTTTCGCCCTTCTTCAATAACTTTCATAATTAAAATCTATGTTTTCTATCTTTATTACAGGAATGTATGAAAAAAAAAAATTAAATAGGAATAAAATTTCAGAACATTAAACTTTGGAGTCGTTTTTTAAATCGGGCGATTCTCTGGCGTCTTCAATTTTTGCCCGATCAACTTCAAATTTTACTGTAGTTTCAATGATATTTGCCGGTAAAGCACGTAGGATTTTTTTGGATTCATTGAATTTTATGATCGTTGGATTTTTTTAATAGAAAATAAATAATTGTTCACCATTTTCGAAAATCGAAATTTCATAAGAATCCTACGTACTTTATTAGATGTAACCTTTTTCTTTCGAAATCATTTTATTTTTTCGTTCTAGATTAAAATTGCCCGTAAAAAAAAGGTTTTCCGTTCGTCAGACACAGCGCCGCCATTTTTTTTCGAAGAATTGAAACTTTTTTTTGGATAATTTAACATCTCTTCTAGAACGTCTGATATGAAACATTAAAAAATATTAATTTTTTTCTTATTTATAAATTCAAGAAAGAAGAAGTTTCGAGTTTTTATAAAAAATACAACTAGTGTTTGTGTAGTTATTCTATTCTGTACATTACCCGTGACGAGATCCGAGTGAAACGAGACACACTTCCTCGGCGTTGATGACTTCCCAGGCCTTAGCAAGACTTCTTCACCCCTGACTTCTGTAGCAGTCAAGTCTGGTGGCATACCCTCACACTCCAGCTCGGCCTCTTGTTTAGTGAAGACTGGAACAAGAATAATTTTATTGGATCAAAATCTATACTGATAAAATAGGAACAGAAAAGTTTCCATGAAATACAATAAATTAAAATTATATATACGCATAAAATATTCAAGAGAAGCAAAGAATTTCGTTACTAAAAATATATCTTTTTTAATAAAAAAATAAATTAGTAATGAATAGACTGAAAGAGATGTTGTCTTCCACCGGTGTTTAGGAAGGTTGGCAACCTATAAAACACCAGGAACTTTTTGCTTAGATTAACATGCGCCGCTTAAATAAAAATAAAAAAATCCTAAACTAATTATAATTTATGCTAATTTTATATTACATTTTTATATTTTAGCAGTCTCCAAAGAGAATTTATGCAGGACTTTGGAGGAAAATTAAAAAATATTGCATTTATAAATTCTACAAAAATTATTTCTATATTTAATTCCACTTATAAGATGAATAAGATTTCCTGAGAGAGTATTCGAAAGGTTACCAGCCCATTATGTTACGTTGTTGTTTTCCCCTATTAATCAAGTCCACACTTTTTTTTCTTGTCTGTGGTAAGAGTATAATTTTTTTATTTTTTTTTGTATGTTTTTTTCTTTTTTTCTTCTCTTGTTTATGCATTTACTTTTTATTCACTTCCTTTTATAGCCCCTATTTTTTTTAATATTTACTTAATTAATTATTTGTCTAATTTGAATTATCTAATTATATTCTCATCCCCCTCTGAATATTGTTTCATCATTCCTCCAACCCCTATTCCTCCTGTTGCTCTAGTATTCTACAATCACCCCATAATTACTATCTTTTTTTTTTATTATTATAATCTACATATGTTTTATTTTATTATTTAAGGCTTTGTTATTAATATTTTTATTTGTTTTTTTTCCGGTTTTGTTTGTTCCTTATGTATAGTAATATTTTTAGATTAAAGTTGTTTATTCAACAATTTGTATTTATTTTTTATTCTTATGGGACGAAGTCTCAGAATAAAGTATTCTTTTCATTCATTCAGATTAGTGTTGATGCCTTTTCTTTTATCGAATGAAAAGCCATGACTCCTCACGGAAATCGAAACCACGACATGCACAAGTGTTATCACTCACGACCATCTTAGGCATTATAGAGTTTATGTAATAAAAAGAGTATATATCCTGCTAATGTGATAACAGGCGAGAAGAAATGGTACTTGCTCTACTCCGAATTGGCCACACAAGATTAACACACAAATATCTCATGGCACGTCTTAACAAACCACTCTGTCATATATATAATAGTGATTTTAATTACCGTAAAACTTACGAAATGCAGAAAACGACGCAAACTATAATACAACTATAATACAATAAACTATACAATCTCATTTCAAGACATCTGCTGTATAACCAGAGGCTTTCTGGCATATTGCAGACATTTCCAAACCTATGTTTAAAGGAATAGGTGTATCACATGTATGGTTCATTAGACCATACAGGTACCATCGTATTACTGTAGTACCGGAACAGTAACAACTATATAAAAATTATAGAATACAATGCACAAGGCAGGAGGATATTAATAACCACGCAATCTCCTTATTGTGTTATACGGTCAGACATCAGATATCTCTTTTATCTCATTTTTTCTAATACACACGACAGAAGTGTCCCTTTTTTTCCCTAGCAGAAATTAAAATCCATTAGCCAGCCAGTATTGTGACAAATGGAACGGTGAGCTGGTTCTGATGGCTGCGAGCCGCCCACAAAGAGATGAAGACAAAGCACAGCTGGTTTAGGCCTACCCCCCCCCCCCGGAAAATAATTTGGCAAAAAAGGCTGAATATCACATATCATCAATTCTCCTTGTTTTGCTCGTTCTCTGAAGGCACTATCATGCGGCATTTATGCTAAACTTTATATAAAAACAAATATAAATTATATTATTCAATTTATATTATTCAATTAAATTATATATATATATATATATATATATATATATATATATATATATATATGTTTTTTTTTTTTTTTTTTTTTTTTTTTTTTACGGCGCATCTACATCTAGGTCATTAGCGCCGACATCCAGGGTGCAGCGAGGAATTTTACCAGCGAGCCATGGGATGATAAAATTCCTGCCGGAGGTTGGGAATCGAACCCACCATCTCCCGCTTATGAATCCAAGGCGCTAGCCATTAGACCACGGGAGACCCTTTTTTTTTTTTTTTTTTTTTTTTTTTTTTTTTTTTTTTTTTTTTTTTTTTTTTTTTTTTTTTTTTTTTTGAGCGTGGACTATGTTTGGCTGCACTATGATAACCTCCACGAGTATAGTAGCTCTGGTCTAGTGGGTGAAGTATAAGGGTATTTAAGTCTGTAACTTTTTCTTATTATTGTATTTTTTGCTTTATAGTTGTTTTTTGTTAGTTGTTATATAGTTTTTTTTGTTTTTATTTCTTATTAGTTTTAAATAAGGTACTGATGAAACTGATGTGTACGTATTTGAACTAAGGTCTCACAGCAACTGGGCTTGATGTTTTCAAGCCCAAGTAACGAGGGTGAAGGAGACGCTCAATTGTTAAGTTGACTATGTATGTATCTTATACAGTGTATTATTAAATTTGAAGTGGATTGTATCTCCTAAAAAAAAAAAAAAAAAAAAAAAAAAAAAAAAAAAAAAAAAAAATATATATATATATATATATATATATATATATATATATATATACAGGGTGAAGGAGACGCCGAATTGTACACTAACTCATATGTATGCAAGTAATATGAATATGTAAAACCTTATTATTTGAAGATATAGTTATATGTAGCATTTTTTATATTACATATTTAAGTAAAATTATAACGAATTATAAAATAAATCCAAAATATGTAAATGGTCTATTATTTAGAAGAGCATATGCATGTAAAAGTTTCAAGGAATAAATGTTGACAGTTAGCACCTTGACTGCGGCATGACGCCGCATGTGCGTCATAACGAAACACTCACTGTGGCGTTATGACGCCGCATGTGCGTCATAACGAAACACTCCCTGTGACGGCATGACGCCGCATGTGCGTCATAACAAAACACTCGCTGTGACGGCATGACGCCGCATGTGCGTCATAAGGAAACACTCGCTGTGGCGGCATGACGCCGCATGTGCGTCATAACAAAACACTCACTGTGTCGGCATGACACCGCATGTGCGTCATAAGGAAACACTCGCTGTGGCGGCATGACGCCGCATGTGCGTCATGAGAGCTACCTGGCAAGCTAGGGGGAAAAAGTTAAAAAGTGTTTCCAATGCCTTATTCTGGAATCGTTCCAGGCTCAGACCTTCCAGTGGATTTTTGCAGGAGTTTCTACACCACATGTGCGTTATGGTGAAAACATGTTTCTGAAGGAAATTATCCAGAATTTCCAATGTGTAATTTATTTCTTCACATTAAAAAAAAATAAAATAATAAAATGAAAAAAATGCTATTTTTTTATGGTTTGAGGTTTACCACTCGCGCAGTCACACTAAATAGAAAATATTTAATTACTAACTAAGTCGCTTATGTGCGCATATATTATCAAATGCAGTTACTCGGAAAATCAGGCGTTCCGGTTACATGTGCCTGGAAGAAAAATTTATTTTCTTAGTAGAAACGCAAGCTGCTGCCTCTAAAAGGAAACATATATGTCTTCTTTGACTTCCATTCAATGAAATACCACGAGACAAATGTTTGGCTAGCTAGGAAGGGAAGATTCTCTAGGAACCCTCGAGCCGGTCTAGCTCCGGCCAGTTCCGAGATCCGTCACTCATTCCTCCTTGGAGACCGCCGGATTAGGCAGACGACGGATAAGAGAACCGGTTTAGTGAAAGTCTACTGTAAATATATATATGTATATATATATATATTTCTTTATTTAGTAGAATGGAATAGAATTGAGAATTGAGATATGAACACAAATCATATAATATATTACATTAACATAATTAACTCAGGATGCCAGATCCATCTCAAGAAATTCATCAATTTTCATTGAGGATTTTTCTATGTTGGATATTTTTTAACTTCAGAAGAAGAAAATTGAACGAATCTGCTCCACGGAATTATTCTCATTTTCTATAAAAAGGTTTGAAATGATTTTTCCTTTTCGAATAGTAATGGTCATGTCCTTGAATGCTAAATTGGCTTAATTTTTGTTTGACATGGTTTACTGTTGCTAAAATACGAGGGAAATAGAACGAGGGAAGCGCTGGAATTCCTAATTATTTAAATTAGTCCATAGTTGATATTCTTCTTCTTGCAGCATTAAAATATGTTTTATAGGGATCTTTTGTATTTTAAACATTTCTTTGGCTTGCTTATATAACTATAATAATGGCGTTTTATTTTCCTTGCACAGCTGAGTTAAATACCGCCAGTGTTGGGCAAAACTAACGTTAGTAAACTAAACTAACGTTAGTTTTCCCTAACTAAAACTAAACTAATGTTATATTTTTAGTTTTAGGTTTAGTTTAGTTTTAGATTTGTATAATTATTAATCATATGGACTCCGTTTTTAGTAATGCAATTAGTTTAGTTTAGTAAAAGAGACCTAAATTTGTGATTTTAGTTTAGTTTTAGTTTTTAGTTAACTAATTTAGTTTATCAAAGAACATATGTTTTCAAATTACGAGAAAAAGCCACAATTTCTTATTCTTAAGCAAGTTCTATTAAATAACATTGGGTTCTTTTAAATTCTATTGTTAGTTTTAGTTTTAGTTTAGTTAAAATCCATTAATTAGTAAAATTTTAGTTTTAGTTTTTTTTAGGTTGCAATTTTTATTTTAGTTTTAGTTTATTCCAAAAAGTGATTTTAGTTTTAATTTTAGTTTTAGTTTTTAGTTTTGCCCAACATTGAATACCGCTCTATACTTATACAAGGCGTTTGGTCAACAGATTAAAATTTGAATTACAGGAACACTAAAAGTGTTTATCGTCGCTATTTTCATTTTCAGGATTTTCGAAGTTTCACGTATTTCAGGATTCTCTTCAAGACATTAAAATTATAAAACTTTTAGCAGTCAGGCGATACTGTATGTTGTGCTATGCTGCATGGTTGCTGTATAGTAGTCAGGCGCTGGTAGTTGTTGTGCGGGTCTGTGATGGATGGTTGCAGGCTAGTTGTCAGGCGCTGCCAGGTCTTGTGCGGGTCTGTTCTGGATGGTTGCAGCCTAGTAGTCTTGTGCTGCTAGGTGTTGTGCGGGTCTATGCTACATGGTTCCAGTCTATTCGTCAAGCACTGCTGGGAGTTGTGCTGGTCTACGCTGCACGATTGCTGCCTAGTAGTCAGGTGCTGCTAGGTGTTATGCGGGTCTATGCTGCATGAATGCATCCTAGTAGTCAAGCACTGCTGGGAGTTGTGCGGGTCTATGCTGCCTAGTAGTCTGTCCATGGCTAGGAGTTGTGCGGGTCTGTGCTACATGGTTGCAGCCTAGTTGTCAGGTGCTCCTAGGTGTTGTGCGGGTCTGTGCTACATGGTTCCAGGCTAGTAGTCAAGCAGTGCTGGGAGTTGTGCGGGTCTATGCTGCAGACTGCAGGCTAGTAGTCAGGCGTTTCTGAGTGTTGTGTGGGTCTGTGCTACATAGTTGCAGGCTAGTCGCCAGGCACTGCTCGGTGTTATGCGGGTCTATGGTGCATGGTTACAGTCTAGTAGTCAGGCACTGCTAGGTGTTATGCGGGTCTATGGTGCATGGTTGCAGTCTAGTAGTCAGGCACTGCTAGGTGTTATGCGGGTCTATGGTGCATGGTTACACTCTAGTAGTCAGGCACTGCTAGATAATATGCGGGTCTATGGTGCATGGTTGCAGCCTAGTAGTCAGGCACTGCTAGGTGTTATGCGGGTCTATGGTGCATGGTTACAGTCTAGTAGTCAGGCACTGCTAGATGATATGCGGGTCAATGGTGCATGGTTGCAGCCTAGTAGTCAGGCACTGCTAGGTGTTATGCGGGTCTATGGTGCATGGTTACAGTCAGTCAGACGCTCTTAGGTGTTGTGTAGGTCTGTGCTGCATAATGCTAGTTTAATTGAAAACGTGAGCATATTTGACGGAACATAAATTATTGTTTAAATATTGTATTTGTTCTTTAATCTAATCTATAAATCAAATGAATTGGCAAAATAATCATGCCATCATTTTCGAAACACGATATATAAAATAAAGCATTTTCAACATATTTTATTTCACACGTGTCGACTATTCTTCGATGCAGAATCACCAGAAAAAATGGACCAAATCGGTGACCCCACCACTGCATACTCTCTTTGTTGGTCAAAAGAATGTACACAGGAGTGTGTGTCAAAAAGTTATATGACAAGGCCGGGAGAATGAACATGAAGTGAGCATGCTACTGTCACGTAACGTGCTCTTGTAGTAAGTTCATGACTTAAGTATACTCCTTTCTAATAACAAATGTAGCATAAAACTTACAGCTGTTGTCCGAAGTGGAGCTGTAGACTTCGTCAGCCACCAGATCCTTTAACCGCTTCAGTAGTTGTACGTTCTGGGGTGTTGTTTCGCTCATCACTATATAAACAGCGAACAGTGCGAACCCCTGCAACATACAACACATTAGTTTAATCATAAGATGCTCATAAAATCAGCTGTTCTTTATCAGCAAATAACAATACTTTAAATGATATTTGTCCTAAGCTAAGATATTATTATATACTAGGTTAAACAAATTCAACTCCGTATTTATATTTTTTGTGTTTTTTTCACAGCGGATCAACAATTGGACTATTAACGCCGGGTTATCTACAGGTTGCCAACCTTTTATTACGCCAACAGCACATGGTCGGTCACCCATTCAGATTCGGTGATCAACGGGAACCGGTTCATTCAACGTGGTTATGGCCGTGGGGTTTTACTATATCATTATTGGATTACAAATTTTATGTTAGAAGTTTTCTTGCAAGTAGTGCATCTGTTAGCGGACTGAGAATAAAATTCGCGGGAATCTTCTGATTCATCGAGAAAAACTGAAGTAAATTATAGAAAGCAGCTTCTATCAATGGATTTAGTGAATTAAATGACTGTCTTATATGTTGTCAGAAAGGAAAATTTGTCTATTTTATGACATGAAATTAATTATCTTGAACATGTTTCGAGCAATCCTTTCTTATTCTACAAAACATAAGTCTACGTTAAAAAAAAAAAAAAAAAAAAAAAAAAAAAAAAAAAAAAAAAAAAAAAAAAAAAAAAAAAAAAAAAAAAAAAAATTAGACATAACTCCTTTTCCCCTTCGGTCAAATGGTGTAGATTTTTATAAGGAACAAACAGACAGACACGTGATTTTTATATATATAGACTTCACTTATAACAACAATTTCATGCAAGCTTAACGTGGTTTTAGTTAAATTTGAGGTTTAAACAATGAACCACACAAAAATCAAAGAACTCCAAAATTTCAAAAAAGTGCTAAAATTTATGAGTTTTAAGCCTTGTGCGGGAGACCTAAATGATGTGCTAAATTTTCGAAATAATTTTTCTATCGTTTTTTGTGCTTATTGTTAGTGGAATTTAAACTTGCAACTTAGAATAAAAGTGTTTTATGTTATTTTAATATTTTTGTAAAAATTGGCTTCTTTAGTAAATTTTCTAAACTTCTGGCCTTGTTGTCCGGGAGACTTTTTCGTGCCTAGTTGAAACCTTTTTTTCAACTTGGAATTTGTAAACAACAAAAAAGTTAAAAATCCATACACCCTAATATATATATATATAAAAATTATCATGGGTCATTTTAGTATTCAATTAGGTAGGATCAACGAAGATTCCTTGTAAATTTGCAAAAACTGTCAAAAAGAGAATGTTTTTTTTTAGGAATTAATTAAGAACTTCATGAAAATAAATGCATTGAATAAAAGATAACCTTATACATCTCTCACCATAAGTCCGCTTGCTATGCTGAAGGCATTCTGTACTGCTGCTGTTGGACTGTTTGCGTAGAGTATGCTGCAACTTGCCATCACCACGATGAACACTAGCAGAACAGCTGATCTCTTCACCAGTCCAGCTCTGCAACACATCATCATGCTTAGTGAACATTCTTAAAGTTTCGGTTACTCTTCATCTTCAAGAAATATGTTGCGTATGCAGCGATACGGGTGTATAGTGTAAAGGTCTGTGATATTTTTAATTATTCAGGAGAGGAAATTTTTCATAACTTTGAACAATTAAAAATCGTTTCTTTGGTACTTACAGAAACAGTTCATGGAAAATATTTCAGATTTTATTGGCATAGATGGGTAATTGGAAGTATTGATCATAGAAAAAAAAAGGTCCTCCACATAGAGTTGATCCACATGATTTAATTTTTCACTGTCCTATCTTCGTTATTTATGGAAACAGGACATAGTGCCCTATACCATTATATGGATCGAAAATTACACATTAAGAACATGTTGTTAAGTCAACTTAATAAAAAAAAAAAAAAAAAAAAAAAAAAAAAAAAAAAAAAAAAAAAAAATGCTGTCCTTTACCTCCGGGGTATAGCTATATGCTCTACCAACGTAACAAACATCTTTTATATTTAATCATTGAGGACATTACTAACTCATAACAGGACGTTAACGATTCTCCAATAGTGATCTGTGTTATTGCTGTGACTAGTCAAAGGATAAATCGCCTCAGGCGCGATCTACAATATAAAAAATAAAAAGTCAACATCTTGAAGCGTTAGGTGGTATCAGCATGTGGAAGGATCGAGGATTCGGAATAATAATCGGTATGAAGACGTAAAGGGAAGGATATTGGAAGGACATAGGCTGTAGAAAAGGGAAGCACGATAAATCAGCAGAGAGTGGAAAAGGAGATGCAAGATATGTATAGGAAGGATATGGATGAATGGGCTATAGCCCTCCAAATCCATTCCCAATATTGGATTTCTTGGCGGGACCTTGTATCGTTCTGTATCGGCTAGCACATCTTTACAGATTCTATCGCTTCGACCTCATGGGGTCTTGGGATATCTTGGAGGAGAGAGGGTTTAATACGGCTCCCTGTGGGATTCACGCCTTTAATATATTGCTACTGATAAGGGTTTATGTCGCGATTTCTGCAAAGGGAGCGCTAGTGTACACAGCGGCTTCAATTTACCTTCAAAAAATGTTATTATAAACAAATAATGTAAATCTTGAGAATTTCAAGAACATAACGGGGGGGGGAAGTTTATCTGATTGGAGTATCTCAGTTCGACATTGAGGTGCAAACTGAATGATATTATTTTAGAGCGTTGTCTTTCAAGGGTCCACGACCGGATCAAAATCATTTAGGAATTCACAGTTCAGAGGTGACGGGCTCGAAACTGTGATCACGACAGTTATAGAAGAGTGAATTGTTAGAAATCGTCACTCTTGAAAAACGAGATATACACAAGAAGGATCGTAATGCAACATCATTCTATCATCTGTGGGATATTGACCGATCTTGACTAGTGAAGTCCAAAGTTAAACATCCTCTCCCCTCTTCTCCTGCTTTCCCGTGTCTGTCCCCTATGGGGCCGATTTAGCGCTAAAAAACACATTATGTCGTTTTAAATTATACTTTTAACCCAAATAATATATCTCAAAACTGAGAATACTTTTTATGTGTTGTTTCTTACAATCAGGTTGAAGGTGCCTGATAAAGATTCTAAGAACATAAAATATTCTTATAAGGTCATCATATTATCAGGAACTTGGAAGATGGATTGGGTGTTAAAGGGCAGAAAACGTCTAGGCCTTCACCGCCCTGAAGTGTTGTGTTAGAGAGTCGTCTATATGTCGTGAAAGGGTTTGTAATTTTGTGTTTAGGACAGTGCTGCGCTTCCAATTCAGCATTTATGACTATGAATTGCTTATTTTGATAACAGTATTCTATTTTTTTTTTTTTTTTTTTTTTTTTTTTTTTTTGCTACTAATGTGATTACTTACTACTAACACTAATATTACTTACTAATACAACTATTTGTACTAAAACTAATACTAATATACTGTATAGCTATATTAATACTAATAATAGATGTAGATGCGCCGTAAAAAAAAAAAAAAAAAAAAAAAAAAAAAAAAAAAAAAAAAAAAAAAAAAAAAAAAAAAAAAATAGACTACATAACTATATTAATATTTACCTATTTTTATTCATCTCTTTTTTATGTATAATTTTACCTTGGAAGAGAAAGGGTGAATCTCGAAAATCATTTTATTTTCTGAGTCAGAAAAAATTAATGTCCCATTTCAAGGGCGAATCCTAGGCCTGAAACTCCCCTTCTAGCATTTTGATACTCATAAATCACTCGTAGAAATACAATTAAAACATTGAATTTCAATTGCCTACTTTTGCAATCAGGTTTATGTATCAGCATTTCATAGATAAGACATTCGCATTTGCTATCCTGAAGCACTTCAAGAACTTTGACTCCCGGATATCGTGACTCGCCCTTCCTCTTCCAACGTCCCGATATAATACAGAAGGAATTATATGGTCCTTCAAAAGATGTAATCTAATAAAAGGAGGTATGAAATGTCAATAATAAGAGATAGATGCTGGAATAGTGTGTTAAATATTACAGGAGAGATCTGTCTATTTCTCCAGCTTCTGGCTGAATCAAAGATAACTCCTGGAAGAAACAGACATTCCGATATACAGCCATGATCCTTCAATAAAACCAAGAACAAACACTCCCAGAAACACGTACTTGTTTTGTCAATTACAATAGTATGAATGTGGAGATTGGTGTTTATTTGGTGGGTTATCTTTTGGTGTAGTTCCTTCCTACCTCCTTAACCCTTTTATAAGGTTTCACGTTTCAGAACCCTTAGATCTCGAAAAGAACAGTGGGTCAAAGTTTTATATACATATTATTTTCTTCCATTGCTGACCTCCAGCTTCTATTATATTTATTGTAGCCAAAAGTTCATAAATAATTATC
Source organism: Gonocerus acuteangulatus (assembly GCA_946811695.1). Lineage (NCBI taxonomy): Eukaryota > Metazoa > Arthropoda > Insecta > Hemiptera > Coreidae > Gonocerus > Gonocerus acuteangulatus. The sequence goes on from OX328131.1 coordinate 51,654,208, forward strand.
CTTCCTACTTCATATCCTTTATTACCCTGAGGTAAATCGCCAAAAGTCGGGAAACTCTCAATAAATTAATACATTATTACCCTGACCGATTTTGTGCTATTCTGCTCCTTCTCAAAGGGTATTTTTTACAAATTGTTTATTATATATATATATATACATATATATATATATATATAAAGATCACATGTCTGTCTGTTTATCTGTTTGTCTGTATGTTCCTTATACAAACTTGGCACACAGGTAGGTCTTGATCCGGGAAGTCTCGTAGTCTAGGTAAGAAATGTCTGCCACCTGTCTGTCAGAATGTCTATTCCTTGAACAAATCCACACTGTTGGACCGATTTTGACCAAACTTGGCTCACAGGTAGGTCTTGATACAGGAAGTGTCATACGCCAGGTCAAAAACGTCTACCAGCTGTCTGTCTATATGTTTGTTCCGACTTGGACCGATTTTGACCAAACTTGGCACACATGTATGTCTTGATCCGGGGGGGGGGGGTGTTATAGGCTAGCTCAACATCGTCTAGAACTCACAGTTCGGAGATCATGGGTTCGAAACTCTAAAACCGAACAGTTACAGATTTGTTTTATTAGATTTTATTATTACTCATTTGGTTTCAAATTTATTTTGTCTTTTCTAGATGCAGAAAGTAGGTGTAGCATGGCACACCGGGTAACAGCTAATGTCTCATAAATTGTTCATCGAAGACATATCCACAATATAAGTCTATTTACTTACATTGAATGATGTAAGTTTTTTTTTTTTTTTTTGTGAGCAGTGAAATGAGAAAATTCTTACTGCGGTGGGACTCGAACCCCCATCTCCCCGCGCGAGAATCCAGCAACTAAAAGACGGGGAGACCCTCGATGATGTAAGTAAATTCATTTGTATTGTAAATATACAGCAAAATAGCTCGAAACCTGTCCGGCTAAAAGACATGAAGTAGACGAGAGACTTATTTGTGATCTTTTTTGGTTACAACAACTATATATATAGTATGCCGCATACACGGGGCAGACGAAACTGCTATTGTCGATAATAAAACCCGGCGATGGAAATTCCCAGATGGCAGAAGCACTTACCCAACGGATCCGGATGCCATAAAGCTAGAAATGCTCTATATACAAGACACAGGGCATAGCGTTATAATGTGTACTGAATCAGTCAGTTCTTTGCAATCTTTACAAGACTGTTACAGTAGAAATCCTATAACATGCCGAGTTTATGGAATAGTATAGGTACCACAGAAATATAGGCATGACAATGTACCGGTCGCATGACACAAACACATAATACATTTTAATGCAGAATACAAAAATCCGTCAAGCAGGAGCTGCAAAACTAAGCACTTTCTTCAGAATTTGGGAGGTGTCGAGTGCATTCCTGAATAATTTTCTTAAAATAAAGTATATAAATAAAATAAAAACATGAATAGTTGTGCTCTTTTACATTTGTAATGAGGAACTGTTTCAATTATTAATTTTTCCTGTTATTAATTTCCTTCCAAAATGTTGTGTAGGCGTGGCACTAATTAATAAATATACAAAAACTTCACATTTCCATCTATTGTTCTTGATGAATAATAAAAGGAACGGGATACAGTAGTAGCTTAGGAAGGAGATACAGCACCTCCTAGTGGTAGAAATCAGAACTCAACAACTCTTTCTCCTGGTGGGAGCTTTTGGCGGGAGAATTATATTCAAGCATAGTACAATGTAAACCCATCCCTCCCCCTTCTGATAGACCGATTTAGTTAATTCTTACAACACTACTTTCTTATTAGATACCCAGTACGTATACCGCTTTCGTTACAATACAATAGAAATTACGACCGGTATGAGCAAATTACGAGTAATTAATTAATACCTCAATAGCTACTTTCTTTCGTAGGAAAGTACTAAAACCAGGCTGTAAACCAGGAACTCGACGACATACGCTATTCGAAACACCAGGAACATCCTGGTCTTGACTTACAGGGAATGCGACGGATGAATTTCAAGAATTCTCGTTCAACAGGACTTCAAACAAGCTTCAAGAAATAATTCTCACTACATGAATGATGTACCAGTAAATACACCAGACCTGATGTGCGTGGACAAGAGGATATTTGCTTAACATTCAGTGGGTCTACTATAACTGGACTGTGCAGTCCCTGCCTTGAGGTTTATTAACTTATCGTGTGTCTGCTAGATCCGTTCAGTCCAAACCTTGAGGCCAAACTGTGCGGTATTTGCTTCACATTCAGTGGGTCTACTATAACTGGACTGTGCAGTCCCTGTCTTGAGGTTTATTAACTTATCGTGTGTGTGCAAGATCCGTTCAGTCCAAACCTTGAGGCCAAACTGTGCGGCATTTGCTTCACATTCAGTGGGTCTACTATAACTGGACTGTGCAGTCCCTGTCTTGAGGTTTATTAACTTATCGTGTGTGTGCTAGATCATTTCAGACCAAACCTTGAGGCCAACCTGTGCAGTATTTGCTTTGGGATTTGAACTGAACGTGTATGGCCACCAAATTGACATCGTCAATCAAAAATTACATTAGAACCTTTTTTTTATAGAATTTAGTAAGCTTTCGAATGGTAACCACACGCCACGATTTCCCAACCGTTTTCGAGATATTTTAGAAAATAAACGAAAATCCCAAAACTCTTCATGCCTGTTAATGAAATATGTAATTTCTAGTACTTCCTTAACTCCAAAAGGAACCAAAATCTAACTATCATAGATTAGATGAATATTAAACGTCTGGAACCAGTTCCAACTGAATCAATCATTTATGAATACCCAAACTGAAAATTAGTTTGGAAAAGTATTAGTATCCATTATTCTCGTTGACGGTTACAGATATTAAATTTAAATATGGTTTAATTCGCTTTTGCATGTCAAGGAACCTATAAAACGAGTACTTACTGGCATATGAACTCGAAAACGCAATAAGTATCACGATTTTTTTCGCGCGAATTTCTCGCCAAAAGCCATGTTCTGACAGTCGGATTCTGCTGGTTAACGCACTTGATCTCTCAAATTAGACGAAAGATTTTTGTACCAAATATCGTCAAAATTGGACCTTTTTTGAGACGATTGGAGCGCGAATAGACAAATATATATATATATATATATATATATATATATATATATATATATATATAAAAATTCAGACCCCCCGTTATTTTCGAGATCTATGAGTTCTGAAACGTAAAATTTTCTAGTCGGCAGTTCCGAATTGCGGCAAGGAAGAACCGCGCTAAACGAAAGTTAAAACTAAGTAACTAGTAAGATATAAATGGAATATTATTATTATTATTTTTTTTTTTTTTACGGCGCATCTACATCTTGGCCATTAGTGCCGGGCTATCTATAGGTTGCCACCCTTTTATAATGCCAACCACGCCCGACGTTGCTTAACTTCGGTGATCTACGGGAACCGGTGTTGAAATGGAAGAGATTTAACATTCTCATTGCATTTAGGATGAAAACAATCAAATGAAATGTTAGTAAAAGTATTAAAATCCCAGATCGGAGGGGGGAGGGGGTAGTTCATAAATTATTCAGGTAATTAGAAGGATTGTGGCGAAAGGGGGGAGGGTTATGGAAATCCATATCGGGGAGGGGGGGGGGTTTCGATTCCAGATCCTCGTAGGGAAATTATTATTACAATTTCCTCTCGTTTCATTACAATTCCAAGGTGGAAGGTAAAATTAACTAGATTATATTGTAAAACGGAATCCATACATTAACAATCGTTGTTATCACATCCCAATCTAAAGGTATTACTCCGAGAATATTATTGCTCCAAGTTTAACATAGAAGCCATGTATTTTTAAATGTGTTTATATATATATATATATATATATATATATATATATATATATATATATATATATTCGTCTGTGGCAGAAGGGACTCCAAGTCCAGACGTGGCCCTACCTGCGAAAGGTGCTCTTGGATAGGCTGTAACCATATTTTATTGTATTTAGTTTAAGTCCTCCTGAAGAGGCGTCACAGCGACGTAAACATGTAGAGCCTAATAAAAGAGTACAGAAGAAAGTAAGTGTGTTTTTTATAAAACTGACCTTCTGCCACAGACGAATATATTGGAAAAATAGGGTCACTATCTTATAATATATATATATATATATATGTATATATATATATATATATATATATATATATATATATATGTGTGTGTGTGTGTGTACAAGGAGACCCAAAAACGGCACGATATCGATGCAGGATGAAATAAAAAAAACAATGTCTTTTGTATATATCTATTTTTGCTCCGTTTCCAAGAAAATGCAAAAATAAACCTAGAAAACAATTATGAAACGGCAGTCTTTCGTAAGGCCTGTATAAAAATCATTAAAAATATCACCCCCTCTATACATCTACCTCCCTCCCAAAATAAAAATTGTCTTGGTCGAAAAAATAAACTGAAAATCTGAAGAGCCTAAAGAGACTACCTTTGAAGAAAACATTGACATCAGACAATTAACTACACAGGACTTATGTAACATAGCACATACACACATATTACAAGATTGGCTAAATCACTGGTTACGGACAGACAACAAATTAAGAGAAATTAAAAACTCAATCAAAGTCTGGCATGATAATGATTTGTCTTTAAATAGAAGAGACCAAGTTGTCCTGACCAGGCTAAGAATTGGACACTCACTTATAACACATTCATACTTAATGGAAAGACAAGACAGACCCGTGTGCTCCCTGTGTAATGTTACCCTGACGATAAAACACATACTGACAGACTGCAGAAGACGAGACAATTTACTCATGCCACACGACTTACACACATTACTCACAGAAGGTAGCCCTCACATCAACAGTATACTACATTATCTAAAGAACGCTAATTTATACAAACAAATCTAGCCAATCTTCCTTCTTCTCTTTTCTGCAGTCTGTCAGTATGTTGGCTGAGCAGGTTGTCACGTTTACTGCAGTCCGTCAGTATGTTGACTGAGCAGGTTGTCATGTTTACTGGAGTCCGTTAGTATGTTGAGTGAGCAGGTTGTCACGTTTACTGCACTCCGTTAGTATGTTGAGTGAGCAGGTTGTCACGTTTACTGCAGTCCGTTAGTATGTTGAGTGAGGAGGTTTAACGTTTACTGCACTCCGTTAGTATGTTGAGTTAGGAGGTTATAACGTTTACTGCACTCCGTTAGTATGTTGGCTGAGCAAGTTGTAACGTTTATTGCAGTCCGTTAGTATGTTGAGTGAGCAGGTTGTAACGTTTACTGCACTCCGTTAGTATGTTGAGTGAGCAGGTTGTAACTTCTGCTGCGGTATGTCAGTATGTTGGATGAGTATGTTATTTGTGTTTGTTTTTTTGTTGTTTTATTTTACGGCGCTTCGACAACTAGGTCAGTATGTTGGATAAGTAGGGTTCCACGTTTTCTGCAGTCTGTCAGTGTGTTGGATGAATATGTTGCCTCGTGTACAGCGAAATGTCAGCATGTTGGCTGAGCAGGTTTTAACGTTTGCAACGGTATGTCTGTATGTTGGATAAGTAGGGTTTCACGTTTACTGTAGTCTGTCAGTATGTTGGACGAGTTGGTTTTTACGTTTACTGCAGTCTTTTGGATGAGTCGGTTGCTTCGTTCAATGCAGTATATTAACAGTTCAATGTATATTACACTCTAGTTTTTTTACGACGCTTCGACAACTAGGCCATTTGCGCTGACGGATGAGTATGTCGTTTTCTGCAGTCTGTCAGTTTGTTGGATGAGAATGCTGTCTCGTTTACTGCGGTATGTCAGCATGTTGGATAAGTAGGGTTTCACGTTTACTGCGGTAAGTCAGCATGTTGGATAAGTAGGGTTTCGCGTTTACTGTAGTCTGTCAGTATATTGGACGAGTTGGTTTTTACGTTTACTGCAGTCTGTTGGATGAGTCGGTTGTTACGTTCAATGCAGTATATTAACAGTTCAATTTATATTACACTCTGGCCTTTCCTATCCTTAATTAGGAATGTGTGATCTTTCATGACAAGAAATGTCAATGCTTCATGTTAGTAAAGACGCATGATTCTTCAAACCTTGTATTGATAGAAGTCTTGGTTTTGGCAGAAACCTTTGCTGAGATCTTATAGGCGAGATCAGCTCCGATTGCTATTTCCAGGGTGATCAGTGCAGCGGTGTAGGTTATAGCTACGAAGAAGGAGGGAGATCCTTGGCGAAGCCACCACCATGGCGTCTGCTGTGCGTAGCCTTCCACCACGCTGCTGCATAGGCAGCACACTCCGCTCAGACCTGCAAGCAGATGATGTCAACATCAAAACTTCAGAAGTATCTCGTACACGACCAAATAATACACTGCAGGGATATTGTGGCCAGTACTATGCTCCGACCGCCTGATTTAAACCTTTGCAGGTTCCATATCAAAGGCTGAATCTATAGACTGGGATCTGCCCAAGACTGGGCGTACAGGGGGTCGCTGACGTTGGAAGAACAAAATATCAAAGTAACTTATTTTTGTGCAAGCCTGAGTTTCACATCCAGATCATCGAATACATGATCAAGGTCAAAGTTAATGCCTGGAGGGAAGTCGCGCTTCTAGGTCAAGGTCAGCAGAGAGTATGTCAAGGTCAAGATGAGTGACAAGTCGCTCTTCTTGGTCAAGCTATGTAAATACATTAACTATAGTTCAAATAGCAAGGCTCTAAATAATGTTTAGCAATTAATTCTTAACACAAACCTACTAACTTTTGTTTTATGCTCTCCTTAAACTTTTTTTTTTTTTTTTTTTTTTTTTTGTATTTAGTACTATAAGTTACTGTTAATTGTGAATACATAAATTTGTATTTCTTACTGTATCTTAAAAAAAAAAAAAAAGAGCAAGTCGCCGTCGTTGCGAAGCTCGTAAAATAAATAAATAAAATAATAATTATGATAATTAGATATATTTCCTGCGAGAAGTGTCAGGTGTAAATACACCCTAAGCTAGAGTCATTATAAGAGATAAGTCGCACTTCTATGTCAAAATCGTTTAAAATTAGGTCAAGGTCAAACCGAAGGTCATTCAGGTATGCAGTCAGGCTTCTAGGTCTAGGCAAGGTTTGGGAGAAAGTAGGTCAAGGTCAAAGCCCATGGAGTAGCTCTAATAGGTCAAGGTCAAAGCCCATGGAGTCGCGCTAATAGGTCAAAGTCAACATAAAGTAGGTCAAGGTAAAGACTAGAGTAACTCTAATAGATCAAGGTCAACGTAAAGAAGGTCAAGGTGAAGATTATAGATTAGCATTAATGGGTCAGGGTCAACGTAAAATAGGTCAAGTTCAAGGCTTAAGAGTCACGCATCTGTGTCAAGATTGGATAAAATTAGGTCAAAGTAAAATCTAAGCTCATAAAGAAAAGAATTCACGCTTCTAGGATAAGGTTGGTAGAAATGTAGGTCAAGGTCATACCCTATGTAGTCGCGTTAATAGGTCAAGGTTAAAACCTATGGAGTCACCTACTAGGTCAAGGTGAATGTAACGTAGGTGAAGGTCAATTCTAAGGTACTAAAGGAGAGAAGGCAGGCTTCTAGGTCAAGGTTTTGAGGAATATAGGTCAAGGTCAAAGCCCATGGAGTCGCACTAATAGGTCAAGGTCAACGTAAACTAGGTCAAGGTGAAGACTATAGTGTCACATTAGTGGGTCAAGGTTAACGTAAAGTAGGTCAAGATCAAGCCTAAGAAGTCACGCATCTGGGTCAAGATGGTATAAAATTAGGTCAAAGTAAAATATAAGCTCATATAGAAAATAAGTCACGCTTTTAGGACAAGTTTGGTAGAAATGTAGGTCAAGGTCAAACGCTATGGATTCGCGTAATAGATCAAAGTTAAAAACTATGGAGTGTCAGTAACAGGTCAAGATCAATGCTAAGGTCCTAAAGGACTGAAGTCAGGCTTCTAGGTCAAGGTTTTGAGGAATGTAGGTCAAGGTTAAACCCTATGGAGTCGTGCTTCTAAGTCGAGGTCCACGTAAAGTATGGCAAGGTCAAAGCCTACAGAGCCGTGTTAATGGTCAAGGTTAGGTGAAAGAATGTTGAGGTCAAACCCTATGGTAACGCGTTAATAGGTAAAGTAGGTCAAGGTAAAGACTATTTGATCAGAGATTATTCGCTCCTATCTTGTTAATAGGTCAAGGTCATATCAAAGTAGATCAAACCCAAGACTATGGTGATCAGAAATAACCCGCTAATAGGTCAAATCTAATAGCTTAAGTTCCCCGAGTCATCATCCTCAAGTCAAACGTCGACAGCGCTAACTAGAAATTTGCTTATAAATACTTTTCATATCTCCCCAAAAGAACTAACGTTGAAAAAAAGAGGTTCCAAGCCCCTCCTTTGAAAGTTGTGATAGTATTGGGCCAAGTTTTAAGTCCTTAATACCTTGTCAAGAACCTAATAATTACCCTCTCACTTATTTGTGCTTTTCCAGCTGTACCAGTTTTTGTCTAATGATGGCTGATGTAACAATCGGATTTATTATAAAATGTCTGACATTTAAAGATTCAGGCCCTTAGGGCAACGATTCAGGATTATTATAAACACTCTGATGACTTAAAACGATCGGGGTTTTATGAACTCTTATGTAAGTTATAACAGTCATCATTTAACGAAAACTGGCCAAGTTGGAATTGTACAAAAAAGTGAGAGGGTATTATTATGTTCTTGACAAGGTAGACCCTAAAATTTGGCCCAATACAGTGAAACCTCCCTTAACGGACACCTCCCCAGAGCGTACACCTCTATTAACGGACATTTTCTCACAGTCCCGAATTTTTCTGTTAGTAAAATAAACCTCTATATTGCGGACACCTCAGTACAAAGGACGCGGACAGAAAAACCTGATTTTTTACCTCCTTACTACGGACAATTACAGCTAATGTTATTTATAGAAGCGTTCCCATCGGTGTAGTTTTCCAGAAAAATGAGTTAACAATAACAAACTCTTTGTAAGAATGATATATATATATATATATATATATATATATATATATATATATATATATATATATATATATATATATAGAATAGTGACTAGTAATATCTTCCTAGGAATTTCACAACAGGAACCCTTTCCTTTTCAGCAGAAGTATATGATTTTCCCGCTGGCAGATTACTATTGTTTTGCCTACGCGGTATCAAGGTTACGGGAATATTCCATAACTCTGTACGGTTCACATTCCTTCCGCAGAACTTCCCTCTCTTCACTTTTTAGTTGGTTTTTAGCTCTTGTTGAGTAAGTAGCGTGCTTTCTCTTCAATATGTCTAATCGGAAATCTCTGACACTTAAAGAAAAAATTGACGTGATAACATTCCATTCGCAAAAAATGTGGTGTGCGTAAAGTTGCGGAGTTTTTTAAGACAGGGAAAACACAAGCAGCAGAAATATTGAAAAATAAAGATGAAATTTTGAAGAAATTGACGGAAAATTGTTGTCCGAGAACTAATAACTTCTTTATGCTTTAAACTTTTTAGAATAAACACTTTTTTTACGTTTATACTTATTGAAGTTCTTTCTATATACTTAAAAAAACTTGTTGTGGGTAATTATTAAATGGTTAATTAAAACATGAATTAAATGTACAAATTCGGTACGTATCCATCACGACCAACCCCTTTGTATAGCGGACACGTCTCTATAGTGGACAACTTTGGTTCTCCCTGAGGTGTCCGCTATCGGGAGGTTTCACTGTACTATGATATAATAACTTTCATAGGCAAAAGGCTTTTTGAGGGGAATATCAATTCATTTTATAAGCGAATGTTGAGTTGGCGCTTTGACGTTTGACTTGAGGAGGATGATGCGGGAATATGACGCGTGTTTGACTTGTCTAAATTCTTGGGGTTTTCCCCTTAGTTCTCCTTACCGAGATGATTTATTTGATGATTTTCGGAAGCAATGTTAGGTTTCCAAAGGAACAACAAGTACAAAACCCCTTCGAAGCGGAGTCAAACACAACTTTGCAGGACTTTTCAATGTTTGCCTCTAATAACACCATAAAGTCTATTATCCTTCAAAATTTCAAGTTTTTAGCTTTTCGATGTTTGCCTCTAATAACACCATAAAGTCTATTATCCTTCAAAATTTCAGGTTTTTAGCTTTTCGATGTTTGCTTCTAATAACACCATAAAGTCTATTATCCTTCAAAATTTCAAGTTTCTAGCTTTTCGATGTTTGCCTCTAATAACACCATAAAGTCTATTATCCTTCAAAATTTCAAGTTTCTAGCTTTTCGATGTTTGCCTCTAATAACACCATAAAGTCTATTATCCTTCAAAAGTTCAAGTTTCTAGCTTTTCGGGAAGTGCCCAATAATTTTAATGAGTGAGTCGTATAAATTCTGATATTCCATCGCCTATATCTTAGAAAAACTTCAATGTAGAATTATGAAACTTAACAATTTTGCTGAAATCTATTAGTACTATACCTGTGAAAGTAGTATAAGTTATCTTTAACTGGTTCAAAGTTGTACGAGGATAAAAATTGGCTCTAATACTTCGTGTAATATACCCACACGCCTAGATGGAAATGTTTTGAAACAGACACACGCACACACGTAGACAACTAACAAAGTCAAGCAAGTAAAAATCAGTCCCGTAACAGGGCCCAGAGGTAGAGACATCTGATTCTTGAACATTCGGCACACTAGGGAGATAGTGTGGCCAGTACTATGCTCCGGCCGCCTGATTTTTCCTTTCCAGGTACCCGTTACTTAATTAATTAATTAAAGGCAGGGTGAGCCTAGGGACGATCTGGGACCCCAAATCCAACCCTCGAACGACGACACTAGAAGATAAAATCTTTAGTGTGCGCTCGGATTTTGAATCTTGGTCCTCCAGTTTACTAGTCGAGTGCTCTACCGCTGGGCAAACCTCGCCCCCAATCGAGCAAGTAACTAGATATAATTAAATCATCATCTTTGTAGATATAATTATGAATGACTCACCAGACAGAATGATGACAACAGTCTGCTTGAAGTAGCGAACCATCGGGATCTTGAGGACTTCAGAATAGACGATCACCATCTTGGCCAGCTGTGAAGAAATGGCGACCAAGAGAAGAATTTGAAGACCAAGGCTACTGTAGCTGTACCATTTCTGAAGAAACAAATCCATCATAACCTCTCTCAGATTTACAATAATACATAACTTCATTTAATATTAAATTTAAATTTTTAACGTCCATTGTTATTAACTAAGAATTTTAGGACGGGTTATCAATAGGTTAACACCCTTTTCTAGCCAGGATAGGGCAGATGCCTTTTAGTGGGAATCGAACCCACGACCCTTGGCACGGAGTGTTAAGTTCTCACGCCTTACCACTCACGGCCAACGGGCCTCCAATTTAATATGAAAACAACTTCGTTTTTTTCAACATTTTATCCCCCTTAAAAGTGTCTGCCTTATTTATGGCTTCTGAATAAAACATAATTTTTGGCTCACATTTGTTTTGCACCTTTCCGAAATACGCAGTACCTGGTGTTCTACGGTAAGTCTAGCCAACACATATATACCTTCTTACCTACCCAAGAGGTATATCATAGCAAAATTTCAAGGTGAATAAAACATGTTCCTTACCAATTCTCCGACTAAATGTCGGCATTTCCGGATTACGTCATGAGGTCAACCTCTTAAGCGGGTTTCCTCCATACTTAGGGAGGAAGGAACCGCACTAAAAGGTAAAAAACTGACTAACTTTCCAACTATTATGAGCAATAACTACCGTTGATAAAAAGCAAAAAGGTCTTTCCTTGGAGATAATATTTTGCCACAACCATCTCGAAGGTAATAAGGCTACAGCTCTGCTCGGCGTAATTCACTTAGCATAAAATATCAGAACGACAAGTAAAGAAAAGTTCCAAGGAAACTTAAAACGCCACAAGAAACTTCTTAGAATTGAGGAATCCAATTTCTTTCAATTGACAAATTAAATGAGTTAGTTTTTTTATCTCGAGTTTCCTCAAAGGATATTATTTTTCTCCATCTTAGTCGTAAATCGAAACGTTTAAAACTTTTGGTGTTTAAATAATTCTTCCCTTTCTCATGTTCTCATTTTGTCGAGATGGAATATATTGTCGGTTACTATCCAATCTCCACTTCATTTAAAAAATTAATTCTGGTGAACTAATTATAAACTCCATAAGTTCATTAGTCCTAATTATATCAATTTATATCCCGGAATCAGTAAAATACGGATATGTAAGCTGTTTATGAGGTTATATTGGTTACCGAATTCAAAACTTGTTCAATCAACGTTCGCTTTTGTATGTATTTATGTTAGCGGATTAATAAACGTAAAAGTTTCTTGGAAACCCTAAAACACTGCTATCTTCCTTTAATTTATTATCAAATAAATTTGTAACATGAAAAACAAATATTTTCTCTTTACCCAATAGCTTGTTTTAGCTATTATTAGGGAGGAAACCCAATTATAAGGTTGCCTCAGACGCAATCCTGAAGTGCCGACACGAGAGCCGGCTTGACATCGAACGAATAACACACACACACACAGACACACGCATATATATATATATATATATATATATATATATATATATATATATATATATATATATATATCTGTTCGCTTTCCTGCTGGCTCAAAAATGCCCCGATTTTGATGAAATTCTATACAAAAATCTTGCATCTAATTTGAAAGGTCGAGTTCGTTAACCAGCAAAATCCGTCCACTGGAACAAGATTTTTGCAGCGAAATTAGACCAACAAAATCGGAGCGTTTGTGATTTCGAGTTCATATTCATAGTGGTACTCGTTTTATACGTTCCTTAACGTAGGAAAACGAATGAAACCAATTTTTAAAGCGATATCTGTAACCGTTTTTGAGAAACATTGAAACACCTACTTTTCCAAAATAATTTTCAGTTTGGGTATTTAGAAACGATTGATTCAGTTGTAACTTGTTCCAGATGTCCGAAACAGGTCTAATCTAAAATATTTAAATTTTGGTTGAATTTAGATGTAAGGAAGTAGTAGAAAAAAATTATCAATAATGGAGATGAAATGTTTTCGGTTCATAGTAATGATGTTCATATTATTTTCTCAAATGTTCTGCATATCTCAGATTGATGTCAGTTTGCTTTTTAATTGATTTTGATCAATATTTTGTGATTAAAACAAGGCACGTTATAAGAGAAAGATGGTTGTAGTATTTGTTGATTGTAATAGAGCTTTCTGTATGAATGAGCCAAAGCAGACAAGGCGGAGGGAGAAATTTTGAGTTTGCTACTGTTAGTTTTCTAATGGGCAGTGTTCTTGATTATGAATTGCTTAAAAGCCTTTTAGGCGTCGTTCACACTGGAGCAATATACGATACACGATATATCATAAGCGATACGGCGTAATGAATTATTGCTAGTTAGGTTCAGGCAGCAGGCGATAAATGTGTGAGATAAAAATATGTTGGGAACACAATTCTCACTACTTCATGAGTTGAAAATATGAGCTGAAGTGAAGAAGAAGACCTAGAGACATTACTGGTTCAGGCGTAGGATGAGAAGGAAATACTGGCTGCATCCCTACAACCTTAGCAACGGGCATATATGTGAGTAGAGATGTACAGATATGTTGCAAGAAGATCTAGCAGTGAAATATCAGAACCCTCACCTGTATTATGCTGTCAGAAGCGGCCAATAGGAAGATCCCCATAGCTCCAGCAAGGGCTAGACAGGACTGTAGCTTCAAGAACAGCAGACAGCTCGGTCTTCGATAGTAGCGGGCTGCTAGAAGGAGTCCAGTGACCAGAGCTTGTACGAGGGAACACGAACAACCGATCTTCACACGGAGAGACTCGCGCCAAGCTTCAGCACCCTCAAAACGGACAAAGTTTTAGTTATTCTTCAAGTACCAAAATATCATGAGTTATATGATTCTTAGTTAAGCAGGCTATTCACAATCCGTTTTGCAGTACGACTTGTGGTCCAAATCCCGAAGTTATGGACTACTAACCAACTAGTGGAGGTATAGAGTTTTTTAAAGTGCTAAAATCCAATCTGACATCCATTTTTAAATCAAAAATTGATTTACATTCTGGACTCTATAGAAGTCTCTACAGAATATTTTGCCAAAATATTCCATATTCATACCTTTAAAAAATTATCTATTGTAAAAAAAATATATATTTAAAAACGGATGTCAGATTAGTTTTTAGTTCATTAAAAAAAAAAACAATAATCAAATTTTGGGAAGATTCCAAAAATAAATAAAAAATATATTTTAAATTTCGCTAAAGCTGGACTCTTAAAATGTTGTTTATGATTCACAAAACCGGCCATATTTCAAAGAAAATTCACCCAATTCAAACCTAATTTGGGAGGTCGATAGAGGTTTCAAAATTACACATTTTCGTCCGATCGGGTTATTTTTACGTGTTCTGGGATGGACGTTATATGCAAAAACGTTTAAATTTGATTTTTATTTTGAGAATCATTTCTCACTAGTACTTCCCGAGATAATACAATAGTCATTCATATGGTTCGAAAAAGATGTCTTTCTTCTTTCTAAAAAGCCCAAGGACGTAAAACTCGGGTTATTTCAAGGCGAGATATTGAATTTCAAAACGCAACCTACATTTTTCGCTTACAAATGTTTAGAACTCAAGGTAAATTTTCAACATTGTTTTTTCACCTGAATGCTTGAGAAGCGCGTTTTCTTGTTTTAACAGGACCTTTTTCTAGTTAAGTACTAAACATACAAAAATTCTCGTTTGAGTCGGTGAGGGGCACCTCGTGCACTCCCCTTGCAAGTCGTACTGCAAATCGGAAGGTGAATGGCCTGATTTTTCAGTATTTAAACAATATTATGCTCGACAATGTTGCAAACCGTTTCTTTCTGCTGAATCAAAACTTCTCTTCTGGCTTCATATCAGATGATAACTCCTCAGGAGCTTTGGGTCTGAGTAGAGCGGTTTTAATCAAATGGTGATTCATTGATCGGCATTTTATTTGTACTTATTACCTTTAGAAGTTGACTCTTTGAAGCCAAAGCCGCGAAGATTCCAGATCCCCGACAGGTGCAGCCTGAAGCAGTGAGGTTACAAAAGGCCAAATCCCAAGTCTGCCCGGAGTGTGTCACGCCGCAGAGAGAGGACGTCTGAAGATGTGTGTAGACGTGAAGACCAGGACTGCTGTAGACGGAGATGACAGCGCCGTCTACGCCGAACTCCACGTCTTGGCCGGCTCTGGAATATTAGTAAATCGGATGTGATTAGGAAACTCATTGTACCAATCATCGGGTTAAATTGGAATAATGGCATGTGTGAATAGCTTCTTGTAAGAAAAGAAGGACTCGAAAACACAATTTTACAATAGGAATGAATTAGACAGTAAAAATCTTAGAGACATACCTAAGGGTGAGCATAAAATGTGAGAAATATCAATATTTGCACTGCGCAGTCCATCTAAGTAGAATGATAAAACCAATAGATTAACTGTACAGACCAATGAGGCCGGGACTGTGCAGGCCAGGCCTTGAAGTTTATTAACTTATCGTGTGTGTGCTAGACCCGTACACTCTAAACTTTGAGGTCAACCTCTGCAGGCTCTGTCTTGAGATTTGAAATGAACCACCTTAAGAAACATGGAATGAGTAAAAGATTAATATGAGAAAAGGTAATCGGTAGAAGAACTATTGCACGGACATTGCACTCTCTGTGTTCGCTCAGAACCAAAACAAGGATGAAGTAGAACCTATATATGGAAACATGGTATGAAGAGGTACTTTAATGTTGAGGAAGAAACTAAAGATAGCCATATACCTTCAGTTCAAATCTCAAGGCAGAGGCTGCACAGTTCGGTCTCAAGGTTTGGACTGAACGGATGTAGCACACGATAAGTTAATAATCCTCAAGGCAGGGACAGCACAGTCCAGTTATAGTAGACCCACTGAATGGGAAGCAAATATCCTCATGTCCACACACATCAGGCCTGGCCTGCACAGTCCCGGCCTCATTTGACTGTACAGTTAATCTATTGATTTTATCATTCTACTTCGATGGACTGTACAGTTCAACTCTGGCATCAAGGATGTCCCTTAAACGATAAGTTAATAAACCTCAAGGCAGGGACTGCACAGTCCAGTTATCGTAGACCCACTGAATGTGAAGCAAATATCCTCTTGTCCAAATACATCATCAGGTTTGGCCTGCACAGACTACTTCGATGGACTGTGCAGTTCAACTTTAGCCTAATGGAAGTCCCAAACACGGTGAGCAATATCTCAAGATTTGGACAGCGCAGTTTACGAGAGATTTATAAAGACAAGCTATGATTGGTTAGGATCGGACAGAATCAGGAACGTAGTCGTCTGGCCAGATAAAAGAATCAGTTCTTCCTCTCCTCGTCATCCTAATGAAGACTTTAAGATAAAGGCGAAACTTTGGTAGAAATACAAACTCCTTCTTTTATTAATGATAGATGTAGGCCTTCGTCCATATTGGGAATCTCCAAAAGCAATCATATCGTCTGATAAGTAATCGACACGAGATCAAGTTGATTAGATTATCTTTTGAAAGCTTGTTCCACCTGTTTGATGCCAAACCGGATACCTCCAATCAGGATAAATCGGCCACGTCAGGTTGATCCGAAGCAGCTACAGACATCCGACCTGACGAGGGAACAGGACCTGGAGTAGGAGAGGTAGGCTGAGTAATATGAGAGAACTCTCTCGATAGTTGATTGGAGCTCTAATTGATAGTTTGAATCAGCAGGTGTAAGGTTGATTGGTCTATAGATCTAAATCATTCATGGCTTTCCTCTCCTTTGTGAATGGATTCAAAGCCACTAATGGAAGGCTACTAATGTTGACTTCTGTTGAAAAACAGATTCTCAATGGAATTACTTCGGCTCCCTGTCACCAAACCAGCCAATTCTTGGGGCCAATTATTGGAGTATGGCTTTAATTGCTTTCCGTTCTAATCATTTCACAAATTCGAATGGAAAATAGGCAAACATAAAATATTTTGAAAGCGGGCTACGTGAGTTTCTGCAAGAATATCTTTCTATATTTTCTATATTTTAGCAGAAACACAGATAGCTGTGTGAAATCGTTAGAACGGAAAGCAATTAAAGCCAAACTGAATAGCAGGCCATTCACGTTCCGATTTGCAGTACGACTTAGTAGGACTACTAGTTGGATAGTCGACTCCACTCACGCTCCGACTTGCTGTCAAACTAGCGATCCAACTTTAGGCTTAGTCTGTTTTCAGGACTGTGTACGTCGCTAACGAGCCAAAAAATGTATCGAGTGCAGACCGAAGTTCAAACACTGACTGAGCTAAGTTGGACGACTTTGATCTGACCACGGTCTATCTCCGTCACTAGTCGGTTGTCGGACCATCGAGTCGTCCCTCTAAATGTTCCAACTCGTCCAAATAGACTTCCAACAAGCCCATTCACGATCCGACTTATTACTGTACTAATTTTTCGTCTGATATTTGTTTGTATTTTCCGAACATAAGAAATTTGACGTTCCGATTTGCAGTAAAACTTGTGGTCCAACTTCGGAAGTTTCTTATGTTCGGAAACTAGAAACAAATATCAGGCGAAAAAATAGTCCAGTAATAAGTCGGGAGAGTTCAGCCTTGATACCGTAGAGGAATCTCATTGTGGGGAATAAGGCATTTCAGGGAGATAGTTTGGTCACTATTACTCAACTTCGTTCCCTTTGCACGTACCCATTGAAAGCTAGGTGGGCCTATGGATTGTCTGAGACGTTCGAAAGAAGATGATACTAACAATACGAGAAGGTACGATATTTTAGAACTCGCCCGATATTAACAATATGATCCCTCAGTCACATAACTTGTAGTGTACCATTTTATAAATAAAGTGGCGCCTTAAGTTATTTTCAGAAGTTGATGCCTACATATAGGACACCTCTCAGAAGTGTTACACTAAGGATATAGTGTGACAGGAGGCCTCATGAAACAGAAAAAGTCCGACTTGCAGGAACTGCGACATCTTTGCGCGGTTCGGTTCTTATCACTACTGTCAGTTGGAACGCTTCAAATAGTTGTTCCGATAATTACTTTTATGAAAAATGAGTTAAGCAAACACAAAATTCCGCCTTTCGCAGGAACTGTGTCATCTTACCGCGGTTCCGTTTGTCTCGAAGAAATGGAATAGATTAGGCATCAAAGGAAACTGACATAGCCTACCTACTATTCTTAATCCTCATTCTTGAGGAAGGCTGAATAAGTCAATACAATCATGTACTGAAAACGTACTTACTATAACCAAAAATTCGTTGTAATTTTAAATATCTTGTTTTACTAGCAAATTCATTTCACTGTTAAAATCAATTGTAAATATGTGCTTCATGGCGCAAAAAATTCCATTCTCTCGTAGGTTAAATCTTTGCTATAAAATAAGAAATAACGATAACTTCAGCTGTAGCAGTATGAGGAAGGTTATATTGATAGGAGAATTCAAAACAAACCTATGAATACGTCATCATGACATTAGCCACAGCTATCATGATTACCACAGCCACTCCAAACATATTACCAATACCTTTCACAGTTTCTTGGCTTATTTTAATAAAATACTAATTTTTCTGATAAATGATATTTAAAACAAAAAACGGTTCAAAGGAAGAAAACAAACACTTTTTATGTTTTAAGCGCTTTTATCTCCGATTGAGATTGCCCCATCGAATATTGCTTCAGAACCTTTTTGGTAATAAAAAAAAAAATAATGAGTTAGAAAAACATGTTTTCCCCTTTTCTCAAAAATGGTTACATATATCGCCTTCAAAATGGTTTCAGTCGTTTTCCTTTGCTAGGAAACCTATAAAATAAGGATCTGTAAGCATATAAACTCAAAAACGATTTTTTTTTTTTTTTTTTTTTTTTTTTTGGTGTGTGAATTTCGCCCCAAACACCATCTTCCGGTGGTTAACGACCTTGACCTTTCACATTAGTTGAAAGATTTTGCACCGAATTTCATCAAAATCAGACAGTTTGTATGGCACCTAGAGAGCGAACAGGCAAGATTGCTTCAGAACATCTTTTCTGTGGAGAACATAGAAAGCTTTCCAATGGACACTTTATACTTACCACGATTTAACGATATAGTGTGACAGCGGGACTCAAGATATAGTGGGGCAGCTGTCCTGAAGATATAGTGGGACAGCGGGCCTCATGATATAGTGGAACAGGAGGAAGAGTAGCCTCATAAAGGAACAGAGATCCACTGGGGAAAAATTTTCTTGTCTCATAGTTTAGGATTAATGAGGCGAGTACTCCCCTACCCATTAGTGTTGCTAATTACTCGAGCTAGCTCCGGCAGAATAAAGGGGGGAAGGGAAGATGGTGGATGGAAAGGAGGGAGACATAGATTGCCAGGGGGGAGGGAGGGGTGCTCTCGGAAACCGAGGGTTTAAATCGCGCAAATGTGTAGTTCTAGCTCGTTTAGGAATAGTTCATACGTCCAAAGGGGGCGATGTTAGGTCAGTGGTAACCATGGCGCGCGTTAAAGATTTTACTCTTCTAGTGTCGTCGTTCAAGGGTTGGTGGTCCCAGATCGTCCCTAGGCTCACCCATCCTTTAATTAATTAATGGGTACCTTACAAAGTGAAAAATCCGGCGGGCGGAGCATAGTACTTCACCACCTATCTCCCTTGTGTTCCGTATGTTCATGAATCAGATACCCCTGCAGTATCTACCCGTCAGGGCAATCGTGGCCTGTTACGGGCCTGATTTTTTTTAAATTCTTCTTCTTATGTATCTCTACAGCCCAGGACAGGCCTTGGCTTCCTTCACAATGAGACTCCAAGTGGCTCTATCGGTTGCTTTCTCTCTCCATCCTGACACACCCAGCCTACTCAGGTCCTCCTCTACATCATCCAACCATCTTCTTCGTGGTCGGCTGACTCTCCTCTTTCTTCCAATCACCTTACCATGCAACATCTTGCTCGGCATTCTGTCTTCTGGCATCCTGGGTCCCAACCATTCAATACGTCGGGCTTTAATGAAAAGTGTTATTTCAAGGAAATGTTAGTCCGTCGCATGCTCTCTAGCTATTGGGAATTAACATTAATCGATTCGCCGCCATGCGGTCAATTTTGTAACTAGCGTTGGAGGTATACTTGCATTTTTTACACGAGTAAAACTAATGTTTCTTTGTGTTTTTCTTGCTATTTAATGATTTCCTTACTGTTTTATGACAAATTTGTCTTTTTAAAGACAGAATAAACATTCCCCTTTCACAAATTAAGTATTTTAAACAATTCATGTAAGAGGTAGTAAAATAATTCACATTTATCTACTCTTGTGTGAATACAAACTGCATCCAATTTTGCCCGAATTTGATTTAATTTCTGAAATTTATTTCTAGAAATTCGTAAGGTATAGATATGGTTGACCAAAAGTATGTACTGTCACTGAGGAACCTCTTTGGTTATCTAGAAACCTTAACTAGTTCTAGGTGCATAGTTGAAGGTGAAGCAATTGTGAATTCACATCACATTATTACCTGTGGTATTTTGGGGAAGACCAACCTATCTATCTAGTTGTTTCCACTTTGTTTCACAAGTTCAATTAGGAATGGCTATATTAAATTTAAATGAGTGTGACTACTTCATATTTGATTCACATGACTCGAGTTTCATAAATATTGCGGTGCCTTTTGATAAAGTACCTATATTCATATAATTTAATTACAACCTTAATAAGTAAATGAATGTAATGTGAGAAAATAAAGATTAAAAAAAATTTTAAAGTATTTTTTTCAAATGGTTCACGATTTGTTGGTGATCAATAATATGCGATATTTATTATAAAAGACATTATATTGTATTGTTCACAATGGTATGAAAAAATATTGACATCACTTTTTGCTTACCCATCACAACAACCAATATAACTCACTGTTAGTCCAATATTCTTACATATATGAGTGCACAAATGAAGTAGACCTTTCAAACCCCCTTTTTCTTGATGAAAACAATAATATTAACATGAAATAAAACCACAAACAACTAAGAAAACACTTGTTATCAGTAATCACTGTGTAACACAAGACACAAGTATACCTCCATTCGGCGCCATTTTGTCAACGACAGTGGCACCGCCATCGGTAATGTTAATTCCCAATAGACGTGAGTCGTTAGAACGAATTATTTTAAATTTTCCTGTTGAAAATAACATTATTATTATTATTTATTTATTGTGTCCCGCTTGAATGGCGATAACACAAAGAACAGTATCCTCCGAACTTAGCTATCCCAGGAAATCAGCATGGTTATTGGTGTTGGAAGTGTGTGTGGTTATGTAATGGTTTATACTTATGGTTCACCTATAAATAGTGCTTAGTATCAATGGAAATATAATATCTTATAAGCCAACAGTGCAGATGTTCATCAAATAAGGATGTGTAGTCCTGTATTCTTGAGGTAGGTCAGTATAGTGTTGATGTACAGGCTATCATTGCCTAGGAGTTCATGCATATCATACGGGATGTTGTAATTGCCTCTTCTCTGGCAGTCAGTCAGTAAATGTTTAATCGTAAGTTCTGTGTTACATATGTTGCATATTGGTTTGTGGCGTCTTGTCATAAGAAATTCGTGGGTGAGTCGAGTATGTCCAATTCGTAAACGAGCGAGAACAACATCTTCTCGTTTATTGTCGCGAAGACTGGATGGACATTCCTCAACTGCATTAAAATAACATTATATCTCTGTTGAATGTTCTTGTATTGTTATGTATCCCCCGAGCGAGTAGATTTATTCTTTTTTATCTCTCCCTCTCTCTAAATCTAAATATTCTTACAATTGCCGAGTATTGTAACAAGCCATCGACTCTCACCCCCAAATGTTGAATGCAGACCAAAGCATTGTCTTGGTCTATCTGTCAGTCCTTCAATGAGTTTTGACAGCTCCCGGAGTTTGAATGGATAGGACTGCGGCAGACTTTCTGAATGAAAAAAACCCAAACTTTCTCTGACATGACAGCGAATCGTCAAAATTCCATTGGATGGAAAATGCTTCAATTTACGGGAGGTTGTGGAACAATAAGGGAAAGTCTATAATGTATTTATATGCACAATGTGTAAAAAGGCATTTTTGTAATATCATGATGTAATGTCTTAGAGCATGTCGCCAAAAGTTGCGAAACTCTTAATAAATAATATATATCTTCCAATTTTATTCCTGATAAACCTCCTCGCCGCCTTCGCCGCAATTGGCCACAAGACAATTTACTACTGGTCAATTAGCCTGCCTTATAAAATAATAGAAACAGTGTAAATAATGTAGTGTAAAATTAGCAAGTTTTAATTAAAATGTATAGTTTCACCATATTTACTTATTGTACATAACTCTACCGATTGTAAGTTATAAATAAAGATCAATTAATAAAAATAAAAATTAAAAAAACAACAACCTAAATACTGATTATTACCTGGGAACGCGCGATGTATCCACGAAGCAAAAATAGGGTACAAACACGATTAAAGTCAAATTACGAGCAGAAATTTAAAACTGAGGTGTCGGGGACCATAAAAAAATCAGCTAGAAGAGGCGTAAGCTGGCACACTCTATCTTATCATAGTGGATTTCACTAAGGCGCTGCACCTATGTATCTACTGGATACCGCACCTTGTCAAGGTTTAAGCATCAGCCATATTTATCTTGGTGAAAAACCAGATTGACAGGAATCCTAGGAAAATACATGGCATTGGTTACATAATGTCCCCGAACCTTTTATCTGTATCGATACAAATCCCAAGAATATTTTGAAATCCATCGGGTTTTGAAAGGTTCAACATTATCCATTCCCTCTCCCGTTGAATTACTCAGAGCTTTGAGTATTCAGGGCTGTAGAATTCTCTTCTGGAGTTAATCTCCTGAATTCTCGTCCGACGACAAAAGGCTTCTCTTACAAAGTGTTTTACTAACGAACTCTCTGCATTACCGTCACTCCTCGGCAGCATTTCCCAAATCCTTATAACCTCTTTAATTCATGGCCTATTCCAAGTCTAGTGAGTGCCACTGCTCCGGATCAAAGCAGAGCAATGGAAATTCTGTGGGTCTTATTAATTTATCATTTGTCTATCTTAATGCTGATAATTTGTTCTCAGTTTTTTTTTTTTTAATTTAAGTTTTCGTTATTCTGTTATTGTATTTTCAATATATCAATTTCATTTTTATCCTTTCGTAAAGCCAACGCTGCTGCTTTGGGAAATCTTTTGCTCTCAGCATAAACATATCATTTATATATATGAGGTATTTATTTTTCCTGACATCTGTATACTTAACGTCTTATCACTTCGACTATAGACGGTGTTGGGTATTTCTTATTAAAGGGCAAAGGAGAACTTATTGGACTGTTTATAACTTTATCTGCTTAGAGCTAACGGAAGTTAAAATATTTTCTACTAAAGTATGATATAACAGACCAAGTCGCAGCTCCAACCCCAAACTTCAAATTACTCCAAGAAATAGCCCCAAAAATAAAAGCAAACCTGATTCAAGACCTAGACCATATCAACACAACCTCCTACAGTACCATATATAGTGCAATTCATACCTACAACAGCTACCTTCTAATAAATATGAACATAAATAGACACAGAAGCATCAGTCAACTAAGATTAGCGAACAAGAATATACTTTACCTCAGCATCCACCGTCAAAGATTTAAAATATAAATGAATAAAATATGTACCAACTGTGAATTGTAACAAGAAGACTTGGAGCATCTGCTGTGGATGTCCTGAATACACCAATCTCAGAAATACTCTGAAACCACAATTATTGATGAACACACCAACAACTCCGCAACATATTATTTCCTGACCACCTCTAGCATCACAGATATAAATGCCTTTTGCATTTACCTGGAGAATGTAATGAAGAAAAGAGGCAACCGCAATGAATAGTGGCTGAACCGAACAATCAGTTCTTAATTAATTTATATTATAAAAGTGTACTCTACTTTATTTATTTATTTTTTTATAAGAGTCTACTCTAATTTACGTACAATGATCTGTATATACTTACCCCGACCATATTTGTAAGAACAATGTTCAATCACAAATAAATATTATTATAAACATATCATTTATATATATATGAGGTATTTATTGTTCCTGACATCTGTATACTTAACGTCTTATCACTTCGACTATAGACGGTGTTGGGTATTTCTTATTAATGGGCAAAGGAGAACTTATGGGACTATTTATAACTTTATCTGCTTAGAGCTAACGGAATCCTGAGTAGAGCGCATTTTTGTAATCCGGACGGAATATTAAATCTTGGCTATTATTTAAATTTTAACGTCCATTATTATTAACTACGAATTTTAGGACGGGTTATCTCAAGGTTACCACCCTATAGCCAGGACAGGTTCAACTAACACAACAGTAATTTATACAGAACTATGTTGTTTTTATAGTTCTGTATAAATTACTGTTTTAAAGTTCTGTATAACTTTACGTAACTTTAATGTTAAAACCCTTCTGTAACTTAAATATTTAAGCTTTTTAAATATACAGCAAGTGGAAATGTGCCATGCCCGTAATAACTGTTATTGCCGATCATGTCATAGGCCTATCTTTTTTGAGGTCCTGTTTTTTCTGTAGCATTGGCGTCATTCTGCCGCCGAAATTTGTTAATTTATTTGCACAATAATAAAACACAATGCTTTTATGTTAAAAAAAAAATAGAAACAGTAACTATTACGTTAAAAAAAATATAGAATATATATATATATATATATATATATATATATATATATATATATATATATATATATATATATATATATATATATAAATAGAAACAGTAACTATTGCGTTAAAAAAATTGTATTAAAGAAACATAAAATAACTCTTAAAAATGTGAAATTTGCAATATTTGGGCAAATCAACGGCCATAGCCATGTTGAATACACCGGTTCCCGTAGATCACCGAAGTTAAGCAACGTCGGGCGTGGCCAGTACCTGAATGGGTGACCGACCACTTGCTGTTGGCATTATAAAAGGGTGGCAACCTGTAGATAGCCCGGCGCTAATGGCCAAGTTGTAGATGCGCCGTAAAAAAAAAAAAAAAAAAAAAAAAAAAAAAAAAAAAAAAAAAAAAAAAAAAAAAAAAAAAAAAAAAATTGGGCAAATTTTGAGCCCTATGCACGACTGAAATATATCAACTGATCTAAACCAAATTAAAACACAATGTTTTTAGGCTCTATTCGAAGACGTTAAACATTAGTATATTACGAAATCATCAAATTCAAAAATTTAAAAAATAGTCGCGAAAAGTAAGATTTTTCATATTTTGTCAAATTTCATAGCCAACGCGCGAACGGAAGATGTCAACCGATTTTGATCATTTTTGTTTTCTATTATTTGTCTATATAATTCGTAACTTTTCTGCACTATTACAACTTCGAAATAAAAAAATGAGTTATTTCGGCCCACCCTAGTGCTCATGCCTTAACACTCACGGCCACCGGGCCTCATCGCCAATCATGCTACAGGTCACCACACTTTATAAACAACCTTAGTCCAGGAGAAAACATTCATCAGAAATGACTGCACGTTGGAAGATGTAAACCTACATGAAAAAGCGTTCCCACCGTTTAGAGCTAACGGAATGCTGAGTAGAGTGTATTTTTGTATTCCATACGGAGCATTTAATCTTGGCTATTATCACCAATCGTCCAACAGGTCTAGGAAGGAAATTAATTACAAAATTTATAATTAAAACAGTTGCTCTTGTAAAAGAGCAGAACTATTCATGTTCTTATTTATGTAGGTTATTTTAAGCAAATTATTCAGGAATGCAGCCACACACACGCTACCCAAATTCTGAGGAATGTGCGGACTTTTGTATCTGCGCCTATCGAAACTGTTCTTTACCTTGCTGTAAAGGGCGTCCTTGTATTTTCTCTGCCAATGTTTTTTGATTGTCCAGTCTACAGGCTGATTGGAGCGGTTTTAGGAGTGTTTATGTATACTGATTTAATATCATTTGATAGTAAAGACAACTGCGATCCCGCGTTGAAGAAGGAGACCCCTCCCCCCTCCCCTCCTACTGTAGATAACCTCTTGAAAACCTCTGGATATATATTAACAGATACAAGAGGAAGCGAGTATACTCGCAGGACTAAAAACATTACACTTGTATTGTATCGAAACCTTGTAGAGTTAATGTGATTATCCGTGACGTAATGACTTGTAAATTCGCTATAATGGAGGAGTTGCTGAAACGGCGGCATCTACTTATCCTAATAGATATTCCATTAGCCGATTCCAGCCGTTTCACATCGTTTCATATTCATGAAGTGTACACCAGCAGCTCCGCCGTATCCTCCGCTCTTCAACCGTCTTCTGCAAATACTACCAGACAATACTATCAGCAGGAATGATAATGCGAAGGGGACTTATCAGCGGGTTATATATATATAATAAAATGAATGAATATAATAATTACTTTTATCTATATATTATTTAGGTCAGGTCTATTATCCTGAGATACGAAACTTTGACTTGGTTAAAATTGTAATACATGTCTGGTATTACTATATTTTATTGTATGTCTTTGTTGTCTTTAAGTACTTCAGTATGTGGGCTCTTGGCTGATAACAGTTTGTTACCGTGCCGATACTTCTGCGGATGCGGCAACTAGGTGTGTTCTGGGATTCTGTGCCGCATGGACTGGAGGCTTGAAGGGCTTGAGAGAAAGAAGTGGCACGTCGCAGTTGTTCCCAATTGAGTGTGCAGGCCTTGAGTGTGTTCCAGGCTTCCAGGCCCTCTCGGAGTCTCTGGTCTTAAGCCGATAGGCGGACCGTAAGACATCCAGCTAGTGGAGTGGGAAGTCAGTCGTGGTGGGGACGGAGTAGGGGTGGGGGAATGCCCGATAGAGGTGGTAGGACGCCGTCAGACGGCGTCAAGTTCACTTAGGCTTCGAGAATTCTGGAAGTTATTTAAGACAGTATGTTAGTAAGTGTTTTACAGTTACAGGTACGATGCAAGTCTTACTTAGGGGTTTGTCTTGTTTTGAGAAGAGGTACGAATGATTGAGTCGTGTATGTCCGATCCTAAGTCGTGCTAGTATTATTAGGGTGAGTAAAAAAAAATGGCCGTTTTATAGGTAAAAATCAAAGTTTATTTTTCTTCTACTTACAAGGTTTTTAATAATCAAAATATATACCATCTATTCAGTATAATGTGTGCGAGTATACTCGCTCCGTCTTGTGTCTGTTAACATACATCCTGAGATTTTCAGGAGGTTATCTATAGTAGGAAGGGGGAGGGGTTAATCCTTCACCACGGGATTGCAGTAACTATCAAATGCTATTAAATCAGTTTGCATACATACCCCAAAAAACCCTTCAATCAGCCTGTACATTGGACGACCAAGAAAACATTGGCAGAGAAAATACAAGGCAAGGTATAGAACAGTTTTGATACGCACAGATACAAATGTCCGTCACGCAGGAGCTGCATAACTATGCAATTTCCTCAGAATTTGGGTAGTGTGGAGTGCATTCCTGAATAATTTACTTAAAATAACCTACACAAATAAACTAAGAACATCTATAGTTCTGCTCTTTTACATCACCATTGTTTTAATTATAAATTTTCTAATTAATTTTCTTCCAAAGTTTTGTGTATGCGAGGTACTACACTACTTAATAAATACACAAAAACTTCAAATTTTCGCCTTTTGATCTGACGTAGGAACTGTATACAGCACCCCTAGTGGTAGTTCTAACTTTTCTAAGCTAGAAGTTATATCAAGAAAGAAGTGCTACAACTAGCAGCTTTGCCAAACTATGTTCCTAGGGCTAATTCTTTTCAAACATAGTGTAAAGTAACCACCCCCCCCCCCTTCCAATAGACCGATTTAGTTCATTTTTACAACACTTCTTTCTTATTAGATACTCAAGACGTAAACCGAGTTTCGTTACAATACAACAGAAATTACGATTGGTATGAGCCTCCTTGTTGTGCCACCTTCTATAAATAACCCAACATTTACGAATTTTTTTAAACTAAAATGAAAAAAAAATTGCTTTTAAACACATTTTTAATTTAGGAAGCTCAGATGACAATCGAAACCAACAATGTAAAAAACAAAACAAAAATCAATTAATGCAAAATTATGTTGTATTCTCTGTTTCTATCAAATCATTATCGTCAGTGTAGCCGAAGAAGCTTCACATTTTAATGTATTAACGGCATCTCATTTAGTCCGACATATTTGTGTGCACTTAACTGAGTGTGTTTATCCTACAAAATACGAAACTCAAAAATAAATAAATAAACATTTGTGTACGAGGCTCATTACTGCATTCTATTTCTCAGTTTTTAAGATCAGGGGTTGGCTGTACGAAGATGGAAAGTCTACAGTGTACCTCAGACAGTGGTTTAGTCGCCGTGATTCCACTATTGAAGTGACCAGAGCTGCTGTCTTACTCTATCAGAAGATAGGGAGAATTTTTACATCCATGGTAATGTTCTGATCTGAAAATGCTCAAAAATGGAGCTGCCTCCTTATTACTGGACGCCCGTCAATTCAGTCTGCTGTTATTAATAAATGGTTTATTTTTTTTTTATTTGTCGTTTTGAAGGGTGTATTCAGCCGTGGGAGGTCATGGGCACCCAAAGAAAGGAAGGGCCCTCTTAAATCAATCTTAACCCTCTGTCGACCACGTGAGAGAGTTACACCGTCGCCCACGTGGGGTCCACCTGGACCCCACTTACATTTTTGGTGGTAACGTACTAATAGTTCATAATGTTACTTTCAAAAAATATTCAATCAATTTGTAGGTGTCTGTGAAGATACCCTCAAAATATGGAGTATCAGATTCCAAAATTGTGGTTGTAGGATTTGAAATTGCATTACAGAAAGACAATAAAACAGGAAAATGGAATCCTTACGTCAGATTGTAAAATTCGACGAATTCAGTTTTATCTTGATAGCAGATACTACCATGATGCAAACTAATTAAATTGGAAAAATAAAATACATGTAAATATATTGAGGTTGCACTCATGTCTGAATTTTTGAAAAATTTCTTCAATTCTTTACCGGTCCTACCTAGTAGACACCGAAAATGACTCTGGAAGCAAATTAATTACAAAATTAATAATTGAACTGTTACTCATTACATAATTAAAAGAGAACTATTCATGTTTTTATTTTAATATATAGGATATTTTAAGGAAATTATTTAGGAATGCAGTATAAACTAACCATATTCTAAGGAAAGTGCATAGTTATGCAGCTCCTGCGTGACGGACTTTTATTATATAGAAAATAATAAATGCATTTTTGTTCCCGTTTAATTAAGAAAGCTACTTATCTAAATTTTAACGTCCACTTATAAGACAAACAGAATTTTGAGAAGGGATTATCTATATTTATTATAAGTAAAGATTATAATAAATATAGATCTTCTTAAATTCTTAAGAATTGAAGACGAAATTGTTCTTTTTATATTAGGTTAATTGTATTTATAGTTCTGTTACTTATCACAATTATAAACTTTTTTGTTTCTGTATTAATTTCTGTTTTATTCGTCATTTTAGCTGACGAAGGCTACCAATGAGTAGCCGAAACGTCCAAAATATAGATTTTTTTAAACAAAAATCATATTGAGGTTTTTTTAGCCGAATCCCAACCATTCCATCTTTACTTATCACCTCGACGGCTAACTATCTAATCATCATGATATATTTATTATGCTGGAAAAAAAAACATTTATAAATGTTATAGTCATAAACGAATTTATATCCTAGTTAAAGCACGATATGACGGAAAAAACTAACCAACTTTCTGTGTTTTGTGCATTGGTACGCAGCTCCTGCGTGTCGTTATTGTTACTCCTCGAGTTTAACTGCTCCTATCGATACTGCAATAAAGACATGGAGTGGTTTAGAAAGAGAGGTGGAAGCCAGGTCACATAGCCACCAGCTGTTATTGGCAATATACCAGCTGATCATAAACCAACCGAGGTATAGGCACTTCAATAGGTGTCATGGGCAATCTATTTCCCGCTGGTTATCATCTCCGATAAAACGGATTATCATGAAATATCTCGGAGGTGGTCGGATAGTCTCCCTCTTATCCAAGTTTTAATTTATCATCGTCAATTCTCGGAGACGTCCCGATGTGGTGACCGTCTTCTTGCCAGATATTCTACCGGCTTTTTCAGGGTTTCTTCTAAGAATGAAGATGAGTTTGTTTTTTTTCCCCACCCTCCATTTAATTGAAACCTAACAAAGAGCACCGGCCCACCGGGTTGGGTCCTGGTGGTGGGCTTAATCTAATATATAAAATTCTCGTGTCACAGTTTTAGTGTTTATACTCCTCCGAAACGGCTGATTTTGATGAAATTTAATATGTATATTTAGTAGGTCTGAGGAAAGGGTTATAACTAATTTTTATACCTCTAAGTTATAAGGAGGGTCCACCCCAAAAAAAATATTTTTCCATTTTTTGGACAAAATATTTTTTTTTATTTTGTTATGATTTGGCATTAAAAAATACATACAGCCCTAAAATTTTCAACCTCCCACCACCAATCCCCATTTTATAATAATGATGTTAGTACTTTAATCATAATAAATAAATTTTAAGTATAAAATGTAATATGATCTTTTGACAAAGAGGAATATGGCTCCAGATTTTAACTCCGATTGGAGCAACGGAGCTCACTGGACTAATATGCAGGAGGCCTGAGTTCAAATCTCGAGCGTAGTACTAAAGATTTTTTCTTCTAGTGTCTTCGTTCATGGGTTGAATTCGGCCTCCCTGACCGTCCCTTGGCCAACCCAGCCTTTAATTAATTTATCAATGGGTACCTTGGTGCTAATGACTCTAGCAGTCAAAGCAGCAAGGGGAAAATCAGGCGGCCGGACCATAGTACTGACCAAACTGTCTCCCTAGTGTGCCGTATGGTCATGAATCAGTTAGTTCTACAGTATCTGCCCCTCAGGGCACTCGTGGCCTGTTACGGGATTGATTTTTTTTTTTTTTTTTTTTTTGGAGCAACGGAAAGAGTTAAACATAATGCTGCAAATAGCAACAATTTAATGCAACATTCAAAATCAAAGGCCAAATCTAACAAAAAGTGGGATCATTGCTGCCAATGTCAAACGAACCACATCAATTTTTACAAATTTACTTTGTGGGAGGTAAGGATACCGAAAACGCACTCGCCAATCGCTTGGATGCACGTTGTGGCTACATTAGCCTCAATTTTGGTTTGCCAGGCGCATCGTCATTAAGCTGGACGATCTATTGAATGAGCAAAATGAAACGTTGAAATTATTTAAATCACACATGCGCAGATTACAAAGTGATAATCACGCTATTGTCATCAATCCTGATAAAGAACCATCTTTCACACACTTTATGTTCTTGACGGATTATGTACAGGTTACTACCCTTTTCCAGCCAGGATAGGGCAGATGCCTTTGTTACACAAAACGCCACCCTGACTGCGCTTAGATTATTGTATCGTCTTTTGTGTTTTAATACTTACTCGGTTTTCTGTGAGAAATGCTTTGGGAAGAAATGCTTCAAGTCCTTGTAAACAACCACAGCAAGAACGGAATCATTCTCCAGGGCCTCGTTCTCCAGCTGGAACTGGATGCTTCCAGTCATCCAATCCGGAGATCTAAAAACATTTATTCCATTAGTAATATTGTCATTCAGTTTAAAAATAATAATACAGAATTATAATTTTATTTAAAGATATGTTCTCAGTCATATAGACTTTTTATATTAATGCAGGTAGGGCAACAATCACATATCATCTTATGAAGGACTCAAGTTTGAAAGATTCTACCTTCTAGTTTCGTCGTTGGGGTCCCCAACAATCAGCGAATTAATACGGACAAAAAGCAAACCCTGGCGGTCGGAGCATAGTGCTGACCACCTATTGTTTTATAGCCAAGAATCCGGAGCGTCTACAGTATCCGCCCTCCTGCTTTCTTGATATTCCAGTTTTTGTAGGTTAACGGGTTAAGGCACCCTAAAATCGGGGACAGTAGGTAATAATTCGCCAATTCTTTTCTTAGATTCTCGTCAGATAGAAACAAAGACAATTCACAATATCCCTTCATAATCAAATTCTAATGCTTCTCAATATCCCTTCAGAATAAGATTCAAACCCTTCACAATATTCCTTCAGAATAAGATTATAACTCTTCATAATAAGACTATAACCCTCCACAATATCCCTTCATATTAAGATTATAACCCTTCAGAATAATGTTTTAACACTCTACAATATCCCTTCAGAATAAGATTCAAACCCTTCACAATATCCCTTGATAATAAAATTCTAATGCTTCTCAATATCCCTTTAGAATAAGATTATAACTCTCCACAATATCCCTTCAGAATAAGATTCAAACCCTTCCCAATAATAGTATAACTCTTTACAATATCCCTTCAAAATAATGTTCTAACACTTTATCCCTTCTCAACAAGATTATAACTCTTAAAAATAAGGTTATAACTCTTTACAATATCCTTTCAGAATAAGATAATATCACTTCACAATAAGATTATAACCGTTCACAATACGGGTGAAATAGAATTCTAGCTAATTCATAAATTATTCAGCATAATTAAAGTATTGAATAAAAGCCATTTAAAGATTGCCAATAAGTAAACCGAATGTTTTCCTTCTAGAATTGTTATTGTTCAGAAGAGGTTAAACAGAATGTGATCTATTACTGAACCTTGAGGAACGCCAAATGTAATTCACGCTAGTGGTTGTTCGTCTTGATTAATCGTCTTGCTTGGTGTTTGATTGCTCTGCCGATAGAGTGCAGGCATGTAATTCCATCATGGCCGAGGATACACTACAGACATATCATTAGAGCTGTGGGGGAGGAAAAGCAAGGTTAGGACTTGGATACCTTAAAGTACAAAGTAAATTAAAGGTCCAGAAGGGCAGATACTGTAGAGGAATCTGATTACAGCACCATAGGGAGATAGTGTGGTTAGTACTATGCTCTGGTCGCATGCGTTTCCAATTGTAGTGGACACTTTCTATTCTGCGTGGGCAGGAACGTTCAATTCCGACACCTAAATGACGACACTAGAATATGAGATCAAGTGGAGGATCGAGTTTAGAACACAGATTCTCCAGAACATTTGTAGATATTAATGGAAGATTATCCGTACATTGCTAAACATAATCATCTTGAAAAATGTACTTAAAAACAATATGAAAACGTAAAAAATTATATTTTTCTATTACACGCCCCACGGACAGACACAGTAATGGTATGTGACTCTTGGTCATCCAGCTTCGACCAGTTATCTTAGTTTTCCTTATGATGTGAAAATTTGCAACTTTTTTATTTTGTTTCAGAATTATTACCATTATTCAATAATCACTACATTCCCAATCCTCATCATCATCACTTGCTGTTCTTTCTTCAACAATTATTGTTTGATATTGATTTTGGGAAGGACACGCCAAACTTGCATAACGGATTGAGAGCTGTACCAAGATGACCTGTGCTACTGCTTAGCACTGGCCTCGAAAAAGGTTAACTATCCTGCTTGATGTTCCCGAGATATCCAGAGGTATCCCATTGGTAGCATAACTTATCCTAGGAGTCCATATTTTACTCCTTAGAATGTCACCAAATTGAGTTTGCCAGTTCGAAGAATAAGGAAGCGTTGCTACAAAACTATGCTATATGTAACCTTTGCTGACGTACCTACCTGAACCCTTGTCTTGGGATGTTGAAGAGTAGAGACTATGCTATATGTTACCTTTGCAGACGTACCTACCTGAACCCGTGTCTTGGGATGTTGAAGAGTAGAGTCTATGCTATATGTTACCTTTGCAGACGTACCTACCTGAACCCGTGTCTTGGGATGTTGAAGAGTAGAGACTATGCTATATGTTACCTTTGCAGACGTACCTACCTGAACCCGTGTCTTGGGATGTTGAAGAGTAGAGTCTATGCTATATGTTACCTTTGCTGACGTACCTACCTGAACCCGTTTCTTGGGACGTTGAAGAGTAGAGACTATGCTATATGTTACCTTTGCTGGCGAACCTACCTGAACCCGTGTGTTGGGATGTTGAAGAGTAGAGACTATGCTATATGTTACCTTTGCTGAGGTACCTACCTGAACCCGTCTCTTGGGATGTTGAAGAGTAGAGTCTATGCTATATGTTACCTTTGCTGACGTACCTACCTGAACCCGTTTCTTGGGATGTTGAAGAGTAGAGACTATACTATATGTTACCTTTGCTGACGTACCTACCTGAACCCATGTCTTGGGATGTTGAAGAGTAGAGACTATGCTATATGTTACCTTTCCTGACGTACCTACCTGAACCCGTGTCTTGGGATGCTGAAGAGTAGAGACCTCTGCAGCGAATTCACCCGTAGTGTGCTGATGAGTACTCCTCCCTGTTGAACGTGTCCCCACGTACCTCCGGACTCTCGGCCCCACCAGAGGCTCCACTTGGACACGGTGTCGGTCAGGCTGAGCAGTGTCTGAAACAAAATCCGATTTAGAAGGAGGTTTATTTTTACATCTAAGGGTTCCCTTTAATATTTCCCTGTTAGTTTTTTAGGGATGGTGACTACTTGTAGACAAACCGGCGCTAACTCCAAGGTATCTAATATTGCCGGTCCGAAAAAAACAATGAAACATACTCACTCAAAATGCTTTTCCTGAAAAGCCAGAGTCTTCAAATATTGCAGGATGATAGAAATTAGGATGTTCTTAAAGGCAAAATCGAAAGCTGCTAAAAATTTGTGTTTGGCTAAGCTCCCAATGCACTCCTTTCGAAACCCATCATGTGGGGTATCAAATGAATCGTCTCGGTGAGGAGAACCTAAAACTAACGGTCATAAATTAACGAAAACTGGCCAAGTTGGAATTCCACAAATAAGTGAGAGGGTATGATTAAGTTCTTGACAATGTATTAAGAGCCTAAAACTTGGCCAAATACTATGATATCATAACATTCATAGGCTAACTGTTTTTGTGAGGGGCCTGGTATTTGGCCTCTTCAACGTTAGTTTTTTTGGGAGTTAAGGGATTCGCTTTTCAACAACGCAAATCAGTGTTTGCAGTAAGACACATACAACACAACAAGACTAGATATGTGTAAATGAACCCCAGCTGTCAGCTGACTACAGAGACAGCTGTAGCTATCGACAGCTGTTCTAGAGAATATGAATCATTATTTGTTAATGAGCTTCGTGATTTGATTGGATCCTCGAATTTCTCTGATTTATTCACCTCCATAATCTCCGAGCTCAATTTACCTCTGTCAATCCGGGCCCTGACCATTTCCAATTATGCTCTCCAAATATTGGCGCATAAAAGCATTGTTTGTGTTATACAATGGCATACAATCTCATTACCTCCAAACTATGCGCGAGTAGCTTCTTCTCCATTTCCGATCATTAAACCGTCGGAAAAATTATTTTTCGCTATACGCTTTTCATGTACATGGGCGTATATAAAGGGGGGGGTAGAAACCGCCCCCCCAAAGCTTTGGTTCAATTGGTAAACGAGTGTCAAAAACACTCTAAGAAGAAATTAAACGAGATCACGTAGTTCAGAAAAAATATATATATATATTTTTTTGGGGGGAGGGGGGCTTATGGCGTTTTAATTGGCTAACTATTCCGTACCCCCCAAATCCCCCAGTGCACCCCCCTCACTCCCCCGAATCATTTATTTTTTACGTCCATGCTCATGTAACTTTTACATTTTACAGAATTATAATCCTCTATACTCCTCTAGAGCTGCGAGTTGATTGCAGGTTTAGGGCACTCAACTCATGTTCCGGAAGCTGAAAATTTAAAACTCAAGCGCAAACTCAATGATTTGATCGGCTACCGATGTCGTCCTTCAAGGGTAGGAATAAGGGTCCCAGATCGTCCCGTTGGCCTTAAAGGATAAGGCCAACAGTTCAGTCCTTGCAACTAGCCACGAGGGCCCAGAGGTCAGATACTATAAAGGTATCTGATTCATGACCATACGCTACACAGGAGAGATAGTGTGATCAGAACTATGCTCCGGACGTCTGATTCCCCCCTTTGGAGGTACCCATTAATAAATTAATTAAAAGCTGGGTTGGCCTAGGGACGGACAGGGAGGCCGAATCCAACCCACGAACGAAGAAACTAGAAAATAAAAATCATTAGTGATTGTTGGGGATTTGAACGCAGGTCCTCCAACATGTTAGGCCAGTGATCTACCACTGAGCTAACCTCGCCTCATTAAAGGATACATACAAATGCTCAAATAGGCAGCCGGGTATTTCATTGCTGACCATACTATTCCCCTAGCATGCTGTATGTTCTATAATGCGACACCTCTACAATTCGACGAGCCTTCGTTCCCTTCCAATGTAGTAATCCCATAAGGAATAATTACAAGAGAGCCCGTAAAGTCTACGTCCATTCATATTAGCATTTGAACTAGATTTATGAATGGGAATCCCCCTCCCCCCGCCGTAAGCCTAATTCCATTCATAAAGCAATCTAAAGGTAAGACATTTATCAACCTGGCGGCCTGTAGTAAATCTCATTTCGGCAACGCCAAGGGATTCGAAATTCATCAAATTGTGTTTAATGTGTTTTATACACCCCCCCCCCCTCCTTTCACTAACAACATCACCTACCTTTCATTATATTACGCATGTTCCTTATTCCTTTTAGCGTCTATGTTCCTTGCTCAGTCTACGCTTATGACGTCGAAATGATGATATATATATATATATATATATATATATATATATATATATATATATATATATAAGCAACATACACACTAATTTCATTCATGAAACTATTTTAAATGGGTAGCTGTTAATGAAAAATGTATTTTTTTCTCATTAAACTACACAAGCTATGTTTAATCAGGGGTGAACGCTTTTTTTTTAGATAAATAGCTAGGTGAAAAAAAATAAATATAAATTATTTATTTGTTAGTTTAACCAGATTCCTAATCAATTTTCTGTGAACTAATTAGCTTGTTGGGTAATGTCAATGTTAGTATTGCAGCTCTTACGTAACGGTCATTTTGAAGTTTTTCAGAGCATGCGTTGTTGAAAAGTTAATCCCTTAACTCCCAAAAAAAACTAACGTTGAAAACAAGAGGCGAAGTTCCAAGCCCCTCATAAAAACAGTTATACTATGAGTGGTATGATATCATAGTATTGCGCCAAGTTTTAGGCTCTTAATATCATTTATTTATTTATTAAAAGTTTCGCAGTTTTTAGCGATATACTCTATAACAATAAACGATGATTACATGATTACAAAATAAATGATGATTACATAAATGATAACAGTGATTACAATAAATGATGATTTAACAATAAATGGAGATATGATGATTTGACAATAAATGATGATGACATGATTAAAGAATTCATACACATACACACACATATATACATATGCGTATATTATTGCACTATATCGACATTGTTTATATTTACATTATACGGCGCTAATGACCTAGATGTAGATGCGCCGTAAGAAAAAAAAAAAAAAATACATTATACATTATTATTATCTATAACTTATGGCGTACATTATTATATCTATATAATTATTTTATTCATTAATATTATTATTATTACATTTATTCCTTATTATTATATATATACTTATATTACACATTATTATTATTACATTATTCCTTTTCATTATCCATATACTTATATTGCACATTATTACTACATTCCTTGTTTTTACTGTTATTGTTTTTCGCTACACAGTAATTTACCAATTAAAATGTATTTAATGCTGCAATTTGTTCATAGCAAACAGTTTAGTTTGTGTCTGTATTGTTTATGTTCAGATTTAGTTAATGCTTGAAATAGATTGGTGTAATGTTATTCTCAAAGATAGATAGATCTGCTTTTCAGATTACCTGTACAAATAATGTTAGACAGATACGTAAATAGAGGATCTTATTATGTGACGTATCGTCACAGTTTGTTAAATATATTTGTATTTATTAAATATATGTATATCTTGTCTATATACTGGCTTTTATCTGAGAGTAGTTCAGTCATGTTGTCCGGTAAGTCATAGTTTTCTCTCAGCCGACATTCAGTCAAGATGTGTTTTATTGTCAGAGGGGTGTTACATACTTCACATGTCGGTCTGTCCTGTCTCGTCATGAGGACCATTTACCGACTGTTTGTTTAATTTCTCTTAGTTTGTTGTCTATTGTCATGTGCCAGGATCTCTGCCACTTCTCTATAACTATTTTCTTGGCTTCATTCTGCATATCTCTGTACGTTATGTGGTTTATGTCCTGATGTTGTTGTTTTGTTGCAGTCTTGGCAATTTTGTCGACTATTGTATTTTGTTCAATGTGTAAATCCTTTGTAGTATTTGTATGTTAAGTGGGTTTGGATTGTAAGTGTTCTGTAGTCCTGTTATTGCGCTAAGTGAGTCAGTACATATCGTTATCCTGTCTTGTGTTACGTCCTGTATGTTCTCTAATGCGAGTAGAATGGCATGTAGTTCAGCTGAATAGCTGCTTGTAAGGTCTGGCAGTTTAATGCTGACGGTCTTTTAGCGCGGTTCCTCCCTCTCCCATAGGGAGGAACCCCGCTTATAAGGTTGATACAATGAAACAATCCGGAAGTGCCGACAAGAAAATTTCGCGTTTCAGAACCCCTAGAGACCGAAAATAACGGTGGTTCAAATTTGTATATATATATATATATATATATATATATATATATTTGTCTGTTCGCTCATTTCTGGCTTCCCTGATGGTCCGATTTTGATGAAATTTGGTACACAAATTTGTCGTCCAATTTGAAAGGTCAAGTTCGTTAACCAGCAAAATCCGCCCACTGGAAGATAGCGTTTGGGGCGAAATTCGCGCAAAAAAAATCGTAACGCTTACGTTTTTGAGTTCATGAGCTTGTAAGTACTCTTTTTATAGGCTTCTTGGGCTAGGAAAACGAATGGAATCATTTTCAAGGCGATAGCTTTAACCATTTTCGAGAAAACTGAAAACATAATTTTTGAATGCCGTTTTTGGTTTGGGTACTTAGAATCATGGGATTCAGTTGAAACATGTACTGCATGTTCTACTTTCATTAAAACTAATATGTTGAAATTTTGGTTGCGTTTGGAGTTAAGGAAGGGTTAGAATAAAATATTTCATTAACAGACATAAAAAAGTTTTGGTAACTTTGTATATTTTCCTTAATATCTCGAAAAAGGTTGAGAATTTGGGAAACAGAAGAATACCATTAGAAAGCTTACTAAATGCTCTACAAAAAAAGGTTCTAATAAAAGTTTTGATTAGGCGATGTCAATCGGAGAAATAAGTGCTTAAAACTTTAAAGTAATTGATTTCGCTTATTCGAAATGTTCTTTTTGTCTTTGATTTTGATACTTAAAATTATGGGATTCAGTTGAAACATTTTCTGCATGTTTGAATTTCATTAACACTAATATGTTAAAATTTTGGTTACGTTTGGAGCTAAGGAAGGATTAGAAAAAAATATTTTATTAACAGACATGAAATGTTTTGGGAACTTCGTATACATTCCCTAATATCTCGAAGACGGTTAGGAATATTGGTAAACGAAGGTTTACCATGCGAAAGCTTACTAAATGTTCTACAAAAAAGATTCTGAAACAATTTTTGATTAGGCTATGTCAATCGGAGAAATAAGTGCTTAAACTTTGAAGTAATTGATTTCGTTTATTCGAACGGTTCTTTTTGTTTGTTTTTATGCCTTGTTGTTTTTTAATTGCTTAAAGTTGGATAATGTATTTGGCAATAAAACAGATTAATTAAAATAAGAAAAACAATTCATTGTTAAAAATATATCAGGCTGTACCCTATGAAATGTCAGTTTTGGATTTGTCGATTTCCTTCAAATGTCTTGAAACTGTCGAGGCTCCTACTCCGAGTTCTTTGGCATATTCCCTAGTGTTTTTAATTGCTTATAGTAGTCAAATGTATTTGTCAATAAAACAGGATACGTATAATTAGAATCAATATTTTGTTTGTTAGAATTCGAAGATGCCGTATGAATATCTAGATTACAGTACTGGTGTTGATTTCGTTCTTTAAAATTATTCTTGGTATTCCCTATTTTCATCTGTTACCCATAGTTTTTTATTGGTAGTAGGTTTTTCTTATTGATTATAGAATATAAATCTATTTGGCTATAAAACAGGATACGTAAAATTAGTGACAATATTTCGGAGATTTCTGAGCGAAATACTTTTAAGATTTTCTACCACCACGAACGGCTTTTTTCCTCTATTTTTATCCACTAGATAGGCTTTATTTTGCATATTATTCTATATAAGTTTTATTCAGCAGGGGATTCTGATGAAATGTCGTGTTTTTGCTGTGGATTTTAAATACGATGTATCTAAGATTGGATAACATTAGCGAGTCTACATAGTTAAGAACCGACGACGGAGGATTACTTCTTGCTATGATTTAGTCTACATATGTATATAAAGTCCTAAATCCAAAAAATAAACTTCACAACGGTTAGATACTATGAGCGAATATGGCGGTTCAATGCCCGTAAAAACAAGGGGGCCGCAGGAAATTTACCTTCTAAGAGTTAATCCTCAAGAGCTGTAAATATACCACAGGTATCTGCCGACACAAATACAATGCCTAGGCGGAGAGCACCCCAAAATCACAGATCCAAACATAGGTTATATACTAAATATTCATAAAGACTACTTAATTGCAAACCGATTCATCAATTAGCAATCAATAGTTTTCAACAAAGGTTATATACTAAATATTGATAAAAAGTATTTAATTAGAAAAAAAAAACAATATTCCACAAGACTTGTTTTTGGTCCATTTGTGTCTACTCCATAGACTTAATTAGGTATATTATTCTATTGTAGTTGGGCAACTAAACTTTGTTTTATTTTGTTAAATAAAGTTTTTTTTCTTGACTTGTTATTCGTCAAGACTTTTATTTGTCCTTGTGTATTTACTAGATAGGTTTTATTCGGCATATTATTCTATATAGGCTATATTAGGCAGGGTATTCTACTCAATCTTGTGTACTTCTTCTTGATCCTTCTGTACATGGGCGTATATAAAAACAATTTCGGGGGGGCTGAGACCATTTCCAGGGTATGGAATACTAAATATTTAGAGCTTGGAATAGTTTTAGGCAACTAAAACGCTATTACACGTAAAATAAAATATGTTTTATGAACTAAGTGATCTTATTTAATTTATTTTTAAGTGTTTTACGAGAAGTTTTTATCATCAATTCAAAATTTCGGGAGGGGCTGCAGCCCCCACAGCCCCCCCCCCCTCATATACGCCCATGCTTCTGTATCCTCTAGAAAGGCTTTATTAGGCATATTTTCTATTGATTTATAGAGCTTTGCTTTAGAATGAGAGCCAGATTCTGTAATTTCCGCTTCTGTGTGAAAGTTAGCTACTGTCGGTGTCCGTGACGTCTTAATATCACTTTTATTCAAGATGTTCGAGAGGATTTTGACAATTTTCACGAGATATATAAAAAAAAATAAGTTTATTTCTTTTCTAAACTT
Source organism: Gonocerus acuteangulatus (assembly GCA_946811695.1). Lineage (NCBI taxonomy): Eukaryota > Metazoa > Arthropoda > Insecta > Hemiptera > Coreidae > Gonocerus > Gonocerus acuteangulatus. The sequence goes on from OX328131.1 coordinate 51,695,772, forward strand.
ATCCAATGGCACTAGGGACATGAACGGAACCGCGCTAAGATGATGCAGTTCCTGCGAGTCGGACTTTTTATCAATTACAGCTGCTGCGGCCGTGCCTAGTGAAGTCTTAGATCCGTCCGTGTAGATGAATAACGTATCTGTATTTTTTTGTAGATGTGCTTTGAAGTTGTGTTTGTAAGTATGTGTAGATAAGGGGTTTTTCTTTTTAAATTTTGTCAGTTCCAAGTCAAATCTTAGGTTGTGTATAGTCCATGGTTGGTAAGTCGGTGAGGGTCTAACGTAAAGTTCAGTTCTTTGTATATTCGTACCATGGGAGTAGGATTCGTATCTAACAAGCAATGGGCGTTGCCTAGATGGTTGTGTTTGGTATTTTCGCACCGTTACTTCGTCAGTCCGTCTAGGGGTGCATGCGCTGTTCATAGATGCAGATTTTAATGTGAATTTTAAACAGTTTAGCATACGTCTGAACTCCAGAGGAAGTTCTCCGCATTCCACATGGAGACTGTTGGCCGGGCTTGATCTAAAGGCTCCAGTTGCAATCCGTAAGCCTAAATTTTGTATCGGGTCTAGTATTTTAAGTGTACTGGGCTTGGCAGAAGAGTACGCAACACTTCCGTAGTCCAGAAGGGACCTGGTATATGCACGGTATAGTGTCAGCATTACACTTCTGTCTGCACCCTACTTGGTATTGCATAGAATAATTAAGAGATGTAAAGATTTTTTACATCTATCAACGAGACTCTTTAAGTGGGGAACCCAGGTTAGTCTAGAGTCAAATATGAGTCCTAAAAATTTAATTTGGTTAGTCAGTTTAATTGGGGAATTTTTGAGAGTTAATTGGATTTGTGGGCTCTGTCTCTTTTTGGTAAAAATGATACTTTGAGTTTTTAGGGTGGAAAGGTTGAGTCCGTTAGTATCGCTCCAATTCTCGAGTTTATCTACTGTCTCTTGTATTAATGTAGTGGCATATTCAATATCTTTTGTTCGAATGTAGATAAGCAAATCATCCACATACAGACGATATCTTACTGGTGGTGTAATACGCTCGCGGACGGTGTCCATAGCTATTTTAAAAAGCGTTGTACTTATCACACTGCCTTGAGGCACTCCGTTTTCTTGTTGGAAGATGTTGGAAGCAGTGGTTCCAACTTTTACACGAAATGTTCTATTCGTAAGGAAATTTAATACAAAATTGAGGAAATTTCCTTGAATATTCCATTCGGATAATTTTGATAGAATAGGTCGGCGCCAAACTGTATCATAAGCTTTTTCTATATCGAAAGAGACGGCTATTATGGATTCCTTATTAATGAACGAGTCTAATATTTCACTTTCTAAAGTAACTATGTGGTCTATAGTCGAGTGATTCGATCTGAAGCCACATTGATACTCTGAAAGGAGTTGATTCTGTTCCAGGAACCATAGTAGCCTCTTATTCAATATTCTCTCGAAAATCTTAAATATACAGCTTGTCAGAGCTATTGGTCTATAATTTTCAGCTGATGATGCGTCTTTATTGGGTTTCTGGATGGGAATAATTAATTCTTCATTCCATACTGACGGGTAGATGCCAGTTTCAAAAGCATTGTTATATAATTTTAACAAAATAGATTTTCCAGCATTGGAGAGGTTTTTCAGCATCTTATAGCAAATCCCATCACTACCAGGAGAAGTGCACTTCACTTGGGAAAGTACGTGGCTTAGTTCATTCAGGGTCAGAGGTTCGTTTAGAGGGTGTTGGAATTTTGGGGTTATGAGAAAAGGGGTACTTTCTAAATTAGTTTTGAATTGAAGCGAGTCTAATGTGAGCTTTTCGTTGCTCGATATAGAGCTAAATTGTTTGCCAAAAATATTTCTAATTGTTTCGGGGGCAGTAATTATATTATTGTCGTGCTTTAGGGCCGAAATTGGGGGTTTATATTTTTTATGATTAATTTTATTAACCATGGACCACATTTTGCTTGGAGGGGTATTACTGTTAATTGAGTTCAGAAAATTTTCCCAGCATTCCCTCTTACTTTGTTTAATGACATATTGTGACTTGGCTTTTTTGCGTTTGTAATCAATAAGAAATTCCTGGCAAGGATTAGCGTTAAATAACCGGAGTGCCTTTTTTCTTTCAGTTACTGCCTGCTTACATTTATCGTTCCACCATGGAACTGGGTGTTTTTTGTATGTGCTTGGGGTCTTGTTCATTGATGCATCTGCTGACAATTTTATAATTAGTGAGAAATTTTCGAAGTTCTGGATTTCGTTTAAGTGATCCAGGAAGGAATTTTGAAATTTATTCCAGTCGGCATTTATTACATTATATCGTGGGGTTGATTCAAAAACAGTTGGGGTTTGGGCTGGACTTATTATTATTGGGAAATGGTCACTACCATGTGTATCTGGGCTCAATTTCCAAGTAAATCGTGTGAATAATGTAGAAGAGCAGGCAGATACATCAATATTCGTGTATGTTCCAGTACTTGGGCATAAATGTGTTGGTAAGTGCGTATTGAGTGGGATCAGGTCTGTAGCGGAGCTATTTTTAAATTATATTTTTCCGCGGGAGAAAAGCCCGCTGCACTAAAGTTTTAATGGAGCTTTCCCGCGGGAATAATTTTTACCGTTAGAGTTTTGTGAGTGAGTATCCAGATAGTGAACAGATAACCGGAGGATTCGGCATCTCAGCAGATTAAGCCAAGTGTCGTTCTCCTAGCAATTTGTATCCTGCTGCCTGCTCCGAGAGATCCACCAAGACCAGCCCAACATCTCGGTGCACTAGGATTTATCCGCAAGTACTGAACTTTTTACTAGATTTAAGGCAGCTTGCGATAACCCTAGGTTACCTTCTCAAGTCAAGCAGTACCAGCGAGATCCAAGCTCCCGGCTACCAACTCTCCGCATGGAGATCCGCACATCATCTCCAGTGACGTCCTACCGTACTATTGAACTCCGATAACTATGATTCTAATTTATGAACACTTTTTATTTATGAACAATACAGTGTCATTTTATTTATTTATTGAAGTTTAATTTTATTATTTTATTTATTCAAGAGGAATATATTTATTATTTTTATGAACACGCCCATTATTTATTTATTCTTTGTTGGGACCTTCTGACCAATAAACAGACAATTAATTAACCCCAACAAGTGGTGACCCCGATAGTGTTTATTGTTTTGGTTTTTTTTAAATAAATTGTCAGCATGCCAGATGAGCAGGAGCAAGTCAAGCCGGACATATCTGCCTTCGCAGGCCCCACGTCGCGTCTACCCGGATTTTATAAATCAAACCCCACGCTATGGTTCTTGCAAGCAGACGCAGTTTTCGCTACGTCAAGAGTGACGTCTTCACAAATTAAATTCCAAGCCGTCGTGGCTGGGCTTGAACTTGATGTCTTGACGCAGGTGGCGGACCTACTCACCGGTAACTACGAAGATCCCTATAAACAGTTGCGTGACCGGTTGATTACAATTTATGGTGAGTCCGAGGCGCAGCGGATTAAGAAGCTTCTGCAGGACACACAGCTAGGGAGTCAACACCCATCGCAGCTATATCGCCAGATGCTACAGTTAGCGGGATCTACAATCAGCCAGGAGATGGTTTTAACACTGTGGCGCAGAAATCTTCCTCCGCGTGTGCAGGAAATTTTAGCGGCCACCAAACAAGAAGACGTGGACGCACTAACTTCTGTCGCGGACAAAATAATGGAGGTTGAGCGACCGGAAGTCTACGCAGTCTCAACACCCGTAGCATCAACATCAGGTGATCCCATCACAAACGCAGCCATCATGGAGGAGCTGAGGCGTCTTCGCGCTGAGGTAGCTGATCTTCGGCGGCGAACAAGATCTTCCAGCGGTAGTCGACGGGACTCTTCTCGGGAGCGTGGTCGCTCAAAGTCCCCAGGCCGGAAATTTTGCTTTTTCCACAGGAAATTCAGGAGCAGGGCCAGGAAATGCACACCGCCTTGCGACTGGAAATCTCAGGAGAAGGAGGATTTTTAGAGGGGCCAACGGAACAAGCGGCAGCCGTTGAAGCCCACCCACAACGCCGCCTGTTCATACTTGACAAACGGACAGGACTGAGATTCCTTGTGGACACTGGTGCTTCCATCTCCATTCTACCTCGCGATCCCCGCAAGCATCGGGAAGCTTCTGAATACACCCTTGTTGCCGCGAATAACACCCCTATCCCAACCTACGGCGAGAGAACCCTACACCTGGACATTGGTCTCCGACGCGTATACCCTTGGACTTTCGTCATAGCAGATGTCAGACGTCCAATCCTTGGAGCGGACTTCCTTTTTCACCACGGTCTCTCCGTTGATATACGGCGCATGCAGATCAAGGATCAAAACACAGGCCTCAAATCCAACGGAAAGGTCTCCACAGTCTCAGTGCCTTCGATCTCCACGATTCCCGGCAGTTGTCCCTACGCCCATGTCCTTCGAGAGTTTCCAGGCATCACAAGGCCTACTCCTCTTCGTGGACCTCCTAGAGACATTGTCGAGCACCAGATCGAGACTAAAGGCCACCCGGTTAGCAGCAAGTCCAGACGCCTTCCTCCTGAGAAGTACTCCGTCGTAAAGGAGGAGTTCCAACGGATGATTAATGAAGGCATCTGTCGACCGTCGAAAAGCTCCTGGTCAAGCCCGCTTCATGTCGTCACCAAGAAGGATGGCAGTCTCCGAGTATGTGGCGATTACCGACGTTTAAACGACCTAACCATCCCAGACAGGTACGCTGTGCCCAACTTAATGGATTTTACCACACGTCTCGATGGGAAATCCATTTTCAGTACTCTGGACATCAAACACGCCTATCACCACATACCTATTGCTTCTCAGGACGTAGAAAAGACAGCGGTGATTACTCCTTTTGGCCTGTTCGAGTTTCTGCGGATGACTTTCGGCCTGAAGAACGCCGCGCAGACCTGGCAGCGATTCGTAGATTCTATGCTCCGAGATCTCCCATTCGTCTTCCCGTACTTGGATGATTTCCTGGTGGCTTCTACAACTCCCGAGGAACACGAGAACCATCTACGAGAAATCTTTAAGCGTTTGGACGAATTCAACCTGTCACTAAACGTCGGAAAGTGCATCTTTGGTCAGCGAGAGGTGGACTTTCTCGGATATAAGGTCGACACCCAAGGAATTTACCCACTTTCAAACAAAGTGCAGGCTATCAAAGACTTCCCTCGCCCCGAAACCATCTGCCAACTCAGGCGTTTTCTGGGTATGCTAAACTTTTATAGGAAGAGCTTACCTCATGCCGCACATACCCAGGCGCCTCTAAACCAACTCCTGCATAACGCCAAGAAGCGAGATAAGACGCCAATCGTTTGGACACCCGAGACCGCCGAAGCCTTCGAGAAGAGCAAGCTGAGCCTAGCAGAAGCGGCAAAGCTAGCACACCCATCGGCTACCGGCGAGCTTTCTTTAGTTTGCGATGCTTCAGATCATGGTATAGGTGCAGTCCTTCAACAGAGGAAAGAGGGTGAATGGCGACCATTAGGTTTCTTTTCGAAATCCCTGTCTCAAACTCAGAGGAATTACTCAACCTATGACCGCGAACTTCTCGCTATCTATGAGGCCATAAAGCATTTCCGACCTCTCATCGAAGGACTCAATTTCTTCATAGTCACCGACCACAAACCCATAACTCATGCCTTCTCCCAGCGGTCGGAAACGGCATCGCCCCGTCGAATACGCCATCTTAATTTAATTAGCCAGTTTACAACCGACATCCGTTTCCAACCTGGCAGTGACAACATCGTGGCTGACGCTCTATCCCGAATAGAGGAAGTTGATTTGCCTTCTAACATGGAAGACTTAGCATCAGCACAGCGGAAGGACGACACCATCGAGACCCTCAAGAAGAACCCGAGCATCCAACTCAAGCTTTTTCCTATACCTGGTAGTGACAAGTTGCTTCTCTGCGAGACGTCTAAAGATAACGCCCGTCCCTACGTTCCACCAGGATATCGTCGCTCTACATATGAAAGGCTTCATGGTCTCAGCCATCCAGGAGTTAGGGCGACACGAAAACTCGTTACGCAGCGATATTTCTGGCCTGACATGAACACAGACCTGGGCAAATGGGCGAAAGCTTGTATTCCGTGCCAAAGAGCCAAGGTGCAACGACACACAGCCGCACCCCTCGGAACTTTCAAACCCGCAGATCGGTTCTATCATGTCCACTTAGACATTGTAGGACCTCTGCTACCATCCGATGGCATGCGTTATCTCCTTACAATGGTGGACCGCACGACGCGCTGGCCTGAGGCAGTTCCGATCTCCGACATAACGGCAACAACTGTCGCCGAAACCTTCTACAGCGCATGGATCGCGCGTTTTGGAACACCTCAAAGGATTACCACCGATCAGGGCAGGCAGTTTGAGGCAGAACTGTTCCTTCGATTGAGTGCACTCCTGGGCATCACCAAGTTACGGACTACGTCTTACCACCCGCAGAGTAATGGATGCGTTGAACGGTGGCACCGCAGCCTTAAAGCTGCCTTGATGGCACACCTCTCATCGACCAGGTGGAAACGTGTCCTACCCACAGTCCTGCTTGGACTAAGGTCAGTGTTCCGTGAGGACATGAGCGGTAGCGTAGCTGAGGCAGTGTACGGCAGCCCTCTCCGACTACCAGGCGATTTCCTCGGAGCCCCAGAAACTCAGGAACCTCATGCAGCACTTCAATCACTGAAGGAAGATTTACGCCGTTTAAAGCCAGCGGAGCCCCGAGCCTCAAACAAGAAGACATTCCGGCATAAAGAGCTAGACACCTGCACGCATGTTTTCCTACGAGAAGATGCCATTCGTAAACCCCTCGTACCACCGTATACAGGACCGCACAAGGTTCAGAAAAGAGGAGAAAAGATCTTCACCCTGCTGGTTGGTGACAGGGAAGTAAACGTCTCTGTCGACCGCGTCAAGCCGGCTTATCTCCTCGAGGAAGACAACCCGGAAAGGATGGACCCATCGAAGCCTCCAAAACCACCTCACGCACCTGCATCAAAGTTGGAGACGTCCATCCAGCCGAACCAACGACCAGAAGTAAACGCACCTCCGCATGTAAAACCTTCATACCGGACCAGGACAGGGCGTTTAGTGAAATCCCCGCGCAGACTTAGCTTCAGTGACTCCGTCACTAGGGGGGGAGTGCTGTAGCGGAGCTATTTTTAAATTATATTTTTCCGCGGGAGAAAAGCCCGCTGCACTAAAGTTTTAATGGAGCTTTCCCGCGGGAATAATTTTTACCGTTAGAGTTTTGTGAGTGAGTATCCAGATAGTGAACAGATAACCGGAGGATTCGGCATCTCAGCAGATTAAGCCAAGTGTCGTTCTCCTAGCAATTTGTATCCTGCTGCCTGCTCCGAGAGATCCACCAAGACCAGCCCAACATCTCGGTGCACTAGGATTTATCCGCAAGTACTGAACTTTTTACTAGATTTAAGGCAGCTTGCGATAACCCTAGGTTACCTTCTCAAGTCAAGCAGTACCAGCGAGATCCAAGCTCCCGGCTACCAACTCTCCGCATGGAGATCCGCACATCATCTCCAGTGACGTCCTACCGTACTATTGAACTCCGATAACTATGATTCTAATTTATGAACACTTTTTATTTATGAACAATACAGTGTCATTTTATTTATTTATTGAAGTTTAATTTTATTATTTTATTTATTCAAGAGGAATATATTTATTATTTTATGAACACGCCCATTATTTATTTATTCTTTGTTGGGACCTTCTGACCAATAAACAGACAATTAATTAACCCCAACAGGTCGTTATTTTCGAGAAGTTTTTCTATAATTTTGCCTCTTGCATTGGTAGTTTGTGCTCCCCAAATTAAACTTTCCGCGTTCATATCTCCTATCAGGAGTAGAGGGGGTGGGACTTGCCTAACAATGTCCTGGAGCGCATTACTATCAATTGGTTCTCCTGGTGGGAGATAAAGGGAACAGACAGTGACTTTGAACGGCATGTAAACAGTAACAGCAACTGCTTGGACTGTACTCAATAGCCTAACAGGTTCACTATAGATACAGTCCTTCACATAGATACAGACACCACCACAAGCCTTACCCCCCAAGAGATAGTCCTTAGAATAGGATTTATATCCGTATATGGAGATTTGCTTACCTGGAGCGGTGTGTGTTTCCTGTAATGCAATTATGTTGAAAGACTTTGCATTGTCTTGCAACATGAACTTTAGATCAGCATAGTGCCTTTGGGTGCCGTTAATATTCCACTGGAGTACTGACATAGCAGAATAAAAGAAAAGAGGATATATATACCTTTGAGTGTGAAGTCCAGTTGTGAAATATACCAGAAATAATATGTGATTTAGATATGTTACGTTTTCTTCTTTGTTCTGCCAGGTTTCTTGACCGGGGGAAGTTTTTCTGTACCTTCAAGTTGCTCTGGATCAGCTTGGACGTTGCCTGCGTTTTCCGCCTTTCCTGGTGATACTAGTCTTTTTTCCAGTGTCTTGAGGGTGGAGTTAATTTTGTTGAGGGTGCTACTATTTTCCATTCTTTCGGGCGTTTGTTGATGTGTTGCAGTCATATTATGTTTGGCTGAGGAGGTCGTTGTTTGTTCAGGGGTTTGTAGGAGAATTTCTAATTTACTAATTAATTCAGATAGTCTCGAAATTAAAATATTTCCGGTGGTCGTGTTGGCTATCTGTGCATAAGAATTCTTTTGTCTAGCTTCTAGTCTTCTTCTTGCTTCGCTGTAAGATATTCGTTCCAATGTCATCTTCTTGACAATCGAGGATTCTTTCTTCAGTACTTCACACTTTTTGTCCCATGCGAAATGATCTAGCCCACAATTAGGGCACTTGATTTCTTTGCAGGGGCCTTCGTGTTTAATCGTCGAGCATTTACCGCAGATATCGTTTTTGCTCCTACAGAACGAGACTGTATGTCCCAGCTGATGGCAATTGTAACAGCGGATAGGTCGTGGGATATATGGTCTTACAGGAATGGACATGTACCCTAGGCGAATTTTTTCAGGTAAATATGCAGCTACAAATGTAGCTACAAAGACTGTTCTGCCTGATTTCGGAGTAATGCGTCTTAGGTGTTCGATTTTTTGATCGCTGAGCTCTTCTTTTATTTCATCGTCTGACATCCACTCAATGTCAGCGCAGCGGAATGTTCCCTTCGACATATTCAATGTTTAATGGGGCGTAACTGAAATTCTATAAGCCTCAAAGTTTGTTAGTTTTAATATTTTAATAGATGTGTTCTCGCTTGGTGAGTTGACGGTTAGTGAACCGTCTTTTCTGCATTTGTTAACTAGTATATCTTTTCCGATAGATGATACCCATCTATTAATTGCAAAGGGACTAATGTTATTAACATTTCTCTCATTATCAATTATTTTTATGGTCATGAATTGTGGAATATTTTTGTTTTCATTTGTTTTTGTTAAATTGAACCAGCTTTTGGGAGGTTCTTTCTTATTTCCGTTGTCACAAATATTGTTGTTACTTCTTGTTCTTGAATATGTAGCCATTTTTAAGTAAAATTGTTTTCTTTCTCGACTAGTTTTTTGGTGTTAGAAATCTACTCACGAGAAATAATGAGTGTGAACTTGTTGAATTGGCTTCGGTTTCCAAGCAACATCATACCTTTCAGCAGAGAGACCACACGCCGAGGGCGGGCGTATGTTTACCTGCAATAAGTAATCCGTGTGTGGAAGCCGACTCCTACCTGCAGCACCGGTATAAACCACTCGAGGGACGGAGAGCACTTAAGAGGTCTTACCCTACCGAGGCCGACACTCAACTGTTGAACGCTTTGTTCACTGTAATTCCCAGATAGCAGAGGATAACACATTGAAGATGTGGAGCTCATGGTAGAACAGTTACCGGGTCCTTTTTACTTTTTCATGTTATTAGTGATTTATCATACTGTTATTTAATGAAATACTTCTTTTCTAAAAAAGAAGAAAAGTGAAATAAAAAGGTTATATACAAAAACAACAACATTGATTTAAAATTGTAATGTACAACTAATAATAATCGGTGATTTCAACACACATCATGTTCACTGGAATCCACCTCAATGTCGCTTCTTATGTTCCAAAGTTTTTGTAAACCATGTTTAGCCGTATTTCGGTGATTCCTTAGGAGCCCTTGACGCCAAAGACCTAACACTTGCAAATACTTCAGTTTGACGCACCTCAACTCGGATATGCACCGTTATGATCACTTCTCTATATTGGTGAGCCGATATAGAGAAATGATGAACGATTTTGTGCGTGATACACGTAATCAAAAAAATTCGCGATAACCCACACAGATAAGCATAGAACACCATCCAGTATGTTAATTATGAGCTGAATACCAGCCCGGCCTAGTAGCGAAGACTTGAAGCTATATTTGGCACCTTGTTGTCCCAGCCTAGGACCGATACGATTGTCGCGGAATGTTCAATAGATTGCATAGCGCCTCCTCTGTTCACCGGCGTATCAATGCCTGCAAACTTTCCCAACTCCTCGGCCAAGGGCATATTGGGAACATACTATTTATTTGTTTCTTTTAGCGCTGTTCCTCCCTCCTTCCCGGAGGAAATCCGCTTATAAGGTTCATCTCATGACGTAATCCGGAAGTGCCGACTAGAAAATTTCATGTGTCAAAATTCATAGTTCACGAAAAGAACAGTGGTCCTAGGTTGTATATATATATATATATATATATATATATATATATATATATATATATATATATATATATATATTATTGATGTTTTCCGGTAGTGGGGTTGCTTAATTCCAGAGGGTGAATCAAAATTCAGTCTTCCCACAAATTTTCTCTTTATTTTGCACTAGGCCTTTCAACACAAATGTGCCATCATCAGGTGCTAACAACAAATAAAAACATGCATTAATATTGTTTGACTCCTTAATAACAATTAATATTGTTTGACTGTTGTTGGACAGTAATTAGTCTAAATAATAGTTAGAATTTATAAAGCAAATTGTGATAGTATAAATTGGAACATAATGTTATAGATTACAGTTTTTTAGTAAATAATTACAAATTCATAAACTAAGGTGTCTAATGAAGTTTAAATTAATATGACTTTATATTCTATTATTATAGCTATAATACCATATATATGCATAAATATATGCACATACATACACACACACATATATATATATATATATATATATATATATATATATATACACATACACTCATACGTACATACATACACAACCACACATGGATACATACACATTTATATACATACGACTACACACACACACACACACACACACACACACACAGACACACACATACTCACATATACTTACATCCATATGCGTAAAAGGAACATAATATTTTTGCTAACAATATATGAATAACTATATAATATATGTATAACTACAAAAGTGAACTTATATCTACCTCCGTGCAGTGATAGTTGTTACCAGGGCTGTGTTCGGGCTATGACTGGTGAGGGTGGGACTAGTCATAAACGACGGGAGAGGTTCACTTGACAAAAAATGGCACACTACTTCCCGTTGGATGTTCAAATTGTCCTTCTTACTGGTTTCCAACTTTATAAAAATGTTTTCTAGTATTTTTACTTTTTTGTAGTCGTGTTCTCTAGCTAATAGGGTCATCGTATGAGGGGCTTTAAGGTGGTTCTCCTTTTTTTTTATAAACATTTTTATAAAAGTGACATTTTTATAAAACATAAACATTTTTATAAAATTGGAAACCAGTAAGAAGGACAATTTGAACATCCAACGGGAAGTAGTGTGCCCTTTTTTGTCAAGTGAACCTCTCCCGTCGTTTTAACAATATTAATTGTTATTAAGGAGTCAAACAATATTAATGCATGTTTTTATTTGTTGTTAGCACCTGATGATGGCACATTTGTGTTGAAAGGCCTAGTGCAAAATAAAGAGAAAATTTGTGGGAAGACTGAATTTTGATTCACCCTCTGGAATGTATATATATATATATATATATATATATATATATATATATATATATATAAGTAGGGTAAAAAGGGGGAAGCTGGCGCAGTTTCGTGGGGAAAATGGCGGCGGCCATGAGTTCCCCCGCTAAAAGACGGAGGTCTTAGCCGGCATGTTTTCCTCGTCAATGTCAGGTTATGTATCTCCAATTAGTCAGGTTATGTTCCTCCCTAATCATGTAGCTGTTCTGGCCGTGTCGGGAAGTGGGGGTGGTGGCGGAGGCGATGGAGTTCTATCCACATTTTATATCCTCTTCGAAAAGCTCTTTGGGTGACCTTCAGTAACCAAGTATGACCCTAATATTATAAAAGGTTTGAGGCAGCCCCCCGCCTCATTTTGCGTCCAGCCTTCGAGGAGTAGACATCGCAGCCCTACTACGCAACTTTTTACCCTACTATATATATAAATGTAAGTGTGTGTGTGTGTGTGCTCACTCTACCATGGGCTCAAAAGTGGTCCGATTTTGATGAAATTTGTTACAAAAATCTTTCGTTTCAATTAAATGGTCAAGTTCGTTAACCAGGAGAATCTTTCCACCGAAACTATGTTTTTGGGCGGAAATTTACTAGAAACAGAAATCGTAACGCTTAAGTTTTCGGGTCCTTATGCTTGTAGGTACTCGTTTTATAGGTTTATTAACTTACGAAAACTTATTAAACCATTTCAATGCATAGCCTGTAACCGTTTACGGCGAAAACTACGATACGGCTACTTTCCCAAACTTATTTTTTGTTTGTGAATTTAGAAACGAAATGGAATGAAATTTTATTCTTATACCGGGACACATGTCCCATAGGAATAATTTTCATTGTACAGAATACTGAACAATTTAATATATATATAAAATTATAAATAATACAGCATGAAAATAAATTAGAGATTGGGTGAATCTTGCAGGGATAGAAAGTGGTGGAAGAGTCGGGATTTAATGGTTTCTAGGTATAATATCAGCACTGATATCGTTGAAATTAAACATTCAAATCGTTGTTAGACACGGAAAAATCAAAATGTATTTTCATATCATTCAAAAATCAAATTATATCAATTGAAGGGGAGGGGGATAAAACAGTGCCAAGCGACATTTTTAACAAAACTTAACTCTAGCTGTTATGTATTGGATATTATGTGGGACTATCAGTCTATGAAGCAAATGCTACTAAAATATGACTACAAGCTCTGTATGCTACTTGATCTTGTTGCCCCTAACCATTTCAACTGATAGTCCCACATAATATCCAACATATAGCAGCTACAGTTAATTTTTGTTTAAAATGTTGCTTGGCACTATTTTTCCCCGACTCCTTCAATTAATCTCATTGTTGAATTAAGAACAATTTACGTTTTGAAGATATTTTCCACGTCTAATCAAGATTGGAATGTTAATTTCAACGATATCAGGGTTGATATTAAGTTAGATGAAAAATTAAATATTATTTTATGTTCAATTGTAAATGTTCTTGAATTATTTACACTAATTTAATAAACAGCGGAAACAAAAACCAAAAATTTGGCTAGACAAAGTTGTTTTAAATTTTATTAGCTTTTATGAAAAAAAAAAAAAAGTCCGTCACGTAGGAGCTGCATAACTAAGCACTTTCCTCAGAATTTGGGTAGTGTAGACTGCTTTCCAGAACAATTTGCTTAAAATATCCTACATAAATAAAATAAAAACATGAATAGTTCTCTTTTAAATTTGTAATGAGTAACTGATCAATTATTAATTTGCTTCCAGAGTTATGTTTACACATGGTACCTATTACACTACGTAATAAATACAAAAAACCTCATACTATCGTATTTTGATCTAACGCAGGAACAGGATACAGTCACTCTAGTGGTAGAAAGCGCTCCTTGCGGCGGCTTTGTGAACCTTCGTCTGGCGGGCTTTTCTATTGAAATATTATTACAAATTAAACCCCCGCTTTCCGATTGACCGATTCAGCTCATTTTTACAACACTTCTTTCTCATGAGTTACCCACGACGTATACCGCGTTTCGTTACAATACAGCAGAAATTACGACCGGTATGAGTATATTAGGAATTTGGGTCCGGAGTAAACCCCCCCTTCTAATGAACCGATTTAGTTTATTTTTACAACACATATTTACCTGTAGATTACCACTACGAATACCGAGTTTCGTCGAAATATGCCAAAAATCACGGCTGGTAGTGGCGAATTGGTATTGTGGGCCCGGAGTAAACCCCCCCTTCTAATGAACCCATTTAGTTTATTTTTATATCTCACTTTTCTCTCTCTATTACCACTACGAATACCAAGTTTCGTTGAAATATAACAAATATTACGGCTGTCATAGTCAAATTAGTGTGAATGCTGTATACCAAGTTTCGTGACGAAAAAACAAAAACTCTGGCCTATTTATATATATATGTGTATATATATATATATATATATATATGTGTATATATATATATATATATATATATATATGTATGTATATATATATATATATATAAATTTTAACGGGGGTCATTTTCGGTGTCTACTAGGTAGGATCGATAAAGATTTGAAGAAATTTTTCAAAAATTCCGTCCAACCTCAATAGCTACTTTTCTTCGGAAGAAAGTGCTAAAACGTTGAAATCGGTTTAGATTTGGGGGCTTTAGCCTTATTTAAAACACGAAATATCGTTTGGCACTACTGTGCGTTTCCTAGATATAAGTTTATCAGTTAATATAGACATACCAACATACCTGATAGTTGATTATGGAAGACTTCTTCGTGAGCAGTCCGTTGACAGCCGTGACGAAGTTCTCTGTGACATTGAGTAAAGTGTTGACATCTCCTTTATTCCGGAGGTATGCCAAGACCTCTCCCAGGAGACCTACCAGCGTCTCTCCCTCTCCCGGATACGCCCCTGATCTCCCGCCTACTGATGTAGCTATCTCCCAGACAGTCCTGCCTACTGTAGTACCTTCGAAGCCAAGGCCGAGTCCGCGGAACTGCAACAAACACAAAGTAGGCAATACAGGAGTCCGCCAAGCAGGTGCTGCGGTAGTAGCTTATGGATGTATACATATAAAAATCACTTGTCTGTTTGTGTGTTTGTCCTTTTGTTCCTTTTACAAAGCCACACCGTTTGACCAATTTTGACTAATCTTGGCACACAGATAACCCTGGAATCACAACACGATAAAGTTGTTACAAATCCTACAACGTGGGGTCATATCGTCCCTACCATTGTATATTGTTTAATCATTTTAAGGTGAAATTATGAGAGAACTGTTTACTGTTTTTTAATTACCAAAAAATGTTATTCATGAGTTTGCATCTTGGTGCAAATAAGTGATCTTTCTTGGATCGTAGTTTCATATTGTCGAATGTGGTATTTTCGATAATTTGCTGATTCCGATAGGCTAACTATATACATATTTACACTTTCTAACTAACGAATCTGACACATTCGACATTATGCATTGTATTATGTAATTGTATAGTATTAGTGATATCTACAAATGAAAGTAACGAATATACCATTTCCTTTAGACTGTCAAGTCAGTTTTTGGTCTCAATTGTATGACGATTAGGAGTAAACTAGCGAACAAACATATTCGATGCATTGACAAAGTAATATATGGAAAAATGGTCATATTCGATACTTTATTTAAGGCATTTCCGGCTATTCTAAAGAGTTTAGAGTTTAAACAATTTGCCACAAGCCGCATCGACCTAAATGTAAGAGTAAAATATGAAATCTGAAAAACGAGATGATATATAAACCCATCTAGTCTTTCGTAATTCTAATACAAATTTGGTGTTATTTTTCTGAAATGGTATTTTAAGATGACTACCATATATAATTTTTTTTTTTTTTCCTTTTGGTGCATCTACTGCTGAGGTCATTAGCACCACTACCATATATAATATAACAATTTATAACCAAATAATCTTATTTATTTGTGAAGTGGAGAGTGGGAAATCAAACATCAAAATACCACAAATTTAGACATAAGTTATGCGAATTTTTGTTCTCTGAACATCAACATTAAATATAACGTTTTCTCCTTTAATATTTTCTTATTTCCTTCTGTCTTTATGACTGCTTGGATAAAAAAATACGATAATATGTAAAATTGGTTTAAAAGGGAGAAAGAATATTGTGATTTGAATGTTTCCACATTATAATGATCAGCAAATATAAATATTGTTATTCATTTATGCACTTTTTAGATATACTTTGCCTCTGTTCAGCACATGCACTTCTTCTACACTTTGCACAATGTGTCTTTTTAAACGATCACAATCACCACATTGAATATACGTTCAGAGAGATAGGAATTAGAAAAGCCTGACCCTCTATTATGATCACCTTGTCAGGACAGGAAGGTAGAAGAACGGACATGTTCAACAGCTAGAATGTGTAGAAAATAACAAATATTTTCAGAACTCAGGGGTCACGGATGACCCCACGTTTTGATTCCAGGGTTAACCCGTCAAAGTGTCGTAGTCTAAGTCAAAAACGTCTACCAGCTTTCTGTCTGTATGTTTGATGCCTATACAAATCCACACCATTTGACCGATTTTGACCAAACTTACCACTCAGTTAGGTCTAGACACGGGGAGTGTCATAGGCTAGGTCAAAATCGTAAAGGACTTGCAGTTCGGAGGTCAATGGGTTTGAAACTATGAACCCGAACAGTTACAGATTCGCGTTATTAGATTTTAATTTTACTTATTTGGTTTCTAATTTATATTTGCTTTTCTAGATGCAGAAAGTTCGTTTAGCATGGCACGCCGGGTAACAGCTAGAATCTATATAAATACAAAATAACTCACATATATGTATGTGCTCTTTTAATTAATAAAAACCGAATTACATAATTATTTTTAATTTGATTTTGGCCCGGAGTAAACCTAAACTTCTACCGGGCTGAGTTTGATGTTTCCTTTTAATTTTTTAAAGGAATATAGCTTTATAGCTTTGATGCGTGGGTTACAGGTATCGCCTTGAAAATAGTTTCATTCGTTTTCCTATGTTAAGAAACCTACAAAACAAGTACCTGCAAGCATATAAACTCAAAAAAGTAAGCGTTACGTTTTTTTTGCGCGAATTTCGCCCCAAACACTATCTTCCAGTGGGCGGATTCCGCTGGTTAACGAACTTGACCTTTCAAATTAGACGACAGATTTTTGTACCAAATTTCATCGAAATCGGACCATTTTTGAGCTTACTAGAGCGCGAACAGAGAAGCATATATATAAATATATACATATATATATATATATATATATATATATATATATATATATATATATATATATATATATACAAATTTGAACCACCTATATTTTCGTGATCTATGGGGTCTGAAACGAGAAAGTTTCTAGTCGGCACTTCTGGATTGCGTCATGAGGTCAACCTCATAAGCGGGTTCTCCCTATGGAGATAGGGAGTAACCGCGCTAAAATTGATAAATAAAAATATCAGTATAAATTGTATTATTTCCAAGATAAAAATAGCCGTAGCTAGTGAGTATTAAGGATTGAGAATGGGTCGTCAGAGTTACAAGAGTCGTTAGGGATTAGAAGTGACGGCTGTCACTTAGCACACCTCGGGTGAGATCCGAGCACCAATTTCTCCTCAATCAATTGCACCCTTCGAGCAATGATTTAGACAAGTTCTCTTTTTATATACCTCAATTTCTTACTCGAAGTTTCACTCAGCGAGTATACTTCAGTTATTGATTTCATCCAGTACAAAGGAGTCTGAAAATAAAGATGCAGATATAAGGGGACAAACAGGGCTGAAGGACGTTCTGCTCCTTGCAAAGAAGACCAAATGGTCCTGGGCAGGGCATGTTGCTCGACAAGGCAATGACAGGTGGGCAAAGCAGGCTACGGAATGGGTCCTACATGGACAGAAGAGGACAAGAGGAAGACAATATAACAGATGGGCCGATTTCATGCGGAATAATGCCGAGATGTTTTGGTGTTCCTGGCGATGTACACCTTACATTTTAGCGCGGTTCCTCCCTCCCCCATAGGGAGGAACCCCGCTTATAGGGTTGATACAATGAAACAATCCGGAAGTGCCGACTAGAAAATTTCGCGTTTCAGAACCCCTAGAGACCGAAAATAACGGTGGTTCAAATTTGTATATATATATATATATATATATATATATATATATCTCTTGACATTGATTTGGCTGGACGGTGGTGGTACTGCATCATAATAGGAAAACCAACAAACTCCAAGGTCTCCACCACAAATGATTTATTTTATTCACTCAAAGCAAGCTTTCGGAGTCTACAGCTCCATCCTCAGTGAAGAGACGTCTCAAAAAAATATATGGGAAAGATGGGGACAAAGAAAAGTCGCATAAAACATCGATCAAATGGTGTTCTATGCCATATATAGAAGGTCTTTCAGACAAGTTGGGGCAACAGTTAGGTAGCCAAGGATTTAATGTGGCTTTCAAAAACCTTGGCTCTTTAAAGTCTCTACTGTGTAATGACAAGGAAAAAGTACCCTTAGTGGAGAAGTCTGGGATTTACAAGATGAAATGTACATCGTGTGAGGCGTCTTAATTGGACAGTGTGGTCGTAAACTGAAGAAGAGGTGTTATGAGCATATGACGTATAACTCGTCGGAAATGTTCACTCATTTGCAAAAAGAAGACCACAATAAAGAGGCCCTCGATGTAACTTTGTTGCACAATGTTAAAAAGGGGTATAAGATGAACGTGATAGAAGGGATCGAGATTAAATTAGATAAACTAATAAATAAAGGAAAAAATCTCAATACGAGGACGGATACTTGGCGTTTAAAATACGGGACTGAAGAAGGATTATCCCGGCTCAGATAGTTCCCAAGAAGAGACCTCAGTCTACGGGTGAACCGCCTGCAGTGAAGAACTGGGTGGGTACCTCAGCATAAGGTTTTTATTTTTATTTTTAACTTGTGATTCACTAGTGTTTTTTTTTTTTTTTTTTTTTTTTTTTTATTTATGTACTTATTTATTTATTTTTTCGTACGTGTGCTTGGACAGAAAGTGTGTATTTTGCTGTTTTTAATGTTTATTTGAGTATGAATGCTTGTGTGGTTGATTACGTGTTTTGTGTTTTAGGATTTAATTGGTTTTTATGATTGTATTGATTGTTTTTAAATGGTTCCTGACAATTCAAATTTATTTGATAAGCTTATTCTCAGGTGTTAAAGATTATATATGTTTTGTTTTTCTATGCTGTAGAAGCACTGAGGATGGAGCTGTAGACTCCGAAAGCTTGCTTTGAGTGAATAAAATAAATCATTTGTGGTGGAGACCTTGGAGTTTGTTGGTTTTCCTATTATATATATATATATATATATATATATATATATATATATATATATATGTATATATTTATTTATATATATATATATATTTGTCTGTTCGCTCATTTCTGGCTTCCCTGATGGTCCGATTTTGATGAAATTTGGTACAAAAATCCGTCGTCCAATTTGAAAGGTCAAGTTCGTTAACCAGCAAAATCCGCCCACTGGAAGATGGCGTTTGGGGCGAAATTCGCGCAGAAAAAATCGTAACGCTTACGTTTTTGAGTTCATAAGCTTGTAAGTACTCGTTTTATATGCTTCTTGGGCTAGGAAAACGAATGAAACCATTTTCAAGGCGATAGCTTTAACCGTTTTCGAGAAAATTGGAAAAATAGTTTTTGAATTCCGTTTTTGGTTTGGGAACTTAGAATCACGGGATTCAGTTGAAACATTATCTGCATGTTCTAATTTCATTAAAACTAATATGTTGAAAGTTATGTTACGTTTGGAGTTAAGGAAGGGTTAGAATAAAATATTTTATGAACAGACATGAAAAGTTTTGGTAACTTTGTATACTTTCCTTAATATCTCGAAAAAGGTTGAGAATCTTGGGAAACGGAAGATGACCATTAGAAAGGTCACTAAATGCTCTACAAAAATGGTTTTAAAGAAAGTTTTGATTAGGCGATGTCAATCGGAGAAATAATTGCATAAACCTTTAAAGTAATTGATTTCGCTTATTCGAACTGTTCTTTTTCTCTTTGATTTTGGTACTTAGAATCATGGGATAGAGTTGAAACATTTTCTGCATGTTCTACATTCATTAAAACTAATATGTTGAAATTTTTGTTACGTTTGGAGTTTAGGAAGGGTTAGAATAAAATATTTTATTAACAGACATAAAAAGTTTTGGTAACTTTGTATACTTTCCTTAATATCTCGAAAAAGGTTGAGAATCTTGGGAAACGGAAGATGACCATTAGAAAGCTCACTAAATGCTCTACAAAAATGGTTCTGATGAAAGTTTTGATTAGGCGATGTCAATCGGAGAAATAAGTGCTTAAAGCTTTAAAGTAATTGATTTCGCTCATTCGAACTGTTCTTTTTGTCTGTTTTATTCCTTGTTATTTTTAAATTGCTTATAGTCAGCTAATGTATTTGACAATAAAACAGATTAAGTAAAATAAGAAGATCAATTTATTGTTAGAAATGTAGCGTTCAAAGAGAGAGATCCCAAGGCTTTCCAAATGCCTCTGAGCGGAGGCCTTTCTGCCCGACTTATGGTATAGCTGACCCATACAGGTAAGATTGTAAATCAAGACCTTTGAAGACTGGTTTGTTTGAGATTTCATTTGGATAGCTGTTTCGCTATTGATCTAAACAAAGTAATAACTGTTTCTATTCTATGCCTTCATAAACACTAGAGATAAGAACGGAACCACGCTAAGATGACGCAGTTCCTGCGAATCGGACTTTTTTATACATTATTAGCTGTTACCGAACGTGCAATGCTACGCCTACTTTCTCCATCTTGAAAAACCAAAATAAATTAGATAGCAAATAAGTAATAGTAAAATCTAATAACACAAATCTGTAACTGTTCGGTTTCACAGTTTCGAATCCGTGACCATCGAACTGTGAGTCCTAAACGATTGTAAACTACCCTATAACACCCCCCGTATCAAGACCTTCTTGTGTGCCAAGTTTGGTCAAAATCGGCCAAACGGTGTGGATTTGTATAAGGAACAAACATACAGACAGACAGGTGGTAAACGTTTTTGACTTAGCCTGCGATACTCCCCGGACCAAGGCCTATGTGTGTGCCAAGTTTGGTCAAAATCGGCCAAACGGTGTGGGTATCAGGAACAAATAGATAAACAGAGAGACACGTGATTTTATACATATTACATTACAACATTGCTTATACATTTAGATTCAGTATATAATATTACATTACATTATATTATGTAAGGAGCAGGAATCCCTCACTAAACTTTTTTAAAACATTAAGTTATATTTCGACGTTATATATACGACGTTTCGAACCTGTTTAGATTCATCATCAGGCATCTTAAATTAAGACGTTTTAATGTCTATTATAATTTTTAATTTTCATATTAAGAGTTCATAAATTTTGAATTTTGATATTAAACGTTAAACCCAGGTAAAAATCTTCATAATTTGTTGAGTGAACAAGTCAAATTCATACATTATATTCTATATCCAAATATAAAATAAATGAACTCTTTTTTGTGTATAAAAAAAAATCATTCAGAAAGAGATCTGGAAACGTAAAAGGAAAGTACAGCAGACCGTGGGAAGTTAGTCCAGAAACATGGGAGGCTCTACAGAAGTACAGCAGACCGTGGGAAGTTAGTCCAGAAACATGGGAGGCTCTACAGAAGTACAGCAGACCGTGGGAAGTTAGTCCAGAAACATGGGAGGCTCTACAGAAGTACAGCAGACCGTGGGAAGTTAGTCCAGAAACATGGGAGGCTCTACAGAAGTACAGCAGACCGTGGGAAGTTAGTCCAGAAACATGGGAGGCTCTACAGAAGTACAGCAGACCGTGGGAAGTTAGTCCAGAAACATGGGAGGCTCTACAGAAGTACAGCAGACCGTGGGAAGTTAGTCCAGAAACATGGGAGGCTCTACAGAAGTACAGCAGACCGTGGGAAGTTAGTCCAGAAACATGGGAGGCTCTACAGAAGTACAGCAGACCGTGGGAAGTTAGTCCAGAAACATGGGAGGCTCTACAGAAGTACAGCAGACCGTGGGAAGTTAGTCCAGAAACATGGGAGGCTCTACAGAAGTAGTCACATCAGAATTATTTAATAAATTAACAGCTTCATTAATTAACATCTACATTATATACATATATGTCCTGATGTTTGACGATAGTAAAACATTCTACATAGAACAGGGGAGAATTGAGAATGGATAGATGTTATCTGAACAGGACTAGTAAAGCAATAGATAAATCCAACGACACAATCGATGGAATTATCAGCAAAGCTGTAGACCTTCCATTCAACCATGGATGATATCCATGGAGGATATGGCTTCCATCTACAATCAACAATAGACATCTACAGCAAGCATTAGATACTTATCAAAACAATAAAAAATATTTCCGCACATAATAATAATAATAATTCATATATATATATATATATATATATATATATATATATATATATATATATATATATATATATATATTCGATATCATGAATCGCCAAAAATTTTTCGAAAAGTTTTCGGATCTTCGTATATTTTTGTAAATATCTAGAAAACGGTTGGGAAGTCGTGGCAAGTGGAAGGTAACCATTCGAATGCTTACTAAATTCTCTACAAAAGAGGTTGTAAAGCAATTTTCCATGGGGCAATGTCAATGAGAGAAGAAAGTGCTTAAAACTTAAAAAGTGTTTTTTTTTTTTTTGTTCTTTTGTCTTTGTTTGACTCACTTTTTGATTTGCTGCTTTCTATTTTCTATTTTTGTAAAAGAAGGCAAGAACATGAGAAACGTATTGGTAATAAGTTCGGAGTGGCTGTGGCTATTCAGGATAGCAGTGGCTAATCATGATGGTGTATACATAGGTTTGTTTTGAATTCTCCTATCTGTATAACCTTCCTCATACTGCTATAACTGAAGTTATCATTATTTCTTATTTTATAGCAAAGATTTAACCCACGAGAGAATGGAATTCTATTCTCAATGAAGTGCATGTTTACAATTAACTTTAACAGTAAAATGAATTTCGAGTAAAACAAAATACTTGAAATGACAACGAATTTTCGGTCAATACAATTATGTTTTCAGTACATAATTGTATTGACTTATTCAGCCTTCCTCAAGAATAAGGATAAAGAATTATCCGCTTCTGTGTAAGTTGGCTACTGTCAGTTTCCTGTGATTTGTGATGCCTAATCTATTCCATTTCTTCGAGATGTTGTTGACATTTTTCACAAAATACTAAAAAAAAAGCTGTTCATTTCTATTCTAAAATTTCCAAATGTCGCTAAGGATAAATGGGTGTCGGACTTTTTTGTGTTTGATTTCCTACATATTAAATATCAAATTTACATTACAGGTTTGCATCTTTATGTAACCTATCGACTATTTTTATCTCGCTATGTGATAAAAATAGTCGATAGGTTTCTTTTCGATAGAGTCGTTAGGGATCTTCTTTGAGAAGATGTACGTTTTGTAGATACCCAACACTCTGTAGTGCATACTCATTATATATTTGTTTGACACCCAGAATATCAGTGACTATACTGCGATTGTTCTTTATTGATGGTTCATTGCTTTGTCTCGAGTGACCTATACATAGACTCGTTAGGATCAACTCTTCACTTTGGCCGCAGTAAATAGTGCCACAGCACTGTATTTTCACACTTATTCACGGATCATTTCCGAGATATTGTGCATATGTTATAACTTGCCCGAATGGAATTCCCTGGTGTTTCATACATTGATATATTGCACAGCTGAGCCGTCTTCGCCATCTTGAACAGCACCTGTTAGACTATCGATCCTGTATCGCTTCAAAAGTTCAATCTCTAGAGCTGGCCCACTTCAAGAAGAACATTGATTCTAGGTAAACACGGCTAGCGAAGAACGTTGTGTAATTTTCAAGCTATTTCAACGAAAAGTAATCACAAAAAAAAAGCAAAAAAAAAACAAAAACGTGGCAATGTGAAAAAGAAAGAGGAAAGAAATATTATAATTCGCCATGAGGAAACGCTGCCCCTAAAATATTCCAAGACAAAGGTGGAGATGCCGATGACGTCACGTCGGCTTCCCACAGCATTAGCATAATGGCTGCTATAGTCCAATCCCCCCACCCTTCTTCTTTCTTCCCCCTCCCCTATTCATTTCGCAGGGTCTGCCGTCTGTCCTTCTGACGGGAAAACAGGGACTGATGGCTTCGTAAATATATCTCCTTATTCCGCTTTATCTCGGATGGAAATTTGTTTTCCTTTCATGTCTTTCTTGTCGGCCTCAGCCCAGAAAGACGAGGTACCACACCCCGGATCGCCAAACCATTTCCACCCTCATCCCAGAAAGGCCAGGTACCAAACCTCAGATCTCCCTGCAACATCTAACCTCGGGCCACAAAGGCAAGTTACAACACCCCACATCGCCAAGCCTCATCCACCCTCAGCCCAGAAAGACCTGGTACCATATCCCAGATCGCCAAGCAACATCTACCCTCAGCCCAGAAAGAAGAGGTACCACACCTCAGATTGCCAAGCCAGGTCTACCCTCATCTCAGAAAGCCCTTGTACCACACCTCAGATTACCAAGCCAGGTCTACCTATGAAACACATACCGAAAGACTGAAGAATACGATACAGGGACCTATGTTCACTGTAAAAAAACACATGTTTTCTATGTTTTCTGACCATGAAACACATTTCAAAAGACTATAAAATGCGTATGGCAGTATGCTCGTTGTAAAAAACCTTTCTGACGATGAAACATATACCGAAAGACCGCTGGAGTCAATACAGACAACGCGAACACTATACACTTTTAGTGTATTTTTTTTAATATTTTATTTATATTTAGCTACATATTTAGCTAACAGCCTGGGCTTTTTATATGGGCACCGTCTACGTGTGTGGGGGGGGGCGTGTTTGACACAATGGTACACCTGCCAACTATAAGGATATGGGCACAGTCTACGTGTGTGGGAGGGGCGTGTTTGACATAATGGTACAGCTGCCGACTATAAGGATATGGGCACAGTCTACATGTGGGGGGGGGCGTGTTTGACACAATGGTACACCTGCCGACTATAAGGATATGGGCACAGTCTACGGGGGGGGGGGGGGCGTGTTTGACACGATGGTACAGCTGCCGACTATAAGGATATGGGCACAGTCTACGTGTGGGGGGGCCTGTTTGACACAATGGTACACCTGCCGACTATAAGGATTTCACCTTGTACCGTAGTGGAAAGCACTATCTCTCTAGTGTACCGTATGGTTATGAATCAGATACGTCTATAGTAGCCCTCGTGGCCTGTAACTGGGCTCATTTATGTTGGTCCTCAGTCCACGTTTAGCTCAATTGAATAAATGATAATTACTCATTGTTGAAATGAAAACGTCGCCCAGCAGTATTAAAAGGTTGTCCAGTGAGTTAGTAAGGACAGACATTTTCCATGAAATGTCCCGACTAGTAAAAGCCAAGTGGGAAAGAAAATCCCAGACGTGACTATCGTATCGAATCCTACCATCGAAGGTTGGCAGGCCTGGCGTCTATTGGCATGGAGGGGGAGGGATAATGTGGTCAGGGTATATAAGGGTTTGGTATACGGGCGTGCTTTCTGATATCCAACCTTTTGCCGCTTTACCTCACTTCTTTGGGGGGGGCGTGTTTGTCTAGTAGCTCTGGTTTCTAGGTTTGGCACAGAGCCCGCTTCTAGGATAGTTTGGATTGCCCTAGTCTAAGAAGTGCTAGATTTATTTCTTTATATCTTTGGAATAAGAGTATCGCCGTTGGAATTGTCCTCTGTCTACTTTACAGCTTGCATTATTGACAATTGTTAAAAGTGCATCCATAAAAGTTTTTTTCTCCATGTCAGGTTATTATGACGTCACTACTACCTAGGGATCAATTCACTAAGAGGTCTATCAATGAATATAACATCGTGACGTCACTACTACTCACAGATAGTGAATTCATACAATTTTAGCGCGATTCCTCCTCCCTCCATAGGGAGGAAACCCGCTTATGAGGCTGACCTCGTCACTCAATCCGATTTTGCCGACTAGAACATTTTACGTTTCAGAAACCATAGAGATGTGGCCCAGGTAAGCGGTCCATAAAACAAATAAATCCTAAACGGTTGGAGATATTAAAATTTGTTCAAGGAGCAAAGTTGTGGTTCTCGTTGAGATCTATTGATTGGTATACGAAAATAACCCATCTAATGGCTTAAATAGAACATTGAACGGAAGGGTTCCCTCTTTACCCACAGGTTGTATCACATTTTTGAAAATTACTAAAAAAAAAAGGAAGAAATTTGCAAAGGGATTTTCTATGTGTCAAGTAGTTACTAGTTAGATTAATATTAGTTTATTTTCTTTACATCCCGGAATGAATCGTGTAAAATTCAGAAACACATGTTATACTAAAACATTAAAGCAATTCCTAAGTCCTTGGATTTATATATATATTTTTTTTCATAAGGCATAAAAATTGGTTTTGGGACATCAACAGTATGGCACAAAAGTATAATGGCCGTGACTTGTACTTTCACCAGGCGGTCACCCATCCATGAGATAACCTAGCCCGCAATTGCTTAATTATAATGCTCAGATGGGGAATGCATATTGTATTTTGTACGGCCATTGACCGCCTCACAAGGCGGTTATATTATATTATTAAATATAATATAAGTATTCGTTACATGTTATAAGGAGTATGTGTACCATTATGTGGATTAATTAGGCTAAATTTTGTAGGTGCTTAAGCAGCTGCAAGAAGAAAGCAGTTGATCTTTTTAATGTTATTGTTTTATAAACCCTTCTGGGTTCCAGCTCCAGCAATTACTCCAGCTAAACCCCAGCAAAGTCCATTAGCTTTAATCCTGGAAGATTTAACAACCTTTAGCAGAATACTCGCTCCATTCTCATTGAGTCACTTCCTGTTATAGCATTGGATCAAGTTGTGTTTATAGGTAAACACTAGCAGGGAACGGAAGGTCCTCCTCCGACTATTAGGTAGGTAGTCATTTCGGCGGAAGGCTATGAAATCTTTCTAAATATAGATTTTTAAGACAATATGATTTTTATTCCTAGCCAAACCCCAACTATTTCCGGACTTGTTATCCCCTCGACGGTTAATTATCTGCACCTCATTACTCATAGGTAACATTAGCTCCGGCTAACTCCAAGATTAAGTGGCGGCAAGGGGGCATAGAGGATGAGGTAGTTGCTAGACGCGGGCACAAAGTGATTGACACTGACAAGGATTGAATGACCCCGGGATAGATGTAGACAAAAAGGGGTTGATACTGACGAGAAAGTAGTGAAACGAATCTAGCTACGGACGAGCAGTGAGAGACGCGGAAGTAGTTACGAAGGAGGAGTAAGTGACGCGGAACTCGTTGCAGAGGAGCAGTGAACGACTCGGAAATAGGTGCGGACGAGCAGTGAGAGACACGGAAGTAGTTACGGAGGAGCAGTAAGTGACACGGAACTCGTTGCAGAGGAGCAGTGAAAGACTCGGAAATAGGTGCGGACGAGCAGTGAGAGACACGGAAGTAGTTATGGAGGAGCAGTAAGTGACACGGAACTCGTTGCGGAGGAGCAGTGAAAGACTCGGAAATAGGTGCGGACGAGCAGTGAGAGACGCGGAAGTAGTTACGAAGGAGCAGTAAGTGACGCGGAACTCATTGCGGGGGAGCAGTGAAGGACTCGGAACAAGGTGCGGGCGAGCAGTAAGAGACAAGGAACATGATGCGGACGAGCCGTGAGATACACGGAACAAGATGAAGCTGAGGATTAAGAGACACGTAGCAAGATGCGGTTTATCAATGCGAGGCACAGAACTAGTTGTGGAGGAGCAGTAAGTGACACGGAACTCGTTGAGGAGAAGCAGTGAGAGACACGGAACAAGATGCGGCTGAGGATTGATAGAGACGAAACAAGGTGCGGCCTAGCAGCTAAAAAAATGGAACAAGATGCGGCTGAGGATTGAGAGAGACGTAACAAGGTGCGGCCTAGCAGTTAAATACACGGAACTAGATGCGGACGAGTAGTGAGAGTCACGCACCAAGATGCGGACGAGCAGTGAGAGACACGGAACTAGATGCGGCCTAGCAGTGAGAGACACGGAACTAGATGCGGCCTAGCAGTGAGAGACACGGGCTTAGATGAGTATGAGCAGTAAGACACTCGCAACTACTTGCGCAGGGGAACTGAGTGGCACAGCCGACGAGCACTTCTGACAAGAAGTGAGTGGTACGGAATAAGATATAGCCGAGCTGGGATAGCCCCGGAACGAGTTGCGGACGAGGAGTTAGTGGCACGGACGTTGAGTGAGTGAATCGGGCGAGGAGTGAGTGACACGGAGAGATTGTAAGGAGATTTTGTCGGATCGCGGTAGAATAAGTATCGGCCGTGCCACCGCAACGGAGCTGCTACATTATTCAATCACCTCTAGGGAAATCTCCTACCTTCTTCAAACCCCACAAATCCCCCAATCCCCCCCAACAAATCCCGCCCCTCCTTCTAAATAGCTACCCCCCCCCCCCATTCTAGCTACTTAGCAGCCTTCCGATCCTATATGTCAACACTTCTCAGCTCCTTCGCTATTTCCATAATCTAATTCAAGGGAGGAATCTTGTAGGACCCGATAGGAGAGATTTCTATAAAGTATCTGGAATGGAAATTTTCGGGGATCCTTCGAGGGACAGACTTAATATCACTTTCACACGTTCTCGATATTTTCAATTCTATAATCCCATTTTGCATATATTACATCGATATCTACAACACTGTATGTAAACAAACTTCATAACATTAGGAAGATGGACAAACGTGAAATATTTCAGGATTAAGGAATTCCATACCTAAAGAACATAAAAGACATCTTTAAGTGGTGACCGCGCCAAATCGCGGCGGGGTGACTATTATTGCCTGTGCAGGGATAAGTGGAAACAGCCAACATTTAGCTAGTCTCAAATCGCTATATAGTAGGTTAGGAATTGAACCAATATAAACTGTTCATGGACCACACAGAATTGTACAGACTGACCGGGAAAATACCTAGTCCTGCAGTCATGGGTAATATGTATCACGTACCATGGAAACTAATCACTGAATAAGGAGCAGTCAAAAGCTTATCCAAACCTAAGGATCAACAGATGATTTCCGCTTCTTCTAAAGAGAACCTTCAAATCCTGGTTCTTATTGATGTTGTAACTAAACACATCATAGGCTTACGACTCCAGTCATCAAATCACAAATACTGGATCGGAGGCGTTGAACACAGATCGGTAGAGGTTCTTAGGAGAATTTATTTCACGCTACCAGATTGCTATTAACAGATGGCACCAACCTCAGAGCTTCGTATCCGGAGGATATGTCCGGAAATCATATTCAGGAGCACTAAAGTTATTGGCCTATAAGCTGCAAGGTAAAACAACTGACCTATGAGTTCCAAGTTAAACAACAGACCTGAAAGCATTAAGATAAATAACAGACCTATTAGCCCCAAGATAAACAACAAATCTAAAATCCCTAAGATAAACAACAGACCTACGAGCCCCAAGATGAACAAGAAGCTTATATAAACAATAGGCATGAAAGCCCTATGATAAACAACAAGCCTATGATTCCCAAAGTAAACAAAAGGACTAAAACCCCCAAAATAAACAATAGGCCTATAAGCCTCAAGATAAACAACAGGTCTAAAAGTCCCAAGATAGATTACAAGCCTATAAGCCCCAAGATAAACAACAAGCCTAAAAGCCCGAACATAAATTACAGGCCTATAAGCCCCAAGAAATACAAAAGACATAAAAGCCCCAAGATAAACAACAGACCTAAAATTCCCAAGATAAATTACAGGCCTATAAGCCTCAAGATAAAAACGCCCCTATAAGCCCCAAGATAAACAACAAGCCTAAAAGCCTCAAGATAAAAACGCCCCTATAAGCCCCAAGATAAACAACAGACCTATTAGCCCCAAAATAAACAAAAAGGCTTATAAGCCGCATGGTAAAGAACGAGAAGTACGAGGTCCAATAAATCCTTTTCAATATTTATCTCGAATCGAGCAAATGAAGAAAAAGTCCGACTCGCAGGGACTGCATCATCTTAGCGCGGTTCCTGTTCATATCCCTATTGTCATTTGAAAAGCTTAGAATAGAAACAGATAATATTTTCCTCGGCCTTTGTTCAAAGGGTTTTATGACTGGTCGGGTCCGCCAGACCCTATCAATTACTTCAAAGTTTAGGCACTTATTTCTCCGATTGACATCGCTTATTCAAAACTTTATTCAGAATTTTTTTTTGTAGACCATTTAGTAAGCTTTCGAATGGTAACCTTTCGCTTCCCTAATTTTCAACCGTTTTCGAGATATTATTGAAAGTATACGAAGTGCCCAAAACTTTTCATTATTTTTAGCAACAGAAAATGGGTCTCATTTTACCTATCCTGTTTTACACACAAATACATTTTCGTAACATAAAAAATTACAAAAATAAATAGCAATAAAAAACTAAGGGAAAGAGACAATAATTACAAAAAGAACAACAAAAACCCGTTCATAAGAGCTAAACAGACGTATTTGAAGTTTTAAGCACTTATTTCTTCGATCGATATCACCTAATCAAAAATTGTTTCAGAATCTTTTTTGTAGAGAATTTAGAAAGCTTTCAAATAGTTTCTATCCACTGATCATAATTTCCCAACCGCTTCCGAGATATTGATGAAAGTAAACGAAGTTCCCAAAACTTTTCATGTCTATTCATAAAATATTTTATTCTAACCCTTCCTCAACTCCAAACGGAACCAAAAGTTTAACATGTTAGTTTTGATGAAATTCAAACATGCAAAAAATGTTATAACTGAATCCCATGATTGTAAGTACCAAAACCAAGCTAGGCTTTGTATTTGTGTCGGCAGATACCTGGGGTATATTTACAACTCTTGAGGATTAACTCGTAGCAGGTACATTTTTTGTGGACCCACAGGCAGTGAACGGACTCTCTATTCCCTCATAGTATCTAACCGGTGTGAAGTTGAATATTGTTTCTAATTATACGTATCCTGTTTTATTGACAAATACATTTGACTACTATAAGCAATTACAAACACTAGGGAACATGCCAAAGAACTCGGAGTAGGAGCCTTGACAGTTTCAAGTCATTTGAAGGAAATCGGCAAATCCAAAACTGACATTTCATACGGTACAGCCTGATATATTTCTAGCAATGAATTGTTTTTCTTATTTTTATTAATCTGTTTTATTGTCAAATACATTATCCTACTATAAGAAATGACAAAATAACAAGGAATAAAAACAAAAAAGAAGAACCGTTCAAATAAACGAAATCAATTACTTCAAAGTTTAAGCACGTATTTCTCTGATTTACATCGTCTAATCAAAAATTGTTTCAGAATCTTTTTTGTAGAACATTTAGTAAGCTTTCGCATGGTAACCCTCCGTTTGCCAATATTTCAAACAGTTTTCGAGATATTAGGGAAGGTATACGAAGTTCCCAAAACTTTTCATGTCTGTTAATAAAATATTTTATTTTAATCCTTCCTTAACTCCAAACGTAACCAAAATTTCAACATATTAGTTTTAATGATAGTAGAACATGTAGAAAATGTTTCAACTGAATTCTATGATTTTAAGTACCCAAACCAAAAACGGTATTCGAAAACTATTTTTCTAATTTTCTCGAAAACGGTTAAAGCTATCGCCTTGGAAATGGTTTCATTCGTTTTCCTAGCCCAAGAAGCCTATAAAACAAGTACTCACAAGCTTATGAAGTCAAAAACGTAAGCGTTACGATTTTTTTTGCGCGAATTTCGCCCCAAACGCCATCTTCCAGTGGGCGGATTCTGCTGGTTAACGAACTTGACCTTTCAAATTGGACGACGGATTTTTGTACCAAATTTCATCACAATCGGACCATTAGGGAAGCCAGAAATGAGCGAACAGACAAATATATATATATATATATATATATATATATATATATATATAAATAAATATATACATATATATATATATATATATACAAATTTGAACCACCGTGATTTTCGGTTTCTAGGGGTTCTGAAACGCGAAATTTTCTAGTCGGCACTTTCGGATTGTTTCATTGTATCAACCTTATAAGCGGGGTTCCTCCCTATGGGGGAGGGAGGAACCGCGCTAAAATGAATAGGCCAATGTTTATGATGTTCTGAGAGAATGAAAGTAAAGGTTTTTGCCGACGTCATAAATCGATGGCATCATTAGATTGATCCCGTCGAATCTCTCTGGCAATCTCCAGAACCAATTACTTCTATGGACTTCAATTAGGAATCAGCTGTCGTTCCGTTCTGAGGATTAGCGCCTCTCAAGAGGTTTAGGATTTCTTCACATGGCTGGATTGTGGGGTTCTTCTTCCTTCAGGAATGACAAAAACACGACAAGACGTAACAATAGAGTAATAACTTATTCTATTGAATTCAATTGGGGGTTCGAATCTAAGCTAAAGTACAGCTATTCGACGCATCGAGTTGGAGGAGACTTTGTCGTCAGCTTAAAGAGTTTATTTTGAAGTTTACTCTCTCTAAAGTCGATTTGGGGGTCCCAGGCCGTCCCTAGGCACAATCAGTTTTAATGTGTATAAACAAATGGGAAAGGCCCATAGATCATCGAAGTTAAGCAACGTCGGGCGAGGCCCGTACCTGAATGGGTGACCAACCACGTGCTGTTAGCATTATAAAAGGGTGGCCTGTAGATAGCGCGGTGATAATAGCCCAATCGTTGATACGCCGTTTCAAAAAAAAAAAAATAATAAAAAAATAAGAAGAAGAGCCAACTCAACATGAAAAATATACCCGTAGATTTTCTGAAGCGTAAAGATTCGGATGGCGGGGATAACATTGGCCCGATGTTGAGTTCACCCTTCGTATCCGCAAAGCCTCATTTATGTTAAATAGGCGAGTAACCCCAAATGTCTTCCCTACTAATTTCGATGATTATAAAACATAAGTTTTTTTTTTTTTCTTTTTTTTTTACGGCGCATCGACAAATCGTGGCCATTAGCGCCGAAGTCCAGGGTGCAGCCAGGAATTTTCTCAGCGAGCCCTGAGATGAGAAAATTCCTGTCGCCGGTGGGGATCGAACCCACCACCTCCCGCTTATGAATCTAACGCACTAGCCACTAGATCACGGGAGAACCCAACTTAAGTTATTAAACTCAGTAAAGTTTCATTATTCGTTTCAGAAACTTACCCCAATCCTCCTCCCTTACACTAGGCCGAGGTGTCGCACAGGGATCCTCTCTATCTCCAACACTGTTAGCAGCCTACATAAACGATCTCCCATCCTCTATCCTATTTTGCAACTTCCACATGTATGGCGATGATTCTCGAATCTACCTTTCCTTCCCTCCCTCTGAGCTATTTGAAGCAGTAAAAAAGATACAAGAAGAATTAGACAGGATCACAGCTTGGGCCAAGACCAACAAATTAAAGATGAACGCTTAGAAGTCCAAAGCGATAGTGATAGGCTCAGCTCCTCTCTTGAAATCTCTCCCTCCAATCCTGCCTTTCTTCACCATTGACTCCAGTCCTATTCCGTTGACTCCGTTCCTAGGGTTAACGAGGTTTTACTGTATTATCTTATTCTATTAGTTTGAATTACTAATTGCATTATTGATCTTAAATCGTTTAAATCAAATTGTAATTATTATGTCCCCAAATTGTACTAAAATGTCCCAGAACAAAGAGTCTTTTAATTCAATGCTTCACATGTGCATTCAGAATAAAAGAATACGGTCAGCAGAAATAAACCCCCGGAGAAAACCTTGCATTTGGTTAATTCATCCGGATGTGCGAGTCGGTCCGTTTCGAATCCCCCTGCGTCAGGATTAGCTACCTGTTACTGTGCGTAATCAATACGCTCTCTCTAATCCCGTCGTTCTTCTTGTCCTATTCAGAGTCTTGTTAAATCAACCTCTCACCGCTGCATATTCACCTTCTGGATCAAATCCCAATAGACAGCTGTTAATTCAACATCTCTTCAACATTCCATGTAGTACAAATACAAAGAATGAATTTTTGATAACTCGTTAAATCTTGATCAATGCTTCTTATTGACTACTAAATATGACAATTACTTAAAATGTGAGTATATATATATATATATATATATATATATATATATATATATATGCTCAAAAATGCTCCGATTTGATGAAATGTGGTTCGAGTTAATATTTTATACTCGAACCACATTTCGAAGGGGTACTCTACCTTAGAAAAGCTCTACCATTTTCAAGGTTATATCTGTAACCGTATTCGAGAAAAGTTGATAAAAATAGTTTTTCAGTTTGGGCACGTTGATTGGTTGGATTCCATTGGAATATATTCTACAAGTTTGAAATTAATCTTGACTCAGATGCTTACATTTTGGCCACATTATTTATTTATAAAAAAATATTTTATTAATAGAAAAGTTTTGGGATCTTCGTATGTATTCTTAAATATCTCGAAAACGTTTAGAAAATCGTGGTAGGTGGAAGGTGACTATTCGGAAGCTCAGTTACGATGGGGCGATGTCAATCGGAGAAATAGGTGCTTAAAATTTCGAAAGTGTTAGTCTTGTTCTTTTGAACAGGATAATGTCTATGTGTAACCCACTTTTTAATTGGTTCTTTTTGTTTTAAATTTCATTTTACTAGAAAAGTTAGTAAAAGAAGGTGAGAAAATGAAAAAAAAAACCATTTGTAATAGTGTATTCCCTGAGCGGACGTTGAGAATGCTGGGGGAGTTATTTCCGATTAGGAAACTGTGGGTTTCCTTTTGTGACATGGGCGTATATAAGGGGGGGGGGCTGAGGAGGCTCCAGCCCCACCTGAAATTTGGATTTGATGGTAAAAATGTGTCATAAAACCCTTAAAAATTTTCCATATCCCGGAAATGGTCCTAGCCCCCCCCCCCCGAAAATTTTGCCAGCCCCTCCCGAAATTATTTTCTACATACGCCCATGTGTTGTGGCGCCTTTAATCTTTTCTCTCTTTGAGTTTTATTTTATATTTTTAATGAAAGATTTTACCAATAACTGCTTTTACTCCTTTACTAATGGCACTAAGGATATGAGAGTAAACGGTTTAAGATAACTTCGTTTCTGCGAGTCGGTCTATTTACATATTAAGGAAACTTCATAAATACAACATAACGATATCTAGAGGATATAGACCGTGCCTATGCCCACCCAGCCTTTAATGGGTAAATGAATTGCACTGATTTATTGTTCCCGTTGCTATAAGTTGCTAAATGTTCCATTTTCTCTAGTCTATTTCTACAGAACTGCCTCCATCTTAATGAGGACTAAGTAGAATATACAGCTCTTCTCGGTTGGATTAATGTTTCAGCTCCCGACGAGATCGAGAATAATCCCTGTAGTAATCCTGGAATAAGTAAGCAATGAGGAGATATAACTCTGCGCCTTGTGGAGCTCCGCTTTATTTAAGGAAAATTTAGAGACGAGACGCTAGGAGTGGGCAGTTGAAGGATACACCCTCCAGTCTTGGTGAATTAGTAAAGCAGTGGGCTTTCTTTAGTAGAATTGTAACTTCTTTTTAGGATTATCGTGATATTAGTTGATTTCCTAGAGATCAGCTGGCCTAGAGATTAGATGGACTAGAAATTAGCAGTTTTAGAGATCAGCTAGACTAGAGATCAGCTGGCCTAGAGATCAGCTGGCCTAGAGATCAGCAAGCCTAGATATCAGCACGCCTAGAGAGCAGCTGGAGTAGAAATCAGCTGGCCTAGACATTAGCTAGAGTAGAGATCAGCAGGCCTAGATATCAGCAGGCCTAGAGAGCAGCTAGAGTAGAAATCAGCTGGCCTAGACAATAGCTAGAGTAGAGATAAGCTGCCCTAGAGATAAGCTAGCCTAAAGATCAGCTGGTCTAGGAGTCAGCTGGCCTATAGATAAGGTGATCTCTAGGCCAGCTGGACCAGGGAGCAGCTGGAGTAGAGAGCAGCTGGATTGGAGATCAGCTAGCCTAGAGATCAGCTGGCCTACAGATCAACTAGCCTAGAGATCAGCTGGCCTAGAAATCACCTGGACTAGAGAGCAGCTGGACTAGAGAGCAGCTTGATTAGAGATCAGCTAGCCTAGAGATCAGTTGGCTGACAAATCAGCTGGACTAGAGAGCAGCTGGATTAGAGATCAGCTAGCCTAAATATCAGCTGGCCTAGAAATCAGCTGGGCTAGAGAGCAGCTGGATTAGAGATC
This sequence comes from Gonocerus acuteangulatus, assembly GCA_946811695.1. Lineage (NCBI taxonomy): Eukaryota > Metazoa > Arthropoda > Insecta > Hemiptera > Coreidae > Gonocerus > Gonocerus acuteangulatus. The sequence continues at coordinate 51,732,046 of OX328131.1, forward strand.
TGCTGGCCTAGAGATCAGCTGGCCTAGAGATCAGCTGGCTTAGAGATCATCTTGCGTAGAAATCAGCTGGAGTAGAGAACAGCTGGAATAGAGATCAGCTGGACTAGATATCAGCTGGCCTAGAGATCAACTGGAGTAGAGATCAGCAGTTATCCGTCATTTGGACTTGGCATGACAAAAATTGGATGTACATAGCAAGAATAAACTCTAGAATTGGTTCTCGGCCAAATGACGGCAGAGGAGGTTATAATACAACATTGAAGCTGAAACCTGGAACTCCACCCTTTCTGCGTTTCTCACACCCAATACACGCGAGTCCGTATCACCTCCACGCTATAAATGTACTGCTTATTCAGCTGATATTGTCCCTATCAGCCGATATTTCTCTCATCCCCTGATATCGCACTCATCAGCTGATATTACACTCATCAGCTGATATTACTTTTAACAGCTGATATTAACATCGTCAGCTGACATTAACCTCGTCAGGTGATATTAACCTCATCAGCTGATATTACCTGCATAAGCCGAAATTTCTCTCATCAACTGATATTGCTCTCTTCACCTGATACTGCACTTATCAGCTGATATTGCACTCATCAGCTGATATTAATCTTATCAGCTGATATTAATCTTATCAGCTGATATTAATCTTATCAGCTGATATTAATCTTATCAGCTAATATTAACCTCGTCAGCTGATATTAACCTTATCAGCTGATAGGGCTCTTACAAGCTGAAATTAATCTCGTCAGCTGATATTGGCCTCATCAGCTGATATGGCTCTTATACTTACTTACTTACTGGTGGGCGCTAAAGTCCATGAAGGACCATGGCCTCTGCTAGCAGCTTCTTCCAATCTCCCCGGTCGGCCGCGAATCTCCTCCGACGGCTGATCGCCAGATCCTTCAGGTCTTTTTCGACGTCGTCCAGCCAGCGAAGACGGGGCTTCCCTCGCCTCCGTCCTCCTCCAGGTCCCATCCTTTAAATATGGCCAAGCCATCGCAGCCGCCCAGTCTTAATGGCTCTTATAAGCTGATGTTAATCTCGTCAGCAGATATTGCCCTCATCAGCTGACATTGACCTCGTCAGCTGATATTGGCCTCATCAGCTGATTTTAATCTCGTCAGCTGATATTGCTCTCATCATCTGATATTACTCTTTGTCTGCTGATATTAACTTCGTTAGCTGATATTGCCCTTGTCTGCTGAAATTGTGCTCCACACACTTGTCAATACAGACCAACCTACTTTGAGTCCAACAAGACACAGCTTTGAGACAGACCCTGTAAGATACCGGATCGATAGAGTGACTGCAATAAAGAA